>JAJEJO010001184.1:301670-380843 GCA_020662805.1 Glaucomys volans
CTTCCTTCCTTCCTTCTCTGTGACTGAGAGAATGGAACCCAGGGCTTAAGCATGCTAAGCAAGCACTCTACTGCTGAGCTCTATCCTGGCCTTTAAGGAAATAATTTTAATTAAAGAAAAAAAAATCCTGTATGCTCAGAAGTTAGTGTGCCTTATGACAGCAGAAATATAAAATTTAAATATCCAAGCATCAGGGAATGGTTCAGTAAAGATGGATTGTTCACTCGGTGGAAGCTTTCAAATGATAACTTTACACTTAATGAGGAAGATTGGGCATAAATGAAATGCAAAGTAGGATATTGGTAGTATTTGTTTACTATATTCACTTATGTTCAACAAATGAAAGAAAAACTATAATCACAAAAAAATTAAAATACACCAAAATGCAACAAGTTCTCAGGTTGGCAGGTTTGAGGGTGATTTTTAAAACTATTCCCTCTATTTTTCAATAAACTACACATTTCTACAGCAAACATGCATTGAATATAATGGAAAACAGTAAATAGACATTCCTTTGGAATAAAAATTAGTGTGGGAGGGCATGGAGTTGGAGGTGGGGGAGGACACGGAGGCAGGGGCTCTCCAGAGGGCAGCAAATGAAGGACAAGTTCCACACTCCAGGCCCCGGTTCCAGAGCAGCTCCAGTGGCTGGCTCTGGGCCTGAGGGGGGTGTCTTCCCTGCCCAGTGGCTCCTCTTACCTCAGGAACCAGGACAACATAAGGCTCTTGGATGAACCTGGGTGCCTCGTCATTGGCATCCGTCACTAGGATCGTGACTTTTTCTGCCACCTGAGAAGAGGCAGAGGGATCAGGAGTCAGGGCAGTGAGTCATTCTGGGGGCTAAAAGGATGGTGCCCATCCCAGGTATATGTTCCTACTCATCTCTTCTTTCTTCCTCCCTCTTTCCCTTCCTTTCTTCTTTTATTCATTTATGCAACAAATATCACTAATGCCAAGCACTGTATTCTACCCTGGAGACAGCAGATAGTTTGAAGGTACATTATTTTGTGGTGGACATGGTGGCTTGGATATGGGGCAAAGATTAGCATATTCTAGAGCCTGGAGCTATCATCCAGGTTGATAATGGCAGTGTGCCAGGTCCTGAGAGCAGGGCTCCTGCATGGAACCCCTCAAGGACACCACGTGCACCATGGCCTATGTGAATGCATCCCTCAGGGCTATTTGCGCTACATCCAGAAGCCCTGGGAAGAGGCAGCTAGCCAGGGCTATGGTGTGGACAGTAGAGAGGCTTCTCAGAGGGGTGAACATTAATCCCCGTAGCAGGTTGGCTAGAGAAAAGAGGTAGAAAGGTGGGCCAGGAAGAAGGGGCCATGTGTGCAAGGGCAAAGAGGAGTGAGACAGTGAATTCGAGCTAGATGCTTGGTCATGGGTGAGGGAGAAAAGCTGGGAGAGGCAGATGGTGCCTGTCGGGAGGTCCTACATGTCTGAGTGGAGCTTGGATTTCATTCTGAGGGTGGTGGGGGCCAGTCATTGGCACTCTTTCAGAGTCAAAAAGCAAGGGATGGGAGGGACATTCAGATCAACATGTCACAGTGATGTTTTTGGCAGCACTTTGGGAGTAGATTGGGGTGGCCAGAGAGCCCCTGGAGCCTTCTGCAGTAATCCAGGAAGTACTGATGAAGACTCGGAGAAAGCACTGGGTGTGAGGCAGGTGAGGGAGACTTCCTGCATGGCCAGGTGTTCAGTTCTGCTCCAGCAAGTGGGGCAGTTGGGGAGGGCAGGGTCGAGGGGTTGCTATGGAATGTGGATTAGACCCATAGAAGCTCAGTGGAGAGAACGTGTTCTGTCTGTTCTCTCCCCCTGGAATCCTTCTCTCCCGCCTCACTGCAGCTCTCTACTGTGGGCACTTAGGGCAGGTCTTGTTGGACCCTGACTTGGATTTACAGGAACCCTCTACTGGGCTGGGGAGGAACCATGCCCTTCTCAGGTCCAAATGCTACATGTTGCTAAGGCAGTTCAGGTGTGCACTCACCAGGTTCAGGCCGTCAGAAATGCTGATGATGGCTTCAATCTCATCCTCCCTCTGTGAAACACAGGAACTGAGTGAGTGTCTGGGAGTCTGGCATGCTATGGGGATGCTGAGGCTAGCAGCTATGGAGCTTTTCTGGACCATCAGAGGAAGCCTGGGCATGTTGAAGAAGCCCTGGGGCAGGGCCGGGTGGTGGCAGTGCACCCAGTGTGGCTGAAAGCTGCCTCTTATTAGTCCTGATATTTTATTTTGGGGATTTATGTGTCAGGGGTTCTCATAGACCCAGAGCGACTGGTGGGGCCCCACAGAAAATGCTCTCCTCTAGAGGGAGAGAGGCCAACTCTAGGGAGCTGGAAGAAGAGGACATCCTTTCTTTTCTTTTCCTTCTCCTCTCCACTCTCTGCACCTCTCCATATGCCAGAGATCAGCAGTGGTCTATGCCCTATGGTGTCTCAAGTGCTCCACAGGACACGGTGGGACCTCGGTGAGGTCAACAGATCCCTGTGGGTGCCAGGGATGCTGTGTTCCCACAGCAGTCTCCGAGTCCTCTTTTCCTTTCTGTACCCTGCCTGAGGCTAAGGGATTCTGTCACTGAAGCAGAACTGGCAGCAGCCCTACAGCTGAGGTCTAGTTGTGTGGCCAACTAGTCTGACCAACTGGCTGTGGGGGTATTTATTTATTTATTTATTTATTTATTTATTTATTTATTTTTGGTACTGGGTATTGAACTAAGGGGCACTTTATTACTGAGCTACTTCCACAGCCCTTTTAAAAATTTTTTGAGATGGCATCTTGCTAAGTTGCTGAGGCTGGCTTTGAATTTACAATTCTTCTGCCCTGAATCACTGGGGTTACAGGTGTGTGCCACTGTACCTGGCCTGGTGCGGGGTCTTTAAAGGGAAAGGAAGGCCCTGCCCTGTCACTGGTAGGTTCAGATGTATGCAGAAGGCAGGAGATTTTCCAAACTCAGACATTCTCTCAACCACTCTTTCCAGCCCTGATGTGCTGAGTTTCCTATGGCTTACAGGATCTAAGGACTGTCTTGAAAAAACACTGCAGGAAATTTCCTTCGGAAACATTTCAAAGTGCAAACATTTCTCCTTCCTTCCTTCCTTCCTTCCTTCCTTCCTTCCTTCCTTAGATTAAACCCCAAGGCACTTAATAATTGAGCCACATTCCCAGTGCTTTTTATTTTTTATTTTGAGACAGCATCTCACTAAATTGCTAGGGCCTCCCTAAGTTGCTGAGGCTGGTTTTGAAATTACGATCCTCCTGCCTCAGCCACCTGCACTGCTGGGAGTGCTGGGATTACTGGTGTGTGCCACCACACCCAGCCAAACATGTCTTTTTAATTGCTTAAAAGACATGCTTATGGGCTGGGGTTGTAACTCAGTGTTTGAGCGCTTGCCTAGCATGTGTGAGGCACTGGGTTCAATCCTTGGCACCACATGTAAATAAATAAAATAAGGTTTCTGTGTTCACCTACAACTAAAAATATTTTTTAAAAAGACATGCTTAAAAGATTAGCAGGGCTGGCAGGTGCTTGTGAAAGGATCCCTACTCCTCTCTGAGAACAAAGTCTCCTCTGTAATGGAAAGCAGTCCAGAAGCAGAGTTGCTGGGGGCAGTGTCTGCACCATCACCCCCAACCCACTTGGACCCCTGCCCTGCAGAGACAATCTGACACATATCAGCATGCTTTGGGGGGAACCTTCCAGTCTACAGTGGTATCTACACACCCAGCAGGCAACAGCCCCAAAGGGCTTCCCACACTTCACCATACCTCTCTGTCCAGTTCTTCAACCAGAGTGATGTTTCCAAAATTGGGGTCAACAGAAAAGACACTTCTCATGCTGGGGTCAAAGCTGATGTGATAGGAGACTCGGTCTCCCTCGGGGTCTGTCCCATTCAGGGTGTACACATGAGAACCTGGAAGGAGCACAGCGGGGAAAACCTGGGACCCAATTTATTCTAAAAGTGGCAGCTGCTCAGAACCAAGGATGCAAATGTTGATAGAGTGAATGTTCAACTCAGCACCCAAGGCGCCACCTTGAACTGGGTGCTCCTGACTGACCTCACCCCTGCTGGCTTCTTCCCACTTTTTATCTTTACTCTTCACAACTGTCAGATGTTATTATCAGCCACTTTGCTGATTGTAATCTGTAAGACAGATTACAGAGGAGGTTCAGCTCTGCTGTGCCTAACTGGCTACAGTGACTTTAGTTCCCTCTGTCTGGAATGATTCCTCTCTCAGGAGACAAGACAGGGAAGGGGGGCTCCCAGGGTTGGGAGAAGCAAAGGGAGGAGGGAGCAGTACTTAAGGCAGGAAGTGTGACCCATGGTGCAGATCTGCACCCAAACACCCAGAGTGATTTCAGGGATTTGTGAAGGTAGGTGCCTTTTACTTGCTCCTCCTTTTCTCTAGGGATCCCAACCCTGATAGGTAAGGAAGAGAGGCCATGATCCTTTCTTCTTACTCCTCCCCATCTCTCTGTATTTCAGCTGGTTGGAAGTTCGAGGCTCTTTTTAGCCTAGAAAGCTGAGGCTCAGGGAAGTAAATATATTTGCTCAAGCCCTTAAGGAGCAGTGCCTTATCACCAAGTTGCAGACCTCTGACTGCTCCCTGGGGCCTACAATCTTCAGGCTCTCTCCCTGGTTTCCAGGACTGGCCCAGCTTAGGTCACCATGGCAGCAGTGACCTCTTTTCCTGCCATTGCTCTGGGGAACTGGGAGGACAAACAGGCAACCCCGTGGGGGCATGCGCAGCCTGCAGCTAGGCACCCTGTAGGCTCAGAGGAGTCATGGGTTGGGTCTCTGCATCCAGGGGAATGCACGCGCTCTCTGGGAGACCTACACGCGGGCTGAAGTCAGGGCTACTTACCCACAGGGGTGTCCTCTGGGAGGCTAAACAGGGCCATATTTCCATTGGTGCTGCCCACTCCGTTGTCATAGAAATGGGGGGCGAAGTTGGCCTGGACTAGAAAGAAAACAGGACAGATCCCCCACACACCCCGGGAGAGCTTCGCCCCAGCTTCGCAGCAGCGTGGTCACGCTAGACCCTGCTAGCGGGCAGGGGAGCTCTCTGCCTCTCCAACTCCAGCTCACCGAAGGTCCCCGCTGGGGCGCGGCAGACAGGACACAGGCACCCCAGCACCTCCAATGGGTTCCGACTGGGCTCCAGCTCCTCCACGACGTATGTTATCTGGGATCCGACCCCGATCAAAGGGCAGACTGGAAACTTGTGCTCAGAGAGGGGCAGTGCCCCGACAAGGTCATACTGCGAGGCAGGACACCCTCCCTTGCTCCGCCAAGCCATCAAGCAGTCACTAAACCTCCCACTCTGCTCTGAAGAAGCGGAGAGCAGCTAGGGTCTTAGCCCACACCGCGGGGTTTTGGGGGTATCCCCTTTCTGGAGAAGTGCCCACTATCCGGTTGGGCCAGGCAGCTGGAAGAATTTCTCCCGCTCTCCTCCCACACCCCGAGACCCACTCTGGACTTGGATGATGTCCTGGAGTTCACCCAGGTAGCGCTGTCACCCATTTCCCCTCGCCCCCAAGGCGGCGGCTGGAGGAGCCCAGCGACCACTTACCCAAGCAGAAGGGCAGCAGCACCAGGGCCAGGACGGCCCGCGGCCTGCGTCTCATGTCTCCGCGGGTGGGTAGTGAGTTTCACCGCCGCCGAGGCCAGGAGCAGGAGCACCGAGCATGCCCTGGACCCGCGAGTTGAGCAAAGACGACAATGGGGGTGGCTGCTGCGGCGGTTGCAGCGGCGGGAGGGGGCGAGGGGTGGGAGCGCCGGGTGGTGCGAGGGCGCTAAGCGGATGACAGGGCTCGGATCTGTGCAGCTGGAGTGCTCCTGCCAGCCGCCTAATGAGACCAATTAGTGGGAAAGGAGCTGAGGGACCTGCTTACTCCTAGTTGCCGGCAGGAGGACTGACAGGACTATCCGCTTTCCTACCACGCCCCCTTTGCCCAAGCCTGGCGCTCAGGAGCCAGGGATCTCGAGGTCTGGAGACAGGGCATTATGGAGGGGAAAGTGTCTTTCCCCCGGGTTGCCCTGAGAAGGGGCTTCCCAATTTTCCCTAAGTCCTGGTGGGCTAGGGTTCCATCCCAGTTTTCCTTTTTCATGAACTTCCTCTGTGAGTTCGGGGAATTCAGTTCTGAACTGAGCATTCATGAAGACACAATATAATGGGCAGGGAAACAGCCTAATCTCAGTCTAAAGGAATATCTAAAGGAGAAATGAGGGGAGAAAGAGGTGTAGGGGGTCGGGGAACATTGCCTTAGCAATCCAAAGAGATTCCAGGAACCATGCTCCTAAAGGCTTTGAGGGTGATACAAAAAGATGGAGAACAGGGCCCCTTTCTGGGATTCTAGTGCATTCCTGCCCTGCCCTCCAGGCTAAGCTTGCTCTCCCAGAGGGTCTCACTGCATGTGTGGTCACCACACGTGTGGTGGGCAGCATAGAAGGCGCCTCTCATCCCCATCCCTAGTGCATAGTCTGGTGACCATGGAGTGGCAGCAGACTCACTCTTCAAGCTGACACAGGAAAGACAAATGGTTTGCAGGCAGACTCAAACCCCATCTGGAGATAGACTTTCACGTAGCTGGCCAACACAAGTATGAACTTCCCGGGTAGTGGGAGCTCTCCAGCTCTGCAGGGTATTTAGGCAAAGCCAGCACTGCTCTGGGACCCTGACTGACTGATAACTGGGAGAAACTGGTAAAGGCAGGAACCATTCTGGTTGCTGGTAAAGATCCTTAGGCTAGACTCTTATTGTCCTGCTCCTATACAGGCGTGTGCTTAGAAATGTAACCTGTCTCCTTTCTCATGGCCAGGTCATTCATGGGTTGTAGGGGAGGACACAGGGAGCCACTTCAAGCCAGGTTGCATCCCAGATGCTCTTGGGAGGGTGTGACTTCAGGCAGAGGAGAGACCCCCCCACCACCAGGGGCCTTCAAGGGAGCAGGTCATCCCCCATCTCCTAGGCCAGACTGCCTTGATCAACTGTTAGCAAGTCAGGGATTCAGAGAGAAGGGAGAAGATGAAATAGTGGTTCTTGGACATCCAAAATTTCAGAACCAATTAACCCATCTTTTTGGATCCTCTCAGGCTTGAAACTTTGAAAGATGCACTGGAAATTGCACAGAACTTTCTGCATCTTTGCATCACAAAATGCTGGGAAAAAAGCCAAGATCAGCGTTCCTCCAGTCCTTTACGGAGATGAGAAGACCGAGGCTGGCTGGAGGCAGAACCCAAGTTTCCCAGAGCGGTCTTGTCCTAGGCAAAGAAGAGCCTGTTCTTCTGTGTCCTGTCCACTATTTTCCACTAAGAGTTTCTTTAGGGCCTTTGATTTCTCTGTCCTCAATTCACTTAGTCAACAGACTTGCACCAGAGAGGAATAGAGAAGATGTAGGTCACATGCCAGCTATGTGTGCATGAGTATGTGTGCAGGTGTGTGTGTGTGTGTGTGTGTGTGTGTGTGTGTTCATCCTCACCCCTAATATCTTATTTAACCTACCCAGTCCTCCTGATATCATCACCCTTGCTTTACAGAGGGTAAGCCAGAGAGGATAAGTCACTTGCCTAGGCCCACACAACCAGTGAGCAGAGGTTGGATTTATATCCAGTTTGGACTTCCTTCAAAGTTAAAACTCTTTCCACGGCTGATGTAGATTACCATGAAGCATTAGGCTCTGAGCCCCCTCACTCACATATCCTTTCCATAGCCATAATTTCATATTTGTACTTTATAGTCTTTTCCTTGAAGAGATTGCCTCCACCCTCAAATGTATAAGCTCGGATCTGCTAGAGTGACCACTGTCCCAGTTTGCCTGCAACTGAGGGGTTTCTAGGGATATGGTACTTTCAATGCTAAAATCAGGAAAGTCTGGGGTAACCTGAGATGGGGTGGGCACTGTAGATCTGGCCCTGTCCTCAGAGCACCTAAAGACATGGAAAAGCAGCAATGCTTCATGGTAGTTCTTGTCATGGATCCTGATCTTGACCTTGCAGTGTGGGGGTTTGGAAGCTATGTGGAAGGCTCAGTTTGCTGTAGCTGGAAAGAGC
Organism: Glaucomys volans; assembly: GCA_020662805.1. Lineage (NCBI taxonomy): Eukaryota > Metazoa > Chordata > Mammalia > Rodentia > Sciuridae > Glaucomys > Glaucomys volans. Next base: position 309,729 of record JAJEJO010001184.1, read on the forward strand.
TCACCTGCCATAAATTATAACTCAGTCTTCACCCTGCAAACACTGAGCAGCCTTAGGTACTCAAGTCACCCTTACCTCCACATGCCTACTAACCCTGCAGGGTGACTGAGGAGCTCCCTCTCTCCTGGGCCTCCCCAAATGTTATCTGTGGTGCAGTCCATCAGGTCATCTTTGGGTCAGGTTCTGACAGCTCTTCCTCTGGCAGCTGATCCAGTATTGATAAGTGAGAATTACTGTGTCATCTTCCAGTCTGGGCATGCACACGTATTCTAGCTCAGTCTGCCAAGACTTCAACCCAGGCACAAGTGCACTTCCGCACCTTTGCTTTTATCTGATCTTCCTGAGTGTGCTAACCTATAATCTCTTGCCCATGTGTGCACACACACACATACATTCTCACAGATGTCCACATACACATGTGAGTGCTACTCCCATTTTCACACCCGTTTGTATAAACATACATATCATCATCCACGTGTGAACTTGTTCACATCTTATCTCCATGTGTAAACACTCATGCCCAGCATTGCATGCACACCTGGAGCTGGACCAGGCTCCCTCTAGCACTGAGATGATGAGCACCTGTTGCAGCTATTGAACAACCCAGATGGAGGAGGAGGCAAGGGGTGGTAAACAGTTGCTGAGGTCTGCAGTGTCTCCCATCCTGCCCCAGTAGTCTGGGAGACTGCAGACTGACAGCCTCCCCAGTACCCTCTTGTTCCCAGGCCAGCTGTAGGGTGGATGCCTCAGTTTCCTCTTGAATGAGAATGGGTTCCTTTCCCTATTTGTTGAGGCCCTGGCTATTCCCCTAACTGAGGTACTCTGCCATTATTTCCCAGTACCAACTTAACTGGTTAGTGACTCCAGTTACTATTTTGCTTATGGACTGACTTCTGGATTGTAATGTTGTAACGTGACCCTTGGAACATGAGATTCACACAGGTAGGCAGACTTTGCCTAATTTCACCCTGTAGTTGTCTTAGTTGGCTAAGTCTGCTGCATGGCTGAGCCTGGTGGGGAACACATCAAAGAAATCTTCTCCAGAGGGCTTTTCTTTCCAGTATGCCTCCATCCCCAAGCAGAACTGATCACCACTTGGAACAATAAGGGAGCCCTTAAGACTTCAGCTGTAATCTATTTGCTTGGTTGTCTCCTCTAGTGGGCTGTGAGCCATTCAGACAGGAGGCTGTGTTTAATTCGTAGGTTGCTTTACTCTCAGGATAGGGCCAGGAACACAGCAGGTTCTTGTGTGAGTCAGCTTTCCAGTACGGTAACAAATATCTGAGGCGATCAAGTTACAAAGAGTAAAGGTTTGCTTTGGCTCCCAGTTTTAGAGCTTTTAGTCCATGATCAATTGTCCCTGTTGCTCTGGGTCTATGGAAGTACATTGTGGCAGAAGCAGGTAGTGGAACAAAATGGCTCACACGTGGCCAGAAAGTGAATGAGAGAGGCAGAAAGAAGGGACTAGGGGTCCGTCTCTGAAGTCATGTCCCCAATAACCTAAAGATCTCCCACTAGGCCCCACCTCTTAAAGGCTCCAGCACCTCCTAATAGTGCCACAGGCTGGGGACCATGCCTTTAACACATGGATCTTTGGACATTTATCAAAGTTGGGGCAGTCCTCAATGAGTAGTCATTGACTGTCTTAACGAAAGAGGAAATAAATAGTCTCTTAAGAATGTCAGGAGTCTTAGTTCCAAATTCTAGTTAACCAGTGACCCTCTGCATGCCTTTGACATGCTCCCCATCCTTCCATAAATTGACAGAGTAGTACAGCCAGGAGGTAATGCTTCTGAGCCAGGCAGGCAATGGAAATGTTTGAAACTGGCAGGGTGAAAGGCAATGGGAGTGGCAGAGGAATTATGGCTCACACATGAGTGTTCACATCCACAGAATATTGAGCTGAACAAACAAAAATGGTTGTGTCTTGATGTGGAAAGGGACTTCCCAGTGTGGACATCTTGCAATTTGATGCCTCCTATCTTTTCGGTTAGTACTTTGCACATCCCGAGGGGTCGTGCAGCTTAATTGAGGTATGCAGTTGGTGTGCAGTTGTGCACCAAAGTCTGTTTCCAGGGATGGAGCCGATGGTGTGTCTGCTAGCTGCTTCTAAGCCGTCTGCATGTTTCCAGGCTGCTAATAAACAGGCAAGGTTCATCCACTGCCAGGGAGAACAAACTAGAGCTCTGGACCCACCCATATCCTAGGTGTTCCCAAGACAATAAATGGATTCACTGTGAATGTTAGCCAGTCAGAGCCTGACCTCTGAAGGGCTCTGGGAGATGCTTTCCTGATCATTTGCCCAGGATGAGCCAGGAGTTGTGATTAGCAGTCTTAGTTTCACATTATAGATGGGAAACCTGAGGTTCTGAGAAGCCCCCTGAACTCCCTCAATGTCACCTGGTGGGTGCTTAAAGAGAGAGCCATCATTTGAGCCTCAAATCTGTCTTGGAAACTGATCAACTGCACAGGTGCCCCCTCCCCACTTCAAGGACCATGGACCCCCTTAGTTGCCATGGAGACTCTGTGCTTTTACCCTGCTATACCCTGTGAACATGTCTAGATTCCTCGAGGATCCACCAGGGCAACATAAGGACTCCAGTTTTATTATTTTAAAGTCACTTACAGATGTTTAGGTTTTCTCTCCAAGTCTGAATAACCTTATGCACAAGACTTTCCCTATAGACTCAAGCTATCTTTTGAAAACTAAGTTCATCCACTGCTGAGAAAGTCTAAAAGCCCACGTTGGAAGTTCTGGATGTGTCCAGGGGGAGCCAGAGGGGCATCTTTACAGAAAGGAGTGCCTGTCTCCTGAGGGGCCATGGACCTTCCATTCTGCCTGGCATCTGTGTTTGCTTGGGAATCCATCTCAGGCAAAAGACAGAGGGGATGGGGCAGGTACAGGGTCCACATCTCCCTTTTGTGTTACTGTTTTTATTTATTTATTTGTTTGTTTTTCTTAGTTATACATGACAGTAGATCCATTTTGATAAAATTATATAAGCATGGACTATATCTTATTCTAATTAGTACCCCATTCTTGTGGGTGGGCACAGTGTTGGGATTCACATAGGTATTTTCGTATGTGTACCTAGGAAAATTATGTTAGATTTATTCTACTGTCTTTCCTATTTCTACCCCACTCCCTTCCTTTCATTCCCCTTTGTCAAATCTACTGAATTTCTCCTCTTTCCCTCCCCTGCTTTATCATGGTTTAACTTTCACATTTCAATGAAATAATTCGACCTTTGGTTTTTAGGATTGGCTTATTTCACTTAATGTGTTAATCTCCAGGTCCATCCATTTACCGGCAAATGTCATAAAGTCATTATTTTTTATGGATGAGTAATATTCCATTGTGTATATATACCACAGTTTCTTTATCCATTCATCTGTTGAAGGACACCTAGGTTGGTTCCATAGTTTAGATATTGTGAATTGAGTTACTATAGTATGCTGATTTTAAGTCCTTTGGGTACAGACTGAGGAGTGGGAAAACTGGGTCAAATGGTGGTTTCATTCCTAGTTTTTTGAGGAATCGCCATACTCCTTTTCAGAGGGGTTGCACCAATTTGCCGTTCCACCAACACTACATGAGCATTCCCTTTTCCCCACATCCTCACCAAGCCTGGGCTGCTCTGAGGGGTTGCTGTCCCTGGAAGGCTGGCCTCTTCCATGCACTTTTTCCCTGTAAATGGCTCTGAGCTCTGGTGTGGCAGTCCTGACCCTCAAAAGAAAGTCCTCTGTGGGAAGCCATCCTTATCTAGCAGGGTCAGATGGGCGTGAGCTTCATGAAGCAGAAGCCTGATTTCTCGCAACTGGCAGACATGGAGGTCTGTTGCAGATTGCCTTGGGGGTATGTGGCACTGTGGGGGTGGTTCCCTGCCTGTTTATATGATAGTTTCCCTGAGCAAATTGGCTCTCGTAACTCCACCCCATCCTGTTCATCACAGAAGAAGCCCCTCCTATTCTGGGCTCCTTTCCCTGTGTGAGTATAAGTAAAAGAGAGTTGGGCTACTCCAGGTTGTTAGAGGCCAGATCTGGTATGGCCCAACCTGTCATGCCCCCTCTCATTTAAAAAGAGTATTGGCTCTTGTGTGTTTATTGATTAGATAGTTTATGGGTAATTGAGTGATATACAGTCAACATCCTCCTCTGGCAGTTAACCCTTTTCTCATCCACATGGGATGTGGCTGAGAAACCCCCACAGTCCTCCCCTTCCCCGAGGGCAAGGCTCTGTCTTCTTTTTACTTGTGTGTATTAACTCTCTTTTCTTCCCAATCTGCACCTCACAGAGAGGCTGATGATCCAGGATGCTGCCTCTCTTACTCTGCCTTTTTCTGGGAGGTACTCAGTTTTGTGATGGGGCACATGACTTTTGAGTCATATCTCCAAGTTGACTCAAGCACATGCGTTAAGTTGTGTGTGTGTGTGTTTTCTTTATGTCTTTTCTGGAGGGAGGGGTGGGCATGGAGAGGAGAAGAAGGAGGGACAAGGATACAGGAACCGCTAGCTTCCACTGCTGGTAGACAAGGTGGCTGACGGACTCACTGAGGGAGTGCCTGGTGAGGGTCTGACTTGTCCCAACAGCCCACTCAGTCAATGGCCCAACAAGGGCCACCCCACTGCTATACAGATACACCCCTGCCTTCCCCAATGCCTTACTCCTTCTAGTTCATTCTATCTCCTTTCACCTGTGTTCTCTCCTGCTCACATACAACTCAGGTTCCTCATTGTTTTCAAGAGAAACTCCAGATACCTGATGATGTTCTAAGTCCTTCCAGGTGACCCAGGCCAGATCCTTGCTTTCCCATCAGTGTCCTATTGTCCCGTTGCTGAATTCTGCTCCAACACTCAAGTCTTTTTGCCCAGTCCCGAGTGTGCCCCTACCCCACCCAATACACAGGCCACAAACACACACACACTCACACACACACACACTCTCTCTCTTTCTCTCTCTCTCCCACTCCATACACACTCACACACCACACCATACAGCATATACACACCACATACATCACACAACAACCATGCACACATACACCACACACCACACACCACATGCACGGTACCACATGCACGTGCACCCTCCACACTAAACACACTCATCCCCCCACATGAACCTCACACACGCACATCCTTTCTCTAGTGACTCTCCATCCCACTAACTCAGTTCCTGTGTCAGCTTCTCATCTTTTTGCTCCTCTCTTGCACCCTGCCCTCAGTTCTTCCATCAGTGCTCACAGTTTTGTGGAGCATGCTTGCCTCTCAGATGTTAAAAGACAGTGTTTGTTTATCTCCGAGCTTGAGAACCCAGCACAGTCATTGCCAACCCCAGCAGTCGGGTACTGAAGGTGTGGGTGAGTGAGCCCAGGAGCATTTATGAAAGGGATGGGAAAAGCCTGGTCATGACAAGTAAAAGACTCGTGATGTGCCCAGGGATGGCTATCCCCAGACCCTGCACCAGGAACCTGTGCCAGTTACCCTCACATCAGGTGGGCTGGTGGTGTCCTCCATGACTGTGGGTGATGTGGGGATGAGGCTTCTCACCTTGCTGGGAGAATCTGATTAGAAGGGAGCTTTACTGAGGATAAACCTCTTAGATCTGAACCATCTGTCCCTTGTGAGCCAGGCTCTGGGCTCTGTGATCACTGTGGCAGGGAAGGCAACGACTTCATACCTGTGCACGCCCTCTGAGAAGGTCCTGTAATCTCCATTTTACACAAAAGGAAACTGTAATGCTCAAGTCACATGAAAAATCCTGGGCAGGACTGGGCTTTGCATATTGGGGTGTGGACTCAGACACCTGGTTACCGTCCCTATTGCTCACATAATGGTTAGGTTGTGCTGCGATGGAGGGGTGGCCCATGTGTTCTGTAGGCAGTTTTGGTTTAGCTGAATGTTGTGGCTCAGGCCCTATCACCAACTTCCTCCAAAAAAGATGCTTCATGCATTTTATCTGTTTGTTTATTTGTTATCTGTTTGGATATTCTTTCCAGAAGATTCATGTCAGAAATTAGGGAGGGGTTCTTTCAGGGGCCACTGGATGCTGGTGGCTAAATTCCGGAATAGGGGTATATTTGAGGATGGCTGAGACTCTGCAGTCCCAAGTGACCACCTTTCAGTCTTCCTATGCTGAGCTCTAGCAGGTTTAGAAGTTTCTGGAACTGTAGGTTCCACAGGTTATGGTGAAATCCTCAACTATCAGTACTGGAGGGGCCTCCTTTGGTTGAAATCATGTGGGCTGAGCCTGGCTCACAACAGCTCTGAAGACTGTGGAAGGATTGGGACCAGGACTGGAGTTCCAGAATCTTCCCAGGGACTTTGATGCCTGAGATGGTACCCTCCAACATCACAGCTCAATTGTTGGTGCTGGGAACAAGGATCTCAGCTGTACGGAGCCTGGCTCTGGGAGAACTATATCTGCGGGAGAGCCCCAGGCACTACCCAAGACCCTGAGGGTGACTTGGACCTGCACATTTTGCAGGGCCTCGTGGAATTTCCTGGGGAGGAACAATGGGTAGACAAGAGGGACAAGCACAGGAAGATAGAGGGTGGGGAGCAAAGAGGGGAGGGGAAGGGAGAGAGAGAGAGAGAGAGAGAGAGAGAGAGAGAGAGAGAACATAATTAAAACTCATTCTTAAACACTCAAAGCTTTTTAAAAAAAAAAATCAAAGCAAGAATCAGACCTAACCCTCTTCCCTGGAGGCCCAGAAGGGGTCACTCATGGCAAACATGACTAACCCAGATGATTTCAGTCATGTTTGGGGAGTCAAAGGACATCTGATTTACTGGTAGAAGATGGAGAAAAGGTGGTTTCTCCCAGGCAGAGCCCACTTGAGTTGATTTGGGTCCAAAAGCCCTGTTCATGACGGCTGGGGCAGCAGCACCTGCCACGTGGAGATGCAGCCCTCAGACCCCGGTCGTCTCCTCCCAGTCAGTAAGCACCTGGCCATTTGTGTTCCAAAGCTACATTGGCATCATTTGGCAAACCAGTCCCATTTATGGGAGGATGATCCACAGAAAGGAAATGGTGCTTCGTTAAACTATTCTTCATATTGTTTTTAATAGCGGAAAAAAACATACTGCTAATAGTGTGAATATCCTTTAATAGAGAAGGGGGGGAATTAGCAATGATACCTCATGATGATGGAAACACTTCATGGTGGTGAAACCCCAGTGTTATGAAAAATGTGTAGCATCATGAAGAGAAATGCTTAATTATGGTTAATAGAAAATATTTAAAAACGAGATGTAATAAAAATAAAACCCGGCAAACATTTTTTTGTATATAAACAAAGGAAACATGAATGAGAAAAGTTCTTAAGGGAATGAGATTCTTCTGTCTCTCTTGTTTCCAGATTACTACTACATGCACTGTCGTATGAAAGTTAATAACAGAATCTGGAGCTAAATTATTTGGACTCAAAGCCACTTGTACTATTTACTTACTACCTGTATGACCTTCAGTAAGTTATATAACTTCTCTGTGCTTTGGTCCCTCATCTGTAAAAAATGAGTATAGTAATAGCATCTGACTTTTAGGATTATTGTGAGGATTGGATGCGTTAGCAGATGTAAATACTGCAGCTGGTAATTGCTATATAAGCACTTGCTACATCAAAAATAAATTTAATCACCATAATTCACCTGCGACCTCATGTATTAATCATAAACAAGTGCTAACATCGCTGTGATTTTCTTTCCATTTTTTTCTTCCTACTTGTAAGTGCTTTCATCTTTCCATAGTGATGATCATGGAAATACATAATTTACTCTTTTCCACTGACACCATGTCGTGAGTATTTCCACCAGCATTTCTGATGGCCCATGATATCCTGACCACTGCTCCCTTTCTGCACCCTGCCCCCGACCCCCCTGAAGATCCCAAGTGTCTCAATTGACTCCTACAATAAACTTTGTGGTTGATTGGTTGGGAATAGGTGGTCATTCTCCACCCTTCCCTTGTAACTACTCCCATCAAGGTATGGGATCTATTTCCCTGCTCCTAAGATCTGGGCTGGCCTTGTGACTTGTTTTGGCCAGTAGCCTGGGGTGGACAGAAGTTGCGAGAGTTCTGAACCTCCACCTGAGGAAGCCTCAGCATTCCTATTCCCATAAGTGGAGCCCTGCAGCCTCCCTGTGAACAGTCTTGGCTAGTTTGGACCAAGTAAGACCAGGTGGAAGCAAACCCAGTTGTTACAATGAGATCATCCTAGACTGACAGACACCCACCCACAAGCATGTGAGAGAGTCCAGCCAAGATCAGCAGAGCTGCCCCTCCAAACCTTAGAAGAATGAATATGCCCAGCCAAGACTAGAAGACATGCTTAGCTGACCTGCAGTTTCATGGAAAATAATAAAACCTTACTGCTTTGGGTCACTCAAGTTGGGGGTGTTTTTAAGGCAGCTACAGTTAATGGACATCATTACAGAGAGAAAGACCACAGATCTATGGTCCCTCTGGTGGGTCCCTTGGGCTGTGGGCTCTGTCCACCTCCTCCTTTCCAGGGTCTCTAGTTCTGGGCCCTCAGGTCTACCCTGGTACTGTTGCTGAAACCCTGAAGCCACCGCACTTGCAGTTCTCAATGGGCAATCTTTGTCCCTGCTGTACGAGGTCCTTCCTGAAGACAGACAACGGCATGGTGGTAGAGGAATCTTTCTGTATCCCATCCACCCTGAATCTTCCACTGTGGGTTAAGTCATTTTGCTGAGCTTTGAAGCAGGGGTGGTGGCATGGGACTTCCAGGACCTGGGCAGTCTCTCAAGTTCCAAGGGCCTTGCCACAGGGCCCCCCAGGTCCTTAACAGTCATCAGTTGACCCTACCTTAAACCAGAGCAGCTTCTCATCTCAGGGACAATGCCTGATGTCCCTCAAAGGCAACAGAGTTAGTATATTGAATGTTCCTTAAAAAAAATGTGATGACCATGCTGCCATACAGATGGCTCTAACTTTCTAAATACTTTCAGAAAAACTTTTCAGGAAATTGGTAAATGTGGTCAATTCAGCAAATCAACTATTGTTCACATTAATTTTTGGAGATGGCTGTTCCCTTGACCCAGAGTCCTGGCCTTCCACATCTTGTCATCCCTGTGAGTTTCACACCGCACTTAGATGTAAAGCAGTGCCCAGGGAAGGCTTTAGAATGAGGAACTGCTGCCATCCGGGTGTGGGTCACAGTGGGTACTGGCAGCCCTGGGTTAATGTCTTTCCTGCAGATGGAGGCATGGGTGTTCTCTTATGCCCATGTGCTGGAGTCCATGAGGCCAGATTGCAGGAGCCTGGCACGCCCTAAAATCCTGTTCTTGTTACACAACACCCTGATTCATTTCTCTCTCCTTTTCTCTCAATCCCAGTGTTGGTCCCGGAAGATGATGGGTGGAACCACCAAGCCTGGGCAAGAATGTCTGGGTTTTGGAGTTTGCTGTTGGAATCGCTGCTCTCCTGCCCCAGTGGAAGCAGGCAGGGTAAATCCAGCAGCCTAAATCCAGGGCAACAGCCCGGTGTGTTTACAGGGTGTTGTGAGGCAGGCTTGGTGCCAAGCATTGTTCAGACAGGGCCCCACTGACTCCTCACCACAGCCCATGCAGATTCACTTAGTAAACTGGAGGAGGAGACTGAGCCTGAGCAAGGCTGGGGACCTGCTCTAGGGCACAGAGCTAGCGAGTGGGGACCTGAGATCCCAACCGGGATGGCGCTTCCCTTCTAAGAAGTCTGCCATCCAGCTTGCCATGCCAAGTCTTCAAATCCATGGTACAGGAAACTTTCCCTCCCCAGAGGAGGCAGGTAATTTAGTGGAAAGAGGTGCACAGAACCTGGCTTTTGGCTTTGCCCAAGTTTCCTCCTGAGCTTCAGTTTCCCAGTCTATACCATGGTGACAAGACCTCCCTAGGGTGGTAGCAAGGATTTAAGTGAGATCACATGGAAAGGACCCCAGTAATATACTTTTGCACTCTTCTTGTTCAAAGTTGTTTATAAATTTCTACAATGGAAATTAAAAATATATATACACATAAAAAAATCCAGTCTCAATATAGAAGTCACAACGCTAGATTAATCTTCCAAAGTGTTATGTGACTCACAAAAAAACTACCTTTGTACTGTGCACAAGGGGTAAACCTGGCCATGTTTTCTGTGAACTGTGAGTACATATGTGTGTGTGTCTGGGTGTGTAGTGTGTGGTACATGTATCTGTGCGAGCAGTAAGTATATATGTGTGTCTATGTGTGTGACTGTGTGTGGTGTAGTATGCATGTCTGTGCGTTTTTGTGTGGCTGCGTGCCTCTGCATGTGTAGTGTGTAAGTGTATGTGAGTGGGCACACCCTCAACCCCTCACCTGTCTATTCTCCAGCTTCTGAGCATCCCATGCTGGGGAGGGGTGCAAGGAGGGGGCTGGTGCAAGCAGATCGCCCTCAGTGGGGGGCCTAGGTTTGCAACTCACAGAAGCACTCCTCCCCACCTGGCCTGGAGGAGCAGAGTTACCGTCAGCCCATGCTCACTGCCTGGGCGGATGCCTCACACTTGGTTTGCAGTTTACGAGGTGTGCGTGTGAGAACTGGTTATTTTTACCCAGCCCCAGCTGGGTGTGATGCCAGCTGGAAAGGAGGGGCTGTCGGTGTCTCAGGAGAAGTGGCCCGAGGTTGGAGCTGTCCTGTCTCGCTCCCTTCCCACCCCTATCCATGTCTGAACTTCCCTTTGGGTGGGTGGGACTCTTGGTTGCTAAGATGGGCATGAGGCTCTGGTGTTGATTATGGGCTTTGGGGCTATAGCTTCAGAGAAGCAAGCAGGGTTGGGGCCTCCTTGGGCTCTCTGGAGAGGGTATTGAGGCTGCAGAGAGTCAAAGCATGGGTCCTAGGATGGGGGCAAGTCTGTCTGGGTCCAGACTTTGAAGTCTTCCCACTGGGCTCTTCCTGCCTGGTTGTCTACAATCCTCCTACCATCGGCCACAGAGGTCCTAACCTCAGACCCTATGCCAGCAACTCTAATGTACCAGTCTGCCCCTGGCCTGGAGCTGTCCGGCATGAACTGGGTGCCTTCAGCCCTCCTGGATCTTCACTGTTCCCCTCATCACCCTGTTCCCTGGCCCAGGCTTGGGAGAGACCAGTCTTGCTCTTCCAGGCCTCACCCTGAGCATGAAAACCAGTTGGGTGCCTCTAGCTGAGTGCCTGGGACTGGAACTTGGATGTTGCCAGCCTGCATCTTTGGGGACTGTCTTGTGCTCCTCCAAGCTGTAGCTCCTGGCACCTACATGCCCCATCCACCTGCTGGTGGCGCACACTGCTGTCCTGTGTTTCAGGTCCACCCGGCTTGGCAGTCAGGTAGTCTTAGTGTGTGGATTCCGTAAGCACCTCTGGCTCCCCAGCTCCTTTTTCTCTTCCATGCCTTCTTCGGGGCTGGCCCCAGGCCTTCACCACTGCTGCTTCCTCTTCCTGTACCATCTACCTTCACAGTCTTACCAGGCTCCTGGCCTTTTGTGGGGTCTCATAAATGTTACTTCCTCTGATACCTCCACCCAAGGAATAGGTGCTCCCCCATGCCATTTCTCAATTGCATCTTGCTTTTCTTTGACAGAATGTGTTCAGTTTGAAATGGTTAATTTGTTCCCTCTAAGCTCCAGGAGGCAAAGATCATACCTGTTTGTGGCCCCCTGTGTACCAGGGCCTCAAGCCAGGCTCAGGTGGGGGCTGATCAACGGCCTGTTTCATGACCCAACAGAGTTATTCCCTCACCCCAGATGAAGCAGGTATGAGCACTTACTTTTCTGGGTTGTCAGATTGAAGCCAGGACCTCTGTGGCAGCAGGACTTGTGTTTGACATGATGTCTTCTCCCTGAGGGTGGACATGAAAAAAACCGACCCTCCTTTAGTGTGCTTGGGGGTACTTTGGCATGGTTCTATGCAGGGAGGACTCAGATGGGCTTCTATTCTCAAGGCCCAGGTTCAGGAAACCCAGGATGAGCCAGGCTATGTGAGGGAAAGTGTGGACCTTGTTGTATTTTAGTTTTCAGAAATAACAAAGTCAATGTTGGGAGATAACTATGCCCCCAGAATATGTCCTCCTCATGTTCCTGTCGGAAGACCATTCAGCACTGTGGCTTGGAAATGTCTAGCCCCTTCCATACAGTCTTCCCTTGCATTCTAGCCTGAGAATCTTAAGTATAGGAAATATTTTAATGTATGCATATGTTTTTTTACATTTACTTACTTCAGTGCAAAGTTTTGAACCATCTAAATGCCTGAGCATGTAAATTCATGATATCCTACTCATTTGATGGCAGGTTATATACAAGAATATTACTAAATAACATCACTTCTGGGATCTGCCAGAGATGGTCCTAAATGGACTAATAAGAAGCTTTATTGAATTACCATTAGAATAACATTGGCGACCTCTAAGAGGTCAAAAAATAAGTTTCTGCTTATGTTAGAAAAATGTTTTCCAAAATTTTAGTTTCAAGTTGAAGGTTTGAAGGCTCTCATTTATAACAAATGCCATCAGCTGTGTTTCCTGTGGTTTCTCCACTGTGGTCCAGCCAGTTTTCCTTATCTATTTTTTCATACGTTTCTTGGTTTTATTTTGTGTTTTAAAGGTTAAAGCTTTTTTTTTAAAGTAACATCACATACAGATTTTTAAAAGTCTTAATAAATAGTGAGGTTTTTACAATACAAAAAAGACAAAATGTTGACCATTTAGATATTAGCAATTAAATTTTTTAAAATGATGCACATAAAACTGAAAAGAAATAAACAGAATATTGAACATGGTTATTCTTGAAACATGAAATCATGAGTGTTTTTCTCCCCTTTATACATGTCCACCTGCCTGACTCTGATAAATGTTGAAAGAACCATAACCATTGAGACAAAAAAATAAAAAAAAAAAATGTAGGCAGTTTCTAGAGCATTAGGTAAGAGAAAAAGCCCCAAACACTCAGCTATCTGAATCAAGAAAGGCAGGAGAATTAAATATTACCATCCACCAAGGTGGAAAGTCCATGTCCCCCACTTCTGAACATGTATAAATGTGCCCCATGTCTATCCCCATTTCATACCATCACCCCATTTGCCTGTGCATGAGAATTGGGATGTTCAAATTCAGATAGTCAACTATTAACTATTCATTCATCTCTAATTTACTCTGTCCCAGCCATGCTACAGGTCCAACAAAGTGGCTCCAGATTTTCTAACAGGTGGGACTCAAGTGTAGCAATTTAGCTGAGAGGTCTTGTGTTTGCATGCAAGCAGGATGCTTCACCCTGGCTGTCTCTTTTAGGGAGCAGGGGCTGTTGATGGAGATTGTGGGTCCTGAAAAGCCACCTGTTGGGTGTAACCGTGAATAGAGGCACCCCATGGGTTCGGGAGCTAAGAGCCAGTCTTGAGCAGGACTGCCTGCCAAAGCCTGATCTCCAACCGTTCCTGTTTGGAAACTTCTAGAAACCAGAATTCCTGCTCAGGTACTAGCACCCCTGGGGAGCAGCCCTACCTTCTGAGGAGAAGATGGAGAAACAGAGAAGCAGGATACAGAACAGGCTGGAAAGTATTAGAAGCTTCATGATGAGGTGGCTGGAATCTCAAGTCTTCGGCGGGTGCTGTGCTGCAGAAGGCCTCCCTCAGGGCCACTACAGGCATTTATAGAGAGTGACAGGGAGAGGCGTTTCGCAATGGGCTGGGCACCAGCAGCCCTGGAAGTCTTGAAGAGAACAATCGGCTCCTCCCAAGAGGACAAATATCAGCTTTTTGAGAAGTCAAAAGAATTTAGTGACCTGTAATGTAAAGAGCTGTAAACACCTAGCCCCTGAGCTCCCTGATCTGGTTTTAGCGGTCAAAGCAGGAAACTCTTGCTATAAGGGGAGAGTCACTTCCTAGAGTTGAACATTAACTTTTAGTATCAGGAATAATCCATCAAACTCATGTCTTCTGCTCATTCCTCAGATGAAGCTGAGATAAGGACCATAAAACCTTTCGCAACACCTCAGGGATGGCCACAGCACCTGGGTTGGAATCCTTGCTTTGCCATTTATCAGCAGAATGACCTTGAACTTGTCATTGAACGTCTCTGAGTATGTGTCCATCTGTAAAATGGGCACAGGGCGACCTCTCTCACAGGCTGCAGGAGGATGTGTAAAAGAAGTCATCTCCTTCAAGGAGCAGTTGCACTGTTGTTAAATCATGCAGCAGGCCTTTGATATGGTGATAAAATGAAAAGGCTCTTTAGGTATAGGACTAGCCTGAAAGGCACAGAGGAGGGAAGAATCCTACCAGGATTGGCATGGTGAAGACTGCCATAGTTTCCCAGCTCAGAAAATCAGTGCTCAGAAATTCATTGGAAATGTACCTCTGGCTGGGCCACGTGTTGGGCCTCAGGAATACAGAAACACTGCCTGGCCTCAGGTGACTTCTTTGGGTGGAGGCAGCCATGCAGACAGGTGACTACTGCACTGGATCATAAGTGCTGTCCATGGCAAAGGCTAGTGAGGGATATTGTATAGTCAGGGAGTTGGGAGGAGGAAGTTTTGTAGAGATGGGCTAGATTGAGTGGGATATGGGGTGAGGGTGGGCTAGCATGAGAGCTCAAGTCATGGTGGGCTTCCTGGGTTGGCAGAGGTGAGGTGTTGGATTGGCTAAGGTATGGAAAAGGGAGGCATGGGGATCCTTCTTCTGGAGAGAGACTGATGACAAGAACACTTTGGGTTCTTTTTCCACCAGGAATGGTCTTTGGGTGTCCCTTTAATAATGGTGCATGGTTGCCTGAGCACATGCAAGACCCTGGTATTAGGGAGCATGAGAGAGTTGGTGCACCTGGGCCTCTAATGTAGGGTGGAGGGGTGTTTCTCATGCACCTTGCTGAGCCTCTGCCTGGCCTGTACTCTAGCCTTCCTCCTGAACCAGCTCCTGCCTGTCATTCCAGATCCAGCTTGAGGCTCCTCCTCATAAAGCCTCCCTGACGCCGGGCACAGCAGTGGTCACACAAGCTGTGACCGTTACCTCTCAGCATGCTGTTTCTTCCAGATGCAGAGACTGTGATGACACAGAGCCTCGTGAATAGAGAGAGGATCCCTGAGGAATAACAGTAAAACGAAAATGTGTCGGAGGGAGTTTCCTGTTGAGCCCTGGGTGGGGGTTGTCCCTGGCTGAAGAAGCAATGTGAATTTTATGTGGCTGGAGTAAAGAAGATTGGCCAGCCTGTAGGAGCTCCTTTCTGGCAACCAGTAAGTGAAGACACACACACAGCTGGCATGAGTGGACATGCAGAATTTGCATTTGTGCTTGTAATGGGATAGCCATCTGTCCTTTGTCTTAAGAATCATGTCCTTCTAACTAAGGAAATGATGATGGTTGCCAACCTAGAAGGGCATGTGGTAAGATGGCAGCATCTGTTCAGCTCTCCAGGGTCTCCCTGGTTCCTGGCAGCCAAGTCAGATTTTTCCCTGCTGCTGGAGCCTAATCTACAGCCCTCCTATACTCTGGTCGTCCTCATTTGCTGCAGATTAGAGAAGAAATTTGATCCACATGATCAACAGCTCAAGGAGCAATGGCTCAATGGCTAGGGGCGATTTTGGCAGTCATCCTGTATGTTTTCATATGCATGCAAAGTTCTAAAGTTAATCCACTCAAAGAAACTGGTTGGGGCAGGTAGGTGAAGGACTAGATCGCATGCTATGTTAGTTACCCACCCCAGGCCCAGCCTGATTCCCTTTGTGGGCTGTTAGCTGAATTCTGACGTCTGTGCTGAATGTGCAATGGCCATGGCAGGGGGTTCTAGCAGGAAGACCTTGGGAATTTACCAGTTTACACCAGTGCTGGTGTCCAGGAGATACTTGGGGCAGCCACTGTTGGAAGGAGAGTGAAACAGAAGGTGGGACTTCTCTTGAGGCTGCGTGTGCCAGCTAGCATGCTGTTCTTACTTAGATTGCACACTACAGGTCATCAAATTCTGCCAGTTTCCTAAAGGTGTTTCCTAAGATTAGGATTACATCCATGGTCCTCATCAAGGATAGTACCACTATTTTATTAATTTTATATTTTTTCTAGGGTTGTTTGGGAGTGCTACCACCGAGTTCTCTGAGCAGCAGCATACTTTGGGCTGCCATTCATGTTGTTACCTGTTGTAATAGGTACCACTAGAATAGTTCCTTGCTGCTTTTGGCAAGTCATCATCAGAGAGGAAGAGAACAGCCTAGCTGGCAGAGCGGGCAGCCAAGAATTTAAGGCCAACTCCTGAACATGAATGCTAATCTCTTAGAGGATACAGAAGTTAGGAGTGGACCCAGGTGAGTGAAGAGATTTGTCTGTATCTCAAACTAAACTGGGATGTGGATAATTTTCCTAGGATTCAGCAGCCACATAGCTATGGAACGAGAAATGGACTTTGGGTTCACATCACAGCTTTTTTTCTGCCTACAGAACAGAACCTTAAGGGCCCTGTCCACTAAGGACGAAGGAGGACTCAGTTATCTTCAGGGACTCTGGTCCTTATACCTCACACATACCATTCACAGATTTGCAGATTTCTCTGGGACCATACGTTTAGTGGGATGAAGAGACTTGCATGTCAGAATTCTGCTTTCTAAATACTCACAAAAAAATGACTGAAGCAATCCAGACCCACATTAATTTAAATAACACAGAATAAAAAGTGTAAATTCCATGCTCAACCCCATTCCTCAGGGACAATTGATGTTCACAGATTTCCACCTGCTATTAACATTTCAAAGATAGCTGTCAACTTCTTACTTTAAAAAGGGAAGAAACACCTCTGGCTTTTTAGAATATTCAGAATCTCATGTGGAGCTGAGAGAGGTGAAAATGAGAAGCATTTTAACGGGAACACCTGCTAGTTTGAAGCACATGTAGTTTGGGTACAAAAAAACTACTCAAATTTGACGCTTTGAATGATTTCCAAAGATGATTTTGAAAATTTGGCAGGTTTTCTGAGAAAGAAGTCTCCAGACAAGCACTTAAGACACTAGAGATTTTACAAGGAAAGAAAACAGTTCAAGTCCAATTTGCCATTTCTAAGACCAATGAGGTTGCTGCCTGAAGTGTTCCCACCCTTTACAGTTAGAGCATTTTTTGCCTCTTGTCCCACACTGCACTTTCGGGTAGAATACTCTTGATCCAAGTGTTTTATGGATCCTGCAATGGATCAGAGTTTACTCTCCTTCCTTTATTTGCCTGGCAAACTGCAGATCAGCTCATAAGGGAGGGTGGGACCAGGTCCTGGACACTATCCTTTGCTTGCCCCCTCATTGAATTTCCTTTCTGTTTCAGGGAGGTAGGCACTTATCTTTTGTCTTAAGAGAAAGTGAAGTTTCCCTTCACTTTGCAAAAAAGGTCTTGGGAATTTCTCCAGTGCAACCAGGTCTGTGTACTTGATAGCTATGGTTCTCCCCTGAGTTCCAGGAAATAACCCATAATACTGATGTTTAGGTTTCACTCTACCCCGCACCCCCTGAAAGAAGAGACTGTTCTCTACTTTTTACAGTTAATGTGAACTTCCTCCTAACCTCCAACCTACTGGGTCTGCTATGTGGTCAAGGTTGTGTGGTTAAGGCCTCTGCCCCCCTAACCCCTGCTCTTGCTGACTCCTTGGCTCTCACTGGTGCTTTGAATCTTCCCACGGGGTTAGCCTGTCCACTGACAGCCTTTGCTATGAGGCTACTCTGCCTGGCCTTGGTGACCACCTGCAGGTGGAATATCATGATCTCTTCCATATCACAAAGGCTTGTGGGGAGACTAGAAGGCATTGCTTTTTCCTTTTTTCCATGGCCACTCCATGTTGGTGTTGGAGCACGTGTGAAGTCATAAGTCTCTAACTCCCTGATAGAAATAGCCCTTTAGCTTTCACCTTTTCTCTTTTTCTGGAGCTTCTGGGCTTTTGTTCCCACTCCCTTACACCACCCCATGTTTTGGCCTGGTGTGGGTTACTCAGCAGGCTTACATTCAGTTTTTGTCTCCCTGCCTCCTCTACTCTTATTCAAAGCACAAGCCTCACAGTCACGTGATCTAGGCTCTAACCAGAGTGCTACTATGTTTTAGCTGATAAGAATGTCATACTAAAATGTTGGCTGTCGGGAATTTTTTTTTTTTTAATATTATGTGGTCAATTTCCAGAAAGGAGGGTGCGGAGCTTTTCCCTCCCTTTTTGTCAACCCCCAAATGTTTATTATAATTGAGTATTATAAGTTAAGGAGAAAAGGCTTCAGCATGCTGAATAATCATTCTGATTCTGAAGTGCTAGTGAAATTTTATTTAATGCCTATCTAAGATTCAATTCCATTCCAAGATTTAAAAATATTTTGAATTTTTTTTGGATTTCCTAGTCACCATTGACTTAAGATTTCCATTTTCTGCAGAATTCTCTTGCAGTATGCTAATAATATAGTTTTATTTTACAACAAATTATGATTGTAGGTAATTATTAGGTTCAGTGATTGAATGAATCAAACTAATTAACATATCCATCTTTGCCTTATAATTTTTTCCTTACCACAACCTAACCAATATATCCTCTCCCCAGTTCCTGATAAACACCATTATCCTCCCTGTTTCTGAGTTTGTTTTAGAGTCCACATATAAGAGAACATATGAACATATGTCTTTTGGCAACTTGTTTATTTCATTTAACCTGTCTTCTAGGGTCATGCATGTTGTTGCAAGGACCAAATTTTTTCAAGGCAAAGTAATATTCCATTGTATGTGTGTTTTTCTTTATTAATTCATCCCCTGACGCACACTTAGCTTGTGAATAATGCTGCAATGAACACAGGTGTGCAGAAACCTCCTTCTGATTTTAAGTTTTTAGGATATATACCCAGAAATGGAATTGCTGGATCTCACTCCCTTTTACAGTGACAACCTGTCTCCAGAAAACACTCAACCTCCTACTTGCAATCAAGGAAATCTGATATCTGATGCTTCTTTGATGGGGAATGACTTTCTTGCTCTCTCTCTCTCTCTCTCACACACACACACACACACACACACACACACACACACAGAAAATCCGATCTAAATGATTGACACCATTCCAAATGTGGGAGTTGATGGAGAAAGGTGAGAGGACAAGCGCAGCAAGTGCAATAGCCCAGCGGGAGCTCTTGGGGCTGGAGAATAGCAGGGTTTGGAATGGACCCTTTTTTGTCAGCGACTGTTCTAATGCCTTACCATTTGGCAGAGGCTTCCCAGAAGAGAGGTGTTGCCTTGCTTCCTATTCTCACCCCCACAATAGGTGTGGGGGCAGCAGGCAGGGGTGGTAGATATGTGCATGCAGTTTGAACTGTGTGGTTCTGGAGCAAACTTCTACTCAGCTGGAGGAAGTAGGCGAAGGCCTTGAAGGCTTGAGTACAGCGTCACAGGTGGAGCACACATTTTGCTTTTCCAGGTCTTTCCACTAGTAGTTCCTCAAATCTGAAATTTTTTGGTTGGGGGAGGTACCTGGGATTGAACTCAGGGACACTCAACCACTGAGCCACATCCCCAGCTCTATTTTGTATTTTATTGAAAGACAGGGTCTCACCGAGTTGCTTAGCACCTTGCCTTTGCAAGAGGCTGACTTTGAACTCGTGATGCTCCTGCCTCAGTCTCCTGAGTTGCTGGGATTACAGGCCTGCTGACCACAGCCCCAACAAATCTGAGATGCTTATGGTAGTGTTTCGGTGATTTTTGACTTTCTCTCCGTATGTACTTTCCTTTATACATAAGGGCAGCTATACTATACTGAAAAAGATACACAACTCTCCATTTTCTAACCAAAGGTGGAGTTTCCCCTGACAATTTACCACAGTGAGAAATATCATTTCTCCAGCTTTTGAAATGACTGTTCCACTTAAATGAGGTAATTGACTTCTGAGGGTGACACTGCTTGATTCGAGTTTACCTACAAGCAGAGTCCAGGAGGGTACTTTCAAGCACATACAGAATTTGGTCAGAATCCTTCTGAGGGGTTAAGCTCTCTGTGATGTAAGTCAGGACACTCCCCATGATGCTGCACATGGGACCTGGGCAGACATTCCACCAAAGCACAAACCCTTCCCCTCTTGTGCTTGTGTTGACACATGTTCCCAAAGGCTCTTGGCACATTTGCCCCTTCCTCTGAACTCCTGTTGCAATTTTCTAGGTAATCTTCTTGTAGTTTCTGACTCTGCCTTGAGTCATGGAAGCATCTGTTGCTATTTTCCATTACTTATTATTACTTAATTGAGTGCCTAATAAATGTTGACTCAGGCGAAGATTACCAGTGCTGTATTAGGGCATGAAATTTCCCACCTGTTTGTCTCCAGCACTGTCTTCCCAAAGGTCAGCAGGGCCAGCTGCCTTCTAACTGTAGATCCCACCTGGTTATTGCCCACCAGATACTGTTGTTTAGACCTGGCGTTTCCATTCATTCTTCCCCACTGCTGGTGCTAAGAATTCCTTCAGAGTACCAAATGGCAGAAACCCACTAAACTTCTTATTCTCCCTGTGAACAGACCACGGTTTCACCAGTAACACAATCTCTCTCCCCTTCTATTCGCATTCCTGTTTGGGAGTAATTCTGTATTGTTGAAATTGGCCTAGTCAACATGTGTATAGGTAATTCGGTGTGGCTAGCTTGTTTGTACTTTTGTGAAAATAATCTCAAATCTTTACATCATTCTATAGTGCTCACTGCCAGGAAACTCATCTGAAGGCTGGGACTGGCGATTTATGTGGGGTTGCTGCACTTTAGAAGGCAGTTACTTTATTCATCAGCCTCCTCTGATACACAGGCTACACACTCATGCCTTCCCACTGAATGCTCATTAGAGACCCTTCAAGCAACCAAAAGGGCTTTTAAATTTTGTGTGACTTTTAAACCATGTACTCAGTTATCCTTTAAGATTTCAAATGACATGACTGAAAATGTAAAATGCTAATTTTCCTTTCTTTTTTTTGCCTAAAGCCTATCAATTTTTAGGTCTATACTCTTCCCTGTAGATGATGAGGGGAAACAAAAGAACTCTGCATGTTAAACAGGATTCAAGAAACCAGAGTTTTTTTTTTTTTAAATTATCATTTTAAGCTATTATATAAGTAATCACATTTTATATCATTCACTTTTCTATTTCATATAGTCTTCACTGTCTTGGTAAAGTCAGAAAAAGTGCTGTAACAAAATACTAAGCCACTAAATTAAAAAAAAAACATTATTTTCTACATCAATATCTGCCTAATTGTTGAAATTATACCATTTGGATTTTGGTGTGATGCCATTTAAAAATAAGGATGTAAACTTGGGTTCTAAAATGTGCCTAAAGATAATTGGCCCTTTGACATTTCACTTTGAAATCATACTCATATAGACTGGGGAAAGGGAAACTTGGCATTTATAATCTTTTACTTAGGGAAACAAACTAACAAACCAGCATCAGCAACTAATAATTGTACAATGCTGACTAAGCGTGTGTACGTTTAACCTTAACCCTTTCAGGTGGGACTTACCTTCAATTAACAGATGAGGCTAAGAGCTGCAATAGCAAACAGACAGTCCAGTTACAAGTACTATTGGCAAAAGCCTAAGTTGCCTTCTTGAAAAAATTCCTATTAAAATGGTGTGCATGTGGTTTAGTTGGAAAAAGCAGACCAATTACCATCTGGTTGAAACCTTTATTATTTTGGAAATAAGCATCCTACATACCTTGAGATGGCTAAAACAGTCACTTCTGGATTACTGTAATAAATATTTCTCAAAAACAGCAATCATCTCAATAATCATACATATTTCTTTCCATTCATTAAAGACTTCCAAAAATAACTTTTGTATCAAAAAACTTAAAATCACAAAAAAGCTAAGTAATGGTTTATGCAGAACAGAAAGAAAACTGCTAGTGGACACTAATGGAGCACTTTCCCTATTACACTTCTGATTCATACATTTCACACTCTTTTCTGGGGACGGGGGTACTGGGGATTGAACTCAGGGGCACTTGGCTACTAAGCCACATCCCCAGCTCTATTTTGTATTTTATTTAGAGACAGGGTCTCACTGAGTTGCTTATTAAGTGCTTAGTCTCAGAGGGAATGCAAGAAACCAACAGTTTTATGAGAAAACTGCTTTCATAAATCTCCAGTGTAAGCAACAGACTTTTCTAGAAAAAGGCTTCCAAGTTTGAAGAGATGAGAAAAGCAAGCATATATTTAATTAGATAATAAGTATGCAGCAAATCCTCAGCAGTTATAAATACATCTTTTGTATACTTGAAAAAAAGCAATAAATTTTATGTTTCAAATAAATATTTTATATTGAAAGACAAGATTCAATAGTAAAACTCACATAATTCTATCAGAAATTCTCTGTATGATCAACACTTTGGGCTGCTCTAACAATGAGAAGCCAACCATTACATTTACAATGTAAAGAGAGCCATGAGAAGCAAAGCAGATTCAGTCACCTCTGTCTTTGCTTCATACACACATATGAAAATAGCAACTATTTCCAAATACTTAAGATGACTCTTAATGGCTCCTCATGATCACATAGCTAAGACCAAGTATTCAACAAAAGACTGCAGGTGACCTTTTACTTCTCTTTGGTCTCTATACCAAAACCCATATTTTCAACATTCTGCATCCCCCCAAATACGCAGGCAAACATGAGTTTGCTAACTTAACCCAATAAACTTAAAAACTTAAATTCTTATAACACAAACCTTAGATTTCACATGTTAAAGTATTTTAAAAATGAGAATTGGAAATGTATGTGCTTATTTGGAAGAGAACTATTGAATTTATTCTCTAAAAGAAAAAGCAAACATGAAGGATCACATTACTGGAACATTTTAAACATGTTGACAACATGGGTTCCTAACTTCTAAACATCATGGAAAGCTGCTTGTACAAACTATGTGACAAATATCTGCTGTTATAAACAAGCAAGACATCTGATTCAGTAGAGAAGCCAGAGATGTTACTTCATTTCTTTCTGTTGCCTCCTGATGCTAGCATACTTGTAATTCGCATAAATATATTTAGTGTATCCATGTAGATTCCCAACATCCTAGAAAAGAAAATTATGCCCATTGTGAATGATGTAATTCTAAAACTTTAATATGTAAAAGAAAAAGCAACATTATTTGTTTTAGATATATGAAATAGAAATTTGTTAAAAATAACATGTTTAATTGTTAACTACAAAAGCTCTAAGTTAGGAAATAGGGTTTCCTACTAACATACTAATCTTTTAAAATGTTACAGGCAGTTTTCAAAAGCATTAGTCTATTCTCTGACCATCTGCTGAGTATAGCTTACTTGCAAAAGAGCCTGGGTGACAGACAATGAAATAATCAAGACAAAAACAAAAAACACCTTGGATTTTAAAAACTTGCTAGACACAAGTCTGGCATTTTAAATATAACAAACCCACTCTAACCCCCTAATGAAAACTGCTACAAATCTGTAGGCATTACAGCAACAATTTTTAAAACATTAAGTTTTATTTTTAGATACAGAAAAACAAATTACTTTAAAAATGTGACAGACATCATGAAAGTCGAGAAATTTTTTAAAAATAAAATAGCCTAGTTTGATAGAATTCAAAGGGGAAAAAAGAGAATATATAATACTAAATGTCAACAAAAATTGAGTATCTTCAAAATGCAACCTGTATGCTGAAGAATTTCCAATTTTTAGAATGACACTTGTCCCTTAAAAATTCCAAGTTGATTATGTGCATTTTCCAATAATATGTAATTAATGCCTTTTTTTAGTTCTAAAGTCTGCCAAATATATACAACCCAAAAAACTGATGAAGAGCACATTATAGCACTCCAAGGCTAATTAACAAAAATAGGTAAAATACTCTGAATATCTAAACATTACATTGTTGCAAAATGATCAGTTTTTTTTAGACACATGCAGTTTATTAAGAGACAAGAGAATAAAACAGCAACAAAAATAAAATGGTAAAATTTAACATAATCATTAGTGTTGGCTGAATTGTGTTTCACAAAAAGATATGTTGAAGTCCAATCCTGCTACCTATGAACATGACCTTTTTGGGAAATACAGGTTCTGCAGATGTAATCAAGATATCAGTTAGGATGAGACCATACTGGACTAGAGTGGGCCTTTACTCCAATATAATTGGTTGTCTTTTAAGAAGAGACAATGAGAGACATTTAGGGAGAATGCCAGCCCAGATCAGCAATTGGAGGGATGTATCTACAAGTCAAGAAATGCCAAGGATTGCCAGTGTTAACAAGAAGCTAAGAGAGGCATGGAACAGATGCCTCAAAAGGCTCAGAGGCTTCAAAAGGTACCGTCCTTGACGACACCTTAATTTCATACTTCTGGCCTCTGGAACTGTAAGAGAATACATTTTTTTTTGTACTGGGGATGAACTCAGGGGCACTCAACTACTGAGCCACATCCCCAGCCCTATTCTGCATTTTATTTATAGACAGGGTCTCATTGAGTTGCTTAGTGCCTCACTGTTGCAGAGGCTAGTTTTGAACTCACATAATCTCCTGTCTCAGCCTCCTGAGCTGAAATTTCTGTTGTTGGAAGCTATCAGCTTGTGATATTTTGTTATGGTACTGCCCTGAGGAACTAACACAGCGATAAACAAAATAGACTAAACTAACACTAACAAAAACTGTAACAATGGTAAAAATGACTTACGAATTGATGGGATCATATTTTTGAACTCCATATGCTGGTATAACTTCTGCACGCTTAATTACTTTTTGAGTATCATACAGAAGGAACATGCTGAAAAGGACTAATCCACCATACATGGCCACTGAGTACAGAGTGGCTCCAGCCACAGTGGTAGGTGGAAGAAACATAGATCCTGAAACCGAAATTAAAAAAAAAAAACAACATTAAGATTTGTTAAAAAAGGAATTTCCTATAACTGGACTAATAATTTAAATACTTAAAAAATCTCTTTGGTATACTGTGCAAGTAATAAGACATGTATGTCCTCTCTATGATATTATTTGTATTTGTTCAAAATCCACGGCATTCATTACTTCAACAGGTCACCTGCCCATATCAAAGGACGGCTCTTGTATCAGAGCAAGTTTCATGTTCTTTAAGCCTTTTAGATTTTATTTCATAAAATCAGTAAGACTTTTTTGACACCAATTAAACCCAATCAAATTAGCATGGGTACATCTTTAACAACTTTTACAGAATGATGCTTAATTATAATATTTGAATGTTTCACACTTCAGGACATATGAACCAAGTACTAAGTGTTAAGGCACAGCAGCTTACCTAGTGAAGAAACAAACACGAGACCAAGGCCCACTCCTAGGGGTGCTCCCATGTTGAGAAATTTCTCACTGGGTGCACACATGGCCACAGTAGAGAGGCCTCCCACAATGCCAGCTGTGTACCATGCAGCTCTGATAAGAAGAGGCCCCCCTAATATTGTCAGAGGGGCTACTACTGTACCCATCACACCTGGAGGAAGAGCAAGTACTTGTTAAGTATTTACTAAACAACAACCAAAGAACAAATGCCATACTCAATGTGCTATCTTAAAATATTGTACCATTCTTTTAAGCAATGATTATAAAAAGCTTTCCCTTTAGATAACAATACCCTTCAAATCCACAACCCAAACCTGTGACTATCCAAAGTCTATTATCATATTAATAGTCCTAGTCAGTCACAACTTATCATAAACATTAACCTAAATTTTTAGCAACTTTATAAAATTCCAAGTAGCTCACTATTTGGAACTAAACCCACTATCAGTTTTTACAAATTTACAGATTCAAGAATTGAAGGAAAAAGGCTTAAAACAAATAACAAAGTGAAAACTAGTGCGGTAAAATCAGAGGAAGAGTGTATGATGGAAAGAGGAACTTACAGGATAGTGTGGTTATTTGTGTACTAGGGAATGCAATCAGAGCTTACAAAAGTTATTTTAAGTGTCAGATATTTATAAACATCTTCATAAAAATTACAGTGGAAATCATTATTAATTTAAAGAACAAAGGTAAATGCAACTCCTTAATAGAGAAAGAAGGTCCTAGATAAAGCATTAGTCAAGTGCTGAGTAGAAGTTATCCTTTTGTTAAATGTAGTTTACCTCACACAGAACAAGCACTGTGCTATCTTCATGCTGAATCTTCAATACTAGTGTGTCACTTGGGCCAAAGTACCACTTTTAGAACGAGTAATAAGGTACACTGTTATTTCATGATGATGGTTAATTTAAAAATACCTTTGTTCTAGGAAAGATACTGGATAAAAATTTCTACCTATGACATTTCTTAGGATTCCCATGAGTTTTGCAATTGACAGCAAAATTTTTAGCAACTTTCTGTACCTTCAGTTTTTCCCTTTTTCTAAAAATACCAAAAAGTCTCCAGAGATATGTATCAGATTTGAAATCTTTCTGATATTGGACAAAATACATAAAGGTATGCATATACTATAGACTGCTACAGGAGGCATGTTTAATATTGGTGTGTCGTAAGGTCAGCATCATAACCAACCTTTCAAAGCGAAGGTTTAGCAATAATTTAGCCAGTAATGACTACAGAAAATTTTGTTTTCTACACATGAGGTTTCACTACCTTATGTATAAGCCATTTACACCTATGAAGAGCCACTTAAAAAAAGGCAGTTTTCAAGGTTGTTTAGTAACAATTTAAAAGGGAACATACCAGAATGCAGCAACCAAGCAAGATGCTTTGGGCCTGGGCTTTGCTCATATGATATGGAGTGTACCAGCATTCCAGCTCCAATCATGGCTGCAAAGGTTGCACCAATTGTCTAAAATACATGGAAATCCCCCC
Source organism: Glaucomys volans (assembly GCA_020662805.1). Lineage (NCBI taxonomy): Eukaryota > Metazoa > Chordata > Mammalia > Rodentia > Sciuridae > Glaucomys > Glaucomys volans. The sequence continues at coordinate 336,504 of JAJEJO010001184.1, forward strand.
CCCAAACCCCAAATTCTTTAATAAAAACAAAATAGAAACCCATAAATTTAAAATATCATTAGGCACTTCTAATAAAGCAGTTTTTATGAAGGATAAATGGCATTCTATATTTTCCAGCATATTAAGGCAATGGTTTATTTCAGTTTTGGCTAAGTAAGTAAGAGTGCCCCCTCCTGCTATATATGAGGTTCTGCAGACAGCTTCAAGTACATGAGTGGAGCTTAGGCTGGCACCAACATATTTCAACACTTAACAAAATTCTTTCAAAAACCACAGAATAGGGCTAGGGTTGTAGTTCAGTGGTAGAGTGCTTGCCTAGCATGCGTGAGGCACTGGGTTTGATCCTCAGTACCACATAAAAATAAATAAAATAGATATTGTGTCCATCTACAACAACAACAAAAAACCAGAATAATTATTTTTGATTAAAATATATATTCTGGTACAACACAAATAGCTAGTGCAATACACATATTATGTCTTTATAGTTATATATAAACATATTTACTATGCAATATACATATTATGTCTCTAGCTATATATGTGTGTGTGTATATATGTATGTATATATATGTTATATATATATATATATATCACATTTCCTTGGAATCATTTTCAAATGGATCTGAAAAGCTGAAGGTCAATGTCATAGCATGTGGAAAACAATGAGAAGACAGACCCCACATTTCTGTACTTGCAGGTTTATGACTGACTTGGTTGTCATTCCTTTTCTTTGCCTATCTTAGGTGATTTCCATGGTTTAACATTTAAATATTCCTTGTGTTATGACAAGAAGAAACGTATATGATAGAAACAGTAGTGACAGTCAATTTTCAAGTAACTTTATAGAGATTGTAGTCCTTAGAGCAGATATGCTTTGTTTGATCAACTATTCCTAAAATCTGAATGTTTTTAGATGCCCATAATCCCATGTGTCATAGCAGGCCTCCTTATTCATCTGTATTGTCTGGTAAATCCATGGGCATCAGAATTTTCAGCCTATGATATAAAGTACAGGTAAACAGCTGTTTTTTGCACAGGACAAAAAAACCCCTTAATTAACAAAGAAAAGCATACTCTATTATTTTTCGTCGAGAGACAATTACCAAAAACTACTTCATGCCTCCTCTATGCATACCATTTTCAGGATATTTACTACAATTATATTTACTTTCTTCAGAGGTCCTTCATGATTCAGTATCATTTTTTCCCTTTTACCTTTCTACACTCTACATTCCTATAATGACAGGTAGGGCTGCAAACAGGTCCCAAGTTTCATGTCTCAATTTTGTCCACAATGCCTATACATACTTCCTTGCTATACGGCTCACTGAGCTTTTCAACTTGCGTTTTTTCTATTAGGCATTTTCACTGCCCAGAAGTAGTGCCAGATGCTTCTCAATTCCAAAGCACTTGGGGCACTCTATTTCATCTCCTAAAGAGACTACATCTTCATTTCTGTAGCACCTGTGTTTGGCTTTCTCAACTATTTTACTTAATTATCCTTAACAGCAGAGGAGAATAATCTTTTGATCAAAGAGGGTTGAGGGTATAGCTCAAGCTCAAAACTTCTTTAAGTCTTATTTTAAGGCCTAAAATTTTATGTGTATTTATATCTTTTGTGTTTATTTTATTACAAAAGTATTGTTTTAAATTATTTACCTTTGATTCAAACTGACATTGCTGGTGAGAATCCACCATGCTCACGGTGCATTCATGAATCTCTAGGCTGAGAGATTCATGACGTACATTTGAAAAGCATGATCCTAGACTATGTAAGTGTTCAAATGGCTACGCTACTGTAAACAGTGCTCTTCTCAAAAAGCAGAATATAGTGAACTATCACAAATCAGAAAAGTTAGATGGATTTGGGTTCCCTATGGAGGGAATTGGTTAAGTACTACAGAACCTGTCCCATCTCTTCCCTCAGTTTCATTTACTATTGTAGTTTAGGTTGTTATCCTATTTCAAAGGCATAGCTGGCATACCTGTTTCATGTCTCTTCCACATCAACTCTTAACATTCAAATACAAACCATATTTTTGCCTTTTCAGTTTCTTTAATGGCCTTCAATGGCTTAGGTAATCACCTTAGCTTAGAAATCAAATGTACTCTTTCTAACCATGTCTTCTTTATACTCCACACCTCACACATGAAACTGTACTCTTACTGGGATTGTAAGCACCTTTTCAAATTAGATTTTCCTATCTCTTCTCCTTTGTTCAAGCTGTTTGGTGAAGCTAGACTACCAACATGTTAGCCTCAACAACCCTGATGAAATGTCTCCTTCACAGAACTACTCAAAGAGTGCAAGACAAAAACAGTCTTCTTATTAATTTTTGTGCTTTCTACTTCTTACTGCACATCCCATACCATGGAATCCAGTCCAGCTTATACTAAATAGTGTGAAACAAGGCCTGCATCTGAAATTGTATTTTGGTATCTATAAAAATCCAAGTGTTCGGGAAATATTCAATAAATATAAAATCTTACAAAAGGCAAAGAAGCTTAGGAATAACACTATCCTACTCAATAGCACAGAAAGCTTTACAATCAACAAAGAATAGCAGCTAAGAATGATTTCCTTATTTGTCTCAGCTGTACTAATAAGTCATATAATCATCTGAACTACAACTTGCCTAATATTATATTCTTCCACTTAAAACTCCCATATAGTTCATCTAATCTTTTGATCTTTACATGTACAAGAAAAATGAAAGCAAGCTGACTTACCACCCAAGAGCCTCTCATCATGAAGTTCATAAGAGCAGGTGTTCTAGATACTGCCAAGGCAGACAAAGTAGTTAAACCAATACTTCCTGCTAAATACATATAGGTAGAATGAATTCTATCCTTCACATACTGAGGCCAAATTCTGTAAGAAACATGACATGGTTAGCTTATGGAATTAGGGATATGAATTCTGGTTGAACCATTCACTGGTTAGGTGATCTTAGGATAAATCATTTAAATATTCTCAATTTATTCACTTAATTTATCATGGAAATAATTACATAAAACTTGGAGTACTATAAAGATTTAGTGACACAAAACACAAGCTCTTGGCACATATAAAAAGCCAGATATTTTCTCTTTGCTTAAACACATATAGCATGGTAAAAGATGTTGACTTGGGTTGAATAAATATAGGCCAAAGAAGCAAAAAGTGATATTATTTTTTTTCATGTATATACACAGATGAAGACTGGATACAAAACACTCCACTAGTGATTAAAGGTTAAAGAATGAGAATTGGAATCTTTAAGGAAAGTTTTTGGGACATTCAGGAATAATTTACTCACACAGCCTTTTCAATAGCTCCAATCTCATTAGACATTCCCAAGCCATAGTAGCACAATGCTCCAAGACCAACAGCAGCTCCTCCAGCAATAAACCACCTTCCCATCTGATCAACTGAAGAATACAGGGAGAAATACAGGTTAATACTGTCATAGCTCAACTAAATTAAAGTGCTAGAGGTAAAGTCCTCTCAACATTTATTAGGGGATCAAATCATATACCATATTTCTTCATAATAGCTATAATTATTTCATGTGGACAATGTTCTCAAGGTCAGGAGACTATAGTAAAGAACACCCCTGAAACAAAGGCGTAATAATCACTACCAAAAGGAAAGGCCCAGCCAGGTGCTATGCTCACACTGCAATCCTACCTACTTGGGAGGTTGAGGCAGGGGAATTGCAATTTTGAGGCCAACATAGAGGGAGCAGACTTTAATTAGCCTTCAACCTTACTCCAACATTATTTTGGTGGGGTGGGGCAGTATGTCTACATATGTTGAGATGACTATGAAATACTTTATTGAAGAGTTTGAGGGCGTGTATTCTCATGAAGTTTTTAGACACTAAAAGATGAAAGGGAAATATCAATAAATAATCATACTGTGTCTAAAGTGGTATTAACAAAGATGAAGTTTTACATTGCATCTAAAGAGAACAGAACCAAAGAAGAAATTAATGTTTATGCAGAAGCCAAGGGAGAGAATGCGCTTATTTAGAGTACCAACAATTAACTTATCAACTCTATCTCAATGGACAGAGATGCTCATAAAGAGCATCTTGACCTTCAATTTAAATTTTTTCACTAAGAATGTTACTATGTTGTTGCTATGTAATTATGCTTTGTTCTCTAGGATCAACCTACTAATCAGAAACAAATACCCTGGGGGATACCAACTAGGGCTTTTTCCGATCGTAATACACTGCTACTTTATAAGAATGTTAAGGAAAAGTGGTCTTCTTTGATTAGCTTTGGGAATTTTAACAGTCAGGTATGGAATTTGCAAAGCTGAAATCCAAACTGTGAACTGAAGTAACTTCATAAAGGTAATGCATTTCTGAAAGGTCCTAAATGGGCAGTTTGAGGACCCTCGTTAAGATTGCTAGGCTTTTCCTAACATGTAAGTTTGGGGTCACATTCTTGACTTAAGACATAGACAAACATTATATCCTGAAATGAAGTTTCTATACAATGTTAAATGAACTTCTTTAACAGACTATATCTTTAAAATCATGGATATTATAATAACAGAATGTGTGACAGACATCATTGCCCTGTGCACATGTATGAATGCACAGATGGTGTGATTTTACTTTGTGTACAACCAGAGAAAAAATAGCTGTACTCCATTTGTGCTCAATGAATCAATAAGCAAATAAAAAAAAAATCATGGCATATTAAAAATCTTTTATTTTTTTTCTAAAAAAGGTGAAAGTAAAAATTTTTACTGGAAGAAATAAATGTAACCAGGAACCACTGAACCCAATGCAAAGTACTAATGTTTTTTGGATCATTAGATCCCTAAGAACAGAAATCTCTTTCTTCCATAAAATGCACATATACACAAGTTTGTAAACATTCTTAAGAGGCTATTCATAAACTTCTTAAAACATCATATACCTCAGGTTAGAAACTAAAAACTAAAAATTTCCACCTACTTTTAAATATTTTTTCCATTGATGGTTCCATTGCAGCCTCTTTGAGTTCTTGGCCAGTTTTCCCTCGGCGGACCCCAACTCTTGTCCTGGTGGCATACTCCTGATATATATACAAAGAAATATATATTATCCACACCAAAACAGTATGTTTAATAATATAGGATCTCTCTACACTAGAAAACTCTAAAGAAATTTGATACTTTCTATAATGTAATGTCAATAGCAGGCAACCAAATTAAATATAGACCAAACTGTGCTTCCTCTTCAGAATGAGTCACTAATTAATTCATTAAACACTTCTTGGTTTGAGTTTCAGAATAATTTCCTTTCATAAATTATATATTTTATTTATATACCTAGAATTATTATAAATGTTAACTCTTAAGAATAGAGAAGTACTTTTATTTTTTTTAATTTACTTATTGATTCATTGAACACAAATGGAGTACAGCTATTGTTTCACTGGTTGTACACAAAGTAGAGTCACACCATCTGTGCGTTCATGCATGTACACAGGGCAATGGTATCTGTCACACATTCTGTTATTAATTTTACCCCCCACCCCTCCCTTCCCTCTATGCTATCTATCCTTCCTCCTTTCTTGCCACCCCCCCCCCCGCATTATGCATCATCATTCATTTATCAGAGAGACCATTTGGCTTTTGGATTTTTGGGATTGGCTGATCTCACTTAGCATAACAGTCTCCGACATCATCCATTTACCTACAAATGCCATAATTTTATTCTTCTTTATGGCTGAGTAATATTCCATTGTGTATATATACCACAGTTTCTTTATCCATTCATCTACTGAAGGGCATCTAGGTTGATTCCATAATCTAGCTATTCTGAATTGAGCAGCTATGAACATTGATGTGGCTGCATCACTGTAGCAATCTGATTTTAAGTCCTTTGGGTATAGGCCAAGGAGTGGGATAGCAGGGTCAAATGGTGGATCCATTCCAAGTTTTCTACTTTTAAAAATACAGAAAAAACATTAGCTACATTCTGTCATCGGGGGAATAGGTTCAAGAAAAGTCTCTCTTGAACATGAAGCCAAGGGAAGCCATGATTACTGTTTCTGTTTTGGCTCTTTTTCAATGCTGGAACGGTTCATTTAAGAGGGAAAAGTTGACTTTGTAGCTACTGTGTATTCTCCTTAAGTACTTCACACTTTAAAACTTACACTCCTACTCACTTGAATGCTAGAGGAGAAATCTGTTGTAAAAGGAAATGGGCTTCTTTCTAACCTGACAGATTTCATCATTCACTGATTAAGAGCTAAAATAGTATCTTTACTAACTTATGAATGACCTGTTGGCTCCATCTTTAACATAAGAAAGCTTGGCCAAAACAGTGTTCAGAGCACAGTGCTAACCTGGGACTACTCTCTTTGAAACTGTCAAAGATGACAGAGATGCATCTTAAAATGTAGACCCCTGGATCCTACATTGCTCCTAGAGATTCTACCTTTAGAAATGAATTACTAATGTGTTTTAACTAGCACCCCTATCTCTGTGTTCATAAACATTTGCCTATAGGCCCCCCACAATTTCCTTGTTGCACCCACCATGTAACTCTTGATTCCTTACTATTTACTCTCAATTTTCTGAGTGAGAAATCCCAAGAGATGTAAGTGAAGGAAAAGTTATAACAGCTCTTTTTTCATACATAAGGACAGACCATAATGAAAGAAAATTGATGGGGAAAACAATCTGATTAGTGACATTACTGTTTTTGTTTTTTTGGATAATGGGGAATGAACCCAGGGGCACTCTACTACTGAATTATATCCCCAGTCCTTTTTTTTTTTTTTGTGGTGGAAATCAAACCCAGGGCCATGACCATGTTAGGCAAGCACTCTACCACTGAGATACATCCCTATCCCTAGTTCTTTTTGATTTTGAAATAGGGCCTTGCCAAGTTGCGCAGGCTGGCCTTAAATTTATGATCTTCCTGCCTCAGCCTCCCCATTCGCTGACAGGTATGTGCCAACTGCTGGCTGTTACTGTTAATTATTTTTAGTAAATCATTACCTCTAAATCACTAAAAGCAGCAAAAAAAATCTTCCCAAACAAACAGACCCAAACCAATCTCAGAGGCCCACAGGAAGGGGGGGGTGGGGAGGGAGGGGGAGAGACAATAGGAGAACATCCAAATCATCTTTACCCTGCTGGGTGTTAAGAGCCATTGATTCTTCGTGATGGAATTCTTCACAACAGGGGAGGTCTTGGTGAAGGCTGGGTGGAAAACCCTGGACGGTAGTGTCCGGAGACACACAAACTTTGCAGCCAACATGATGACACACCAGGTTTACCAAGCAGATCTAACCACTAATCATAAAGACAGACAAAAACAAAACAAAACAAAACACAACACCACAAGCTCCAATACATTAGAGAAGGACAAGGAAAAGAACGAGACTAGAAGGTACAAACCCTCTTTTAGTATGGGAAAAAAAAAAAATGGAATAAAGAAATCTCTTTAATTTTCAATGCTCTTTAATTTTCTGCCTGTCTCTTCTAATTCAAGAAATTCATTACACAGAATCCAGTTTGGAATGGAGTCACCAAATTAGGTTTAAATCCCAGTTTGACAATTAACAGGATTTATGACTGTGACAAGTTATATGCAACTCGGAATGGATGTTAATATTTTAACATAATTTCAGTCTGTGATAACTTTAAAAACATGTAGTTTTGAATTTATGATTTATATAAGCATTCAGTGGGAAAATTTAAAAGAAGAATTTGTGTAACTTTTGAGCACAGGAAAAATTTTATCCAACAAAGAGATGAATAACTTTTTTTAGGTCATACTGTACTGAAAGGCTAAAGGACATCAAGAGAAGTCAAACATAAATTTCAGCTAAATATTCAAATATTACTTCCCTTCAAGATAAATGATACATATTCAAATTGTTAACGTGTTACTTATGCTTTTCTACAATTACATAAGGGCAATTAATCTTTAAAGTAAACTCAGCTACCAACCAGGTTTTCCTCATGTTAAACTCCTTAACTGGTGATTTCAAAGAAAGCATGCTAAAAATTTGATTCTATTGCTCTGGGACAGTTTATACCAGATAGGTGGTCAATAAGAAGTCAGGTAAATGTCTTTCTGCAATGCTAAGGTGATTACAACAGACAGGTAAGACTGACAAGTGTAAGCCAACTTGAGCTACTAGCCTGTCTCTGCCAATGATTAGTAGTGAATCTGAGGCATCCTTCTGTGTCTCATTTTCTCCATCTTTAACATAAGAAAACTTGGCTAAAACAGTGTTCAGAGCGCAGTGCTGACCTGGGACTACTCTCTTTGAAACTGTCAAAGATGCCAGCGATGCATCTTAAAATGTAGACTCCTGGGTCCTACATTGCTCCTAGAGATTCTACCTTTAGAAATGAACTACTAATGTGTTTTAACTAGCACCCCTAAAGCTAAGAACCCTTGCTTTAAGATAGCTTAATGTCCTTCCAGTGCTGCCACTGGAACTATGAAGGGTGTACAACACTGGACATCTGTCCTTGGGGAAAATACCAAGACCTTCTAGTACTTGCATGTCATTACATCATCTCAACCCTTACCTTCCTCAGCCCGCTGACCGGGGCAGAGGTTCAGACCAGAATGGCTATGTCCTGTAACAACCCAAAGCGGGAATCCCGCTTCTGTCACAAGTTAAAAATGACCTTGCGCAGGTATTGGACCTCTTAAACAAATACCTTAGCTAATTTTGAATAAAGTACTACCGCCCCTTACATAAGGCGCTACGATTCTAGAAAGCACTGACGAGCTCGAGCGCCCGGTCTTCCATCCTGTCCACTAGATTCGCATGCTAACCCCTCCGATCTCCCAAAGTCAGCGCACACTCCACGACACCCCGTCCCGTGTAAGGGTGCCCCTTTATCTGCCAGGGTCGAGGCAGTGAGGCTCGGCGGCTGGATGACTCAGCACCTTGTTGCTCAAGCAGCCGCAGCGGCCGGCAAGGCGAACCCTTGTCTGCTGGTCCAGGACCCCAGGACAGGAACTCAATCCACAGGGGTCACCCACAGGACGGCGACCCTGACTCGCAGCCCAGCCGTGACAGCCAATGGAGCCACCGCCTTCAGTCCTACCCCGTACCGCCCAGACGCCCTTCAACGCCGGCTCTGAGAAGTATGGAGGGGGTCTCAAGTCAGGTCGAAGGAGAAATACCTCAGTTCCTGGTCACCTCCACCACGCAGTTCCCCTTCCGGGCCTGCGAAACGTACACACCCCACCTTCTCTGCCCTCCGTCCGTTCCTTACTGCCAGTGCGCGCGCAGTCTCTGAGGCTCACTGAGTGACGCCACATCCGGAGAAGAGGTAAATAGTACAAACAGCCAATAATGAGCAGGCCTCTGAAGGAAGGGCGGGCATAGTGGAGAGCCGGGGTTCCGGTTGGTGGGGCGGGACCAGTGCAGGATTGTGGTTGGAAACGTCACAGTCCGCGTCCATTTTGGTTGCGGGCCGGGAAGCCCTCTGGACCATATTTGCTGTGGGTCGTGGCGCGTTCTTTTTCGTTTGCTCCAACCTTTTTACTCACAGCAGATAGAAAGTTGAACAACTGAGAGTAGTGTTACAGTGGAAAATGATGCCTTCACAATATTCTGTACTTATGCCGCCTTTTGTGCCTTTATTGTGAGATAATTAGGCCAAATTTAATTTTTGACTGAAGCCAACCCGTCTTGGGTTGATATCTTGGGTCTGATATCAAGGATTAGATGGTTGAATCTAGTGCTTTTTTGTTTTGTTTTGTTTTGTTTCGTTTTGTTGGTTTAAATTGTCTTGCGACCTTGCTATAGCACTTATTCGAGCTCAGTCTATATCTGTATGGTAGAGCATATACAAACGACTTTCCTCTTTCCAGGAAACCTCTTTCCCGAGGACCATTAAGATGTTTCCATTGAGAGTAATTCGTTATGTAAAAGCCATTTCTTGGTTTCTAGGAAGCATCCCTTCCCGTTTTATTATACACTCTTGCTTTCTTACCGTTAAACAAATATTTACTGTAAGCTCACTGAACCAGACGCTGGGCTAGGGATGTTTATAACTGATTAAAGCACACCTGGTACCCCTGTTTGGTGAAACAAAGCCTTTACCCTTAAGGCATTCAGTTCCTGGTGAAGACAAAATAGACAAATACTAGTTAGACTGGTGATAAGTACTTTGAAGAAAAAGGATAAAGCCCTAGTGGGGTGACACTAGATACTGTGATTAACAACAAGAACTTTTATTACCTACTAAGCAATTGCTAATTGTGATTTGTCATCATCTCTTTAACAGTGTACTGCTGGCAAACATAAAGGTTTCTTTGTTATTTTTTTTTTTTAATGTGGCTAATAAAACAGTTTGACGAGGACGGAGTTTTTAATCTCTTTACTGGAAACACTAAAATAGGTAAACACTGAAATGTGACAGTGAACAGATCCAGCATGAGCAATTTAATCTTACTTTAGATCTTTACCTGATTTGATTAGTTAACAAATAAGATCTCTGTTAAACTCCTTCAGTGATATTCCTCTTCTTAGAGCTTATGTTATCAGCAAAGAGAAGGAATTTACAACACAATACCTGAATAAATAGAATCTTGAAGTCCATGACTCAGGATTCTTTCAAGAGTACTATTAATTAAAGTTATTCTCTTCCTCTAGAAAGAAAAATTTCTGATTTTCTAATTTCCTTTTTCAAGTTTGAGGCAGTTTCCACTGGTGTCAAATATTTTGAAGCAGGGGTGTAACAGTGGTTCACTTTATGCTTTGAATATAGCCATTGCAATTTATTTTGAAAATGGACATGTTTCTTTCTCTTACTCTATCCTTGTTCTTCCCTGATTGCTCCCCTCCCTATCTCAGGGGAAACAGGATTACCTTTCTTCCCCATCCTAGGCAGAGTTATACACAGTCACTGTAGGAATGAAGTAATCCATTCTTTGGGGTTAGTACCAGAAGATCTCAGAAATGACTGTCTCCCAAATTAACATGTGAGTTACAACTCTAGACAGAGAACACAGGGAATATAGCCTATGAGCCACCTCTTTAAAAGTCCCCTATTCCTGCTGATGGACAGAATCCCAGCTTTGGGACTGGAGATCCCTGTGTTTCTCCTTTGCTAGTAAAGCAGTAGACCTGCTTTTTCCTTTTTCTCAAAATCATGTCTTCATTATTGGATTGGCATCAGGGACAAGGACTGAGCTTTCAGCAACAGGGGGGAGAAGCTCCCCACCTTATTGGGAAGATAGCTCTGTAGCGCACTGTGTGTGTGTGTGTGTGTGTGTGTGCGCACACACACGGGGTGGGGGGGGAGGCTCCATTGACTTGGGGGACCCATTGGGTATTGTAATTGTTCCAGCAAAAGGTGATGAAGGCTGAACATAAGAGAATAGAGGAACAGAGGGAAGGCTTAGACAGAGATATGTTGCTGAGGTGGAATTTACAGGATTTAATGACTGCTAGAATATAGTTGATAAGGGTGAGGGAGGTGCCCTTAGTTATTTTTCTTTCCTAAACTGAGTGAAATTGGGTGGATAATTACACCATTAATTTGGAGAAAGGATACAGGAAGAGATACAGATGTGAGGGAAGTAGATAAGTAAAACCTGTATGTAGTGTTAAATTGTAAATTCACTGCTTCTAAGGTCTTAGAACAAAGGAGAGATAAAAGACTCAGATCCTGAATGCCAATGTTGAATATAGCATCATATTTTTTTATAGACTGTTGTTTCCTTATTCTCTACCTGCTGATTATGGGGGAAGTGCTGACTTATAGTGGAGAAAATCAGAGACAGGGACAAAAGGGAAAATATTTATTTTTACTTAAAATAAATGTGCCTCCTCTGCCCTAATAGACTCTCCCATCAGGAGGTGTGTGGGTGCAAGAGAAGTGAAAAGGAAATTTTCAAGGGATTTAAAATCTGTCATCACCATAAGGTCTCCCAAAAAAAGGGAAGGTGCTTCTTCTGGAAGGGTTGGGGATGTTTCCACGTGTGGGCACCAACAAACACCTGCTTTTCATGTACTTGCTGAGTGGTAGAAAACAGCAGGTGGTGCTATGCTTCCACTCTTGAATGTCTCCCAATAACCATGTATTGAATGTGGTGCCTTGGAACAAGGGAGGTGGTGGAGCCTTTAAGAGTGGGAAGTCTTTGGGTCACTATGGGTGGGCCCTGGAGAAGACTGTGGGAGCCTGGACTCCTCTCTCTCATTCTTTTATTTTTTCACTTTAGCCATGAGATGAGTCAGTACCATGCTGGTACCATGATGTGCCTTCACAGTCCCAAAGCAACCAGACTGACCAATCATGGACTGATATCCCTAAAATCCTGGGGTAAAATAAACCTTTTCTCTTTGTAAATTTATTATCTCAGATATTTGTCATAGTGGTGGAAAGCTGACTAACACAGGTGAGAGGTAGGTCAAGATCTCCTCTTGTTTTCCCTTGGATTTGAAATTTGCTTCAAGACTGTAACTATGAACATGCACCTGCTTGTTTGCACCCTTTGGGATGCTGCCCAAGGTTGAGAATAGAATTATGCATGGTTGAAATGCCCAGATGTGTATAATAGACCACTTAGTGTGCTACACGACAGAGCCAGCATCTGTCTGGGTGAGAAACCAAACTGTCAACCTCAAAAGTTATATCAGTCAGTCAAAGAAGGAAAATAAAACCACTGAAGAGAAGGCACTGTTTTCTCTGGATCATGCCCAAGGCATCACCTTGCATGCAGGTGCCCTGACTGAGGGTAGAGTGGAGGCACAGAGAACAGGCCACACTTTTTCCATTGAACATAAAAATCAATGACTTCCATTGGATGTGAATCCCTAACGTGACTGATGGTGATAAATTCTGGATCTGACTGACAAGTTGTCAGATTATCCCAAGCTTGTCAGAATGGAATAAACTGGGCTGTCCACCTTAAATTGACTAGGTCCTTACGAAGCAACATTGGGACTAGTTTAAGGAAAAATGAACTTCCTTTTTGCACTCACCCAACTGACAATTTTTCAATTTTTTTTTAGCAAGTATTTAAGCAAAGGCTAAGGGATTAGACTTAATGAATCTTCATGTACCATCCTGCTCAGTGCTGCTTTGAAGATAGAATGACTTTTCAGTAAAAATATCCTTCAAGAACTCAGGATAAATATAATCATTTTTAGGTAAAGTAATGGTAAGAGAATCTGTTGCCACATATATGTTCTAAGAGACATGCTTCGGACATATTCAGGGTGAAGGGAAATGACATCAGAAACTTGTAACTTCAGAAATGAACAACAGACATGGCAAATAACTGGGTAGATATAATAGACTACTTTTCCTCTTAAAGTCTTTAGAATACATATGTGTGTTAAAAGCAAAACTTGTAACACAATATAATGGGATTTTCAATGTATGTAGGTGTAATAAATATGACAATCTGAACATAGAGGGATGAAGGGGACCATGAAACCTATATGGTGGCCAGGCATCTCAGGGTTTTTTTTGGTGGTAAAATATTAAATCTAAATGGATTATAAAAGTTATTATAATCTCTAAAGGAATCACACCACCACCACCAAAATATACAAGGAGCTATAGCCAAAGAGTCAAAAGATAAATTAAAATAGAATATTATTGTTATGGGCTTATTTGAAAATCAGCCCAGACTGTCCCCATTTTGTTCAGACACTTCACCCTGTGTGAAATTGACCCCCTTCCTCATGAGCCTACTTGCATGGAAGGCTAACATCTCTACCCCCAACCTGCACCCTGACTACAATATCCTTATTATATGGAACTAATGCAAGATTGTTCTTCTGAGAATGTAAGTTCTACTTTTCTGAAAATGTCATTTCTGAGAAAGTGACCTGTTTTTGTAGCCTGAAATATATCTTGTGGTTATGATTGCTTCATCTGTCCCCCTTCTTTGTGGTTTTAAGATTAAGCCTTATAAGTGTGTTTCCATCTCCAATTGGGGTCGAGGATTGCAGAACTGCTTGGTTCTCTGTACTCTTGGCCTTGGCTGACAATAAAGGCTTTGTCTTCACTCCCAAAAGACCTGGAAATTTATTTGGTAATTTGGAAATAGTGCCTTAACACTATAATATTGTTAGATTTTCTAAAGAAAGGCAGGGAAGGGAGAACAGAGAAGACAAATAGCAAAATGATAGACCTAAATCCAACAGGTCAATAATCACACCAAATGTAAATGGTCTAGATATACTAATTAAAGATAGAGATTTTCAGATTGAATTGAAAAAAGAAGACCCAATGATATGCCACCATGGGAAATCCACTGTAAGTATAGTGGTGTAGATAGATTAAACATCAAATGAAAGAAAAGATCATCAAATACTAATCAAAATCAAGGTAACTATATTAACTAGAAAAAAATAGACTTTAGACCAAGAATGATTACCAGGGATTAAAGGAATATTACATAATGACAAAAGGTAAAATTCTTCAAAAAGACAAAATAACTGTAGATGCATTTGACTTTATTACAGAACAGAGGGTCAAATAAATGAAGTAGAAACTGATAGAAGGGAAAGGTAAAATAGGCAAATCCACAATATACATGGAGACATCAACTCTTTCCTCTCAGTAAGCAATAGAATAAATGGAAAATCTGAGAAGACATCAGAGACCTGCAGCCACTAAAACCAGTTTGATTTAACTGCTATTTATAGAACATCCTCTCAGGTATAGAAGCATACATAGTATTCTCAAGTGTACATGGAAGATTCATAGCAATAGACCATATACTGGGCCATAAAACAAACATTAACAGATTTTAATGAGTTAGACATCATACAAAGGGTATTTTGTGGCCACAATGGAATTAAAAAATAACAGAAAGGTGTTTGGAGCATACCCAAATATTTGAAAATTGAATAATACAGTTCTCTACAACCCATTGATCAAAGAAGTTCTCTTAAGAGCATATAGAAAATATTTTCTACTGACTGAAAATGAAAATATATAAAATTTGTGTTTTGTAACCACAATAATGCTTATAGAAAGATTTATAATATTGAGTACTTGCAATATAAAAGAATAAATGTCTTCAATCTAAAATCTAAATTTCTAACTTAAAAGAAAGAGAAGACCTATTAAGCCCAAAGAAACCAGAAAGAAGGAAATTACTAAGAGTAAAAATCAATGAAATTGAAAATAGGAAACAAAACAAAAAAGAGAAAAGGCACAATGAAATAAAACACTGACCCTTTAAAAATAAAATGGATAAGCCACGATCCATACTGTCCTAGAAAAAAGATTAGAAACAAAATGATCAATATCATAAATAGAAAAGAGGACACTGAAAATGTTAGAACAACAATAAGGTAATAGCATAATTATACCATATCCCCAAATTTGACTCTTAGAGATTAAATGGACTAATTGTTTGGAAGACACAAACTATCAAAATTACCTTCAGAAAAAAGGCAAATAAGAAAAAAATAAGTATGTTGAATAGTCCTATGCCTGAAAGAGAAATTGAATTTTAGTCAAGAACTTTCAGCAAATCAGTTCTCTAAACCCAGATAGTTAGATGAATTCTACCAATTAAGGCAAAAAAAAAATTATGAAGGAATACTTCTTAATTCATGTTATGAGATTATGATTCCTTACACAAAACAAAACAAGACAAAAGTCTTATAGGAAAAGAAAATTAAATCAATGTCTCTAATGCAAAGCGAAATCAGAGAAAGTCAGAATGAGAAAGAAAAATAGACCAATACCCATAAACAAAGACCCCAAAATTCTCCACAAAATATTGGGAAGTCAAATCCAACAACATATAAAAGGGCTAATCTATCTTGACTACATGATTTATCCCAAGAATGGAAAACTGACTAAAATTTATAAAATAGTCAATGTAATTTATGATATTAACAGACTAAAGAAGAAAAACAACCTGATCAATAGATTTACCAAAAATATTATATAAAATTCAATATTTATTCTTCATAAAATTTTCAGCAAAATAGGAATAGAAGGGTGTCTACAAAAAAAAAAATCCCTGAAGCTATTACTACATTTAGTGGTGACAGATTGATAAGAAAGAAAAAAGCAATGCTGTCTTTAATCACAAACACCATTATTTATGGAAAATCCCAAGAAACTATTAAAAAAGCCACCTGAGGAGTATTAAATGAGTTTGAGAAGGTCACAGGCTACCTGGTTAATATATGTCTATATCAATCATGCTTCTGTATTCCTGAAGTGAATAAATGAAAGTCAAAATTATAAAACAGTATTATTTGTATTAGCTCAAAAATACTTAGATATGAATTTAACCAAACAAATGCAGATTATATGTGCTGAAAACTGAAAAATGCTGATGAAATAAATCTATGAAGACCCAAATAAATTGGATGTATCATGTTTGTGGATTGGAAGATCCAACATTGTAAATATGTTTATTTTCCCCATGATGAGCTTTAAATATAACACTCTTGCACACAAAAATATCAGCAGGAAATTTTAAGATATTGACAATATAATTCTGATAAATATACATTATAAAAAATTATTTTCAGAGCCGGGCATGGTGGCACACGCCTGTAATCCCAGCAGCTCGGGAGGCTGAGGCAGGAGGATCGCGGGTTCAAAGCCAGCCTTAGCACGGGCAAGGTGCTGAGCAACTCAATGAGACCCTGTCTCTAAATAAAATACAAAATAGGGCTGGGGATATGGCTCAGTGGCCAAGTGCTCCTGAGTTCAATCCCCGGTTCCCCCCAAAAAAATACAAATTATTTTCAGTACTGGGGTTTAAACCCAGGGGCATTCTACCACTGAGCTACATCTCCAGTCCTTTTTATTTTGTTTTGAGATAGGTCTCACTATGTTGCCCATGATGGACTCATATTTGCCAGTTTTCCATCCTTCTGCCTCAGTCTCCTAAGTAGCTAGGGTTACAGATGTGCACGACCACACCAGGCATGTTGTACAAAAATTTTTTGAGGGTGCGGAAGGGTTCTGGCAATAGCTAGAAAACCTGTTAGACAGTTTCTAAAAGAGATATAACATTTGTAAAACATTTTTTAAAAAAAGTTTGATAACTTACACCATCTGAATTCAATACATACCATGAAAAAATAGTCCAAATTTAGACTCACACTAATATGGAGAATTGATTGTTGATGCTGGCAGAAAATTAGAAGTTACAGAAAACTAATTCAAAACACAAATGAGTATCTTGTCTCTGAAGGTCAAATAGTTGCCCCCTTGGTGATAGAAGGTGTCCACTAAATAATCCTGATAATGAATGCTGGCTTGAATTTTTCTCTGCCTTTGGAAAACTGAACAGTTGCCAGTAGCAGTCAAATCAGTTTTGGTAAGAGGAAGTCCATATAGTTGAGTCCATACAGAGCATCTATTCCTGATTCTATGACCACTTATTCTGGGCCCATTGGGCAAGACATGGGGTCCCTTAGGCAGAGGTAAAATGACAACTGTGGGATAAGTATGTGTGGAAGAGTTAACTCAGGTGCCTGAGTTGCTTGCATATTCTCAAAAAAGCTGGCTTTCAAAAGTGGCCCTTGTCTGGGTCTTGGTAATTGACTTCTTTGAATGTTTCCTGTGCAATCGATAGGGTTACTTTGTGTGCTCAAAGTCTTGAATTACTCTGTTCTTGCTCATCTAGATTGTGCAAGCAGTATAATTGATGGTGAATCCATTTTTCTCCAGTTGGTTTTAAATTTCACAAATTACAATATCACAGATACACAGCACTTTAAAAAACCTCACTAAAACTCTGGTCATAGGCTTGAGTGAGATTTTGTGGCAGAAAAATCTTCTTACATATTGCTGCAGTTTGTTGCTGGGGGATCAAGTGCATGCTGTGAGACTCTGGGGAGAGGATTCCTGGAAGCCCATGCTTGGTGTCCTTCAGACTCTGCCAGATATACCTTATTTCTTGATTGCTCTGGATTCATATGTTTTTGCATGTATATGCATGTACTTGCATATATATACATATATATATAATATACATTTATTATATATTAATAATATATAATATACATATACACATTATATATGTATATTATATAAATATATATAAAATGAATTTTAAGTTCTGTGAGTCCTTTTAGTGAATCATCATATCTTGAGAACCCCTCACACTTTGGGAAGTCACAGTGAGCCACTTATTGAGGAAGCCCTCTGCTGTGGATGTGCTCTGGTGGGCATTTATATGGCACACAAACATATACACATTCTGGGCCGGTTCTGGTAAGTTCATCTAATATTTCTCTCATAGATCACATTGACACCAATCTTGTTTGTTCAAATTCTAAAAATTTGGTCAATCTATTAGCCTAGCTATGCAGATCTATATTTTAGCCCACATTTCTTTTCATGGGAGTTGAACTTCCAAATGCTCTCTGCTATTGTTTGGATCTGGAATGTCCTCCAAAACTCATGTGGTGAAGGCTTGATCACTATCCTGTGGCACTATTGGGAAGGTGGTGGAATTTTAAGAGATGGGACCTAGTTGGAGGAAGTTAGATGTGCCAATGAAATTGAAGGAGATATTGGGACTCTAGATCCCCTCTCCCTTGCTTCCTGGTCACCATAAGGCAAGCAGCTTCCTCTGCTCTGTGCTCTCTACCATGATGTACAGCTTTGCCACAGGCCCCAAAGTGACAGAACCAAGTGACCATGGACAGAAACTGTGAGCCAAAGTAAATCTTCCTTTCTTATAAGTTGATTATTTCAGGGATTTTGCCATAACAGTGGACAGCTAACATGCTCCCTTTCTCTAAGTTTCATCCATGGGAATATTTCTTTTCCATCACTGTATTTCAAGGCCATATTTGAGTTAGGGCTGTAATATGAGAGCTGCGTATTTCCATAATGCAGAGTCATTTGTAATTAGGCTCACATTTACTCTCCTAGGTTAACTAGTCATAGGGAATTCTCCAGGAAGTCAAAGGTTTGGATTGAGGAAAAGGTGGTGAAGCAATAAAAATTGGTACCATAAGAGTGAGGCATTTGTTTATGCAGCTACTTCAACATCTACTTGAGCCTGTCACTATAAATACTGTTTCCATTAACAAAAGCATAATGCAGAGAATGTTCAAATTATGATTTAGAGGATTAGATAACATCCAGGATATGATCCTGGGTTGTAAAGTCACTTGGTTTTCATTGGTTATGCACTCATGACCTCTATGGCCTTAACAAACAGGTGCCACATTTTCTCTTAGCCATGATTATCTGCTGAATCCTTTTTCTGGGCCCTTGCCTCTACCAGTAATAATTTGAGTAATTGTGAGAGCACCACATGTCGAACAAAGAGACCATCTGTGCTCTCATCAAATATGTGAGCAATTGCAGAATCCTGTTTTGAGGGTCTGTCTTCTGGGTACCACTTACAGTATTAGCATCCAGTAGGAAACACATGGAACATCAAAAAGAGACTGTTGAGGAGCTGGGAATTGATCTCAGTGGTAGAGTATGTGCTTAGCATGTGCGAAGCCCTGGGTTCAGTCTCCGAATACACACAGGAGGCTACTGACCTTCACATCACCTGCTTGTCCCTCCTAAGGCTGAACCCTACTCTAAGCCAGAGGAAGCAGGCACTATACAGTCCCTAGAGGTCAGACTCTCAGGGACCAGGACAGCATAGAGAAGCGTGAAGAGTGATTCTTCAGTTTCTTCTCTGTTATGGATTAAATTGTGTCTTCCCACCTCCCACCAAATTCATATGTTGGAGTCTTAACTCCCCAGGGTCACTGTATTGGGAGATGAGACCTTTATGGACATAATTAAAGTTTGATGAGGCCAGAATGGTGGGAGCAAGGTGTCTTTTTAAGAAGACGGGGAAATACCAGAGATCTCCCTTAGCCAATGAGGACACAGTGAGAAGACATCATCTACAAGCCAGGAAGAGAGTCCTCCCCTGGACATCAACCCTGATTGTACCTTGATCTTGGGCTTCTAGCCTCCAGAACTGTGAGAGTTAATTTCTATTGTTTAAGCATCTAGTCTATGGAATTTTGTTATGATAGCTCAAGCAGACTAGTGCATACTTATAAGATGAAAATTGTAATAGGCATCTCCTGGGGTTCCTGTGCAGATTAAATGAAGTAATATACTTAGTTTCTAATTTTAGGTGAAATATGGTAATCTTATTAATAACTCTTCTATTATTTTTATTCTTGGTTTTAACAATTAAACAGTCTCTTTGTGCATTTTAGTTATCATTCTCTTTTTTTTCTTTTCTCAGTTTCATTTATCTTTCTTGAGGTGAACCAAATAGGCCCTCATACATTATATATGCTATGGGGTTTAGGATATCTTTTACATTCTATTTGAAATCTGTTCTTGTTAATATCTTACTCCCCCACCATCATATTGGATTAGTGTCTCATTTTTAGCAGTTTATAATGTCTTCCTTACTGGTTTATAGCAGATGGTTCTGAGTTCATTACTCCATAAATATAGATTATATTATTTTTTTCTGAGTGAATTACTTTGTATCAGTCCCCGATGAAGTTCACCTGTCACATTTCAAAATGTTCTTGTCAAACAGCAGACCCAACACTATTTTCATTTTTATCTTCCATGTTTTACATCTCTCTTTTCTTTTCTTTTTAGTACATAAATGCTTTATGGGCAGAAAGCATTCACTTCATATCATTTTATATGTCATTTTCAAGCATCAAAAATACTGATAGTTTTGAAAAAATAATGAAAATTCTTTCAGGTAAAAAAAATATTTTAACACTTGACTTATTTAGATTTACTGGAATGGTGGCTGCAATAATAATAAAACTGTCATCCAGATTTTTTTTGTTGTCTGGGCCAGGTGATCAGAAAACAGAAGTGTGGGGCTGTGTGGATCTTTTAAAGGTAGATAATACTGGTGATACAGTTTATTAGGTATTAAGATTATCTTCTTTTAAGCCAGGTATGGTGGCGTGTGCCTATGGACCCAGCTACTTGAGAGGCTAAGACAGGAGGATCACTTGAATCCATGAGTTTGAGGCCAGCCTGGGTAACATAGTGAGACCCTGTCTCACAAAAGAAAAACACTGCTACTCTTTTAGCAGTAATATAGAGTAAATCAAAGGAATAGTTTAATAATAGCTACATCTTATTGAGTTCTTCTATGGATGGACATAGTGTGTTGGTCATTTTATAATTATCATATTATGTATTCTTCTAAGGTAGTCCTAGAGGCTTGTCCTTCCCCTGTAGAGCCTACCTCTGTAAGAAATTAAATAATTTTACTGGATTTAACTAAGGACATATTTTTCCAGGTAAATGTATAGGTTGGGAAAAAAATGACAAACTTATTAAAGGTTTTCATGAGAAGGAACCAGTGGTGGACTAGAGGTCTAGGTTGGGTTACCTGGAGGTGAAAATGATGAGAGGATAAAAAACTGGGGTGTGAATAGATTGGAGGTTTTAGAGTTTGCACAGTTGCTAGAACTAGTGATTTCAATGAAATTATGTTGTGTGAACAAAAGCAGCCATTTGAAATCCAGATTTTGGAGAGTGTGGTTATTGGTAATGGCAAAACAGTGAGTATGACCATGCGTGTTGAGTGAATCTTCCAACGATGATGAAGCAGAAAATGGTGACATGGCCCAGAGGAAAGGTAGGTATGGTGGGTGCAATAAAGACCTCTGAAAGACGTTCATGTTGAAATCCTCAAAGCCCATGAATACATGAGCTTAATGGCCAGGGGACCTCTGCACATATGATTTTGTTCAGTTTTTTCAGATGGTTTACCTTGGACTATCCAGAAAGGGGGAGGGACAACTTAATTACAGAGCTTTATAAAATGAGGCAATAGGATTGAGTCAGAGGCAAACTTGGGTTGACAGGGTCAGAGGTTTATGTGATATGGGTTCTTGGGCTGAGGAAAGTAAGCAGTCTCTGAAAGCTAGAAAAGGTCTGGAAACAATTCTTTCCCCTCCAGAAGACAGTGCATCCAGAAGGATTGCTGTCTGGCTAAAATAATTTTAGACCCCAGAACTGTAAGGTGATAAATGTATATTGTTTTAAGCCAACAAATTTGTACTATTTTATTGCAGGAACAATAGAGTAGATATTTGAGTCATCAATTGAGAATGATGGTATTGGGGATAGGATGGGGTGGTAGATGACGGAACTAAGGCAGCAATACTAGTGCATGCACTTAGGGTCACAGGGATTTTGTTAATTTTACAGGTGATGTAGCATGAGGACGGAACACTTGGGAAGGGGGGCGGAATTCATCATTAGGCTGAGTCCAGATGGCAGTAGGATATGCTCATGAAGAACCAGGAGAGGTTGGATTTCTGGTGGTGTTTGGATAAACAAGAAAGGGAAGTGAGAGTCCTAGGCTCCCTTAGCTCCAGGTAGTTTGATTTATTTATCCAACACATCCAGACCGTCCTTGATTTATGATGGTTCAACTCAAGATTTTTTGGTTTTATGATGGTGTGAAAGCAAAACATACTCAGGAAGAACCATACTTCAAATTTTGAATTTGGATATTTTCCCAGGCTGGCAATGTGTGATAGGACACACTCTTGAGATTCTGGGCAGGGGAAGTAGTGGCAGATTCTCGTCAACTATGTGACCCTGAGGGAGAACTAGAGGGATGCTGTATTGCTAAGGTATGACATTCAATGAGTTAGGTGTATGAAATTGCGTTTTTCTTTGTGATGCTGGGGATGGAATGCAGGGCTTTGTGCATTCCACTGCAGAGCTGTATCCCCATCCTAAATACATGTTGACCTCACAATATCTTCAGCTTATGATAAGTACTGGGACCCCATAGTTAGTCAAGTAGCATTTGTATTTTTCAAACACACCTCTGCTGAGAAAGCTGATAGGGCTTAGTGATCAAAGCATAAACCAGTGTGTCTTCCTGGGACTGTTGTCTCCAATGCTAGGAATTCGAGTTGTTCCAAATCTGCTTTTTTCTGTTATAGAGGCACAGTGGTGTTGACAGGCTGGGTGGGTTGAGGGAGTAAGAGGAAAAAAAAAAAGAATTTTGATAGGAGTGACATCTTATTTGAAATAGGAAGCTTGCAATTTCCACTTTTCTCAGGTGGCTGGATGGCCAGGAGAAAAGACAAGCAACCTGAAATGGAAGAAGAATCAAACTGGTAACATTTTTTCTTATCTACAACATTGGATGTTGGATGTCAGTGCAGCAATGCCTTCAGAACTCTGAAGGAACAGAGTTGAGGACCTAGACCTGCAGGATAAACAGGAACATATATCAAGTGGGAATGAGGGCAGGCATGCCAGTCCTTGACCTCTATGACGTAATATGAAATCTATTTGGTCTATGTCCCTGGTTCCTGTCATAGATCACCTAAAGCCCCTGAAATTTTCCAAGTGATAAAAGTATCTTTTGTATTTATAATAAGCTCCTTAATTACTCCTAAGTTATAATAGTGAGCTCTCTTAGGATGGAGCCCTTAGATAGGCTCAGGCTTGGCTCAATCACCAGAAAGATCAAGTAAGTTTTTGGCTTAGAAGGTTGGAAGTCTTTCAGTCCTACTCACTGACCTCTGGGACGGGCAGTAGGGAGTGGCAGCTCGTGGTCAATTTCAATGAACTTGATGAGTTTCCAGGTTGTTGAACATGAAGGGGTGCTGAGATGGTGGTATACCCAGAAAGGGCATGAAGGTTCACCCCCAGAACTTTACCCTGTGCCCCCTTCACCTTTGTCCTTCATAGTAAATCAGTAAAATGAGTGATTCCCTGTGTTATGTGAGCTGTCCTAGAAAATTATTGAAGTCATGAGGGGGTTGTGACAACCTTAATTTATATCTGATTGATCAGAAATACAGGTCACAACTGGGGACTTGCAATTAGTATCCTGAAGTGGGCTTGTTTTTGTGGGATTGATCCCTTAAACTATGGGACCTGCCATTCAGACAGTGTCAGAGTTGAATTGAATTATAGGACACTTAGTTGATGTCCACTTGAGAATTGCCTGGTTTGGGAAAACCATTTCCACACATCTGGTCACAGAAATGTTCTGTGTTGAGTGTGAGTAGAAGGAGAAAATGTGTGGGTTTTTTCTTTCAGAGACAGTTACTCTGGGATGAGTTTCTTGCCCTTCCTTGGTATTGCAGAGGACTGGCCCTGCTGCATTTCTGAGGTTCCCAGTTTACTGGCTTTAGATTGAGTTTAAGCAATGGGAAATGCAGGAGGAATGAACAAACCAGTTGGCGTTCTTTCTCTCCCATGCCCATAGTGGGAGTTGACAGCTGCCTTATCTTTCTTAATCATTTCTTCGGGGTGACCAGGCCCAGGTCCACATCTGGGAACTGGTGAACACCACCTCCTGCTTTGTCTCTCTAGTCTAAGGTTGGCTGTGAGTGTTCACTATCTGGAATGTCTGTGTTGCCTTTTGCCCTGTGTGATTTCATGGTCCTTCATTATTTATACAACCAATTTTCTCCTTTAAATTCCTTCTGCCTAAATGCATCCAGTAATTTCAGTTTTGTTTTTGTTTTTGTTTTTGTTTTTGTTGTTGGAAATCTGAATGATGATAAAGACATTTTCAGACATGCATGGAATCAGAAAGTCTGTCTCTGGAATAATTCTTCTTAGAAAGTTTTATGATGATACAGTCTTACAAGGACAGAATTCAAGAAAAAGGAAGCATTCAGTCCAAGAGGGCAAGAGGGAGCAGTGAATCCAATCCAAGAGGCCCGAGAAGGAAAATCCAGGCTAAAAGCCATTCCACAAACTGGGAGCACAAACACTCCACCTTCAAACAGTGGTTCAAAAAAATCCAAAAGAGCAATTAAAATCCTGCCCCTAAAATAAAAGTCAGATAAGATCACAAGCCATCGTGTTCCAGATTTGAAGCAAAATATTCCATGATCTTCAACATAATTGATAGAGTGTAAAGGAGCTTTCTTCTCTTCATGGCCGAGGAGTTGACAATGGACTTGTAAACAGGGAAGTGTGATCCTAGCATTGTACTTGACCTTGCAGTAAAAAGTATTTAGGGTCATGTTAATGTAAATACTATTCATTGGCTTTTAGCTTTTAAAAGTCAATCTTAAGTATGAAGAATGGAAGACTTGATTTTAGTTGCTGAAGAGATTATAAAAAAATTCAATAACTTTCCTAAGGTAAAAATAAAAGTGAAGTATGCAGAAGGTCAAGGGAGGGGATTGAAGGGAGGGATAGGGCATGACTGTTCCCATAGTGCAAAGGGAAGTATGAACCCACTAAAGCTGATGGAGCAAGTAGAGTACAACTACAGTATTTAAAACTATTAAGGTAGCCAGTAGTAGAATAAAAACCAATACTGTAGTCGTCAAACATTAGGAGATGGGGTGTAGCACAGGTGAATTCAGAAGAGGCTGCCTCTAATTTTTAAATCAAGAAGAGGTTTCCACTGGGGCAGGACAGGAAGGGGAGCAAGGAGGTTTCTTTCCGGCCTAAACTCTCTTTTATTCTTTTTTAAAAATTTATTTATATATTTATTTTAATTTTTACAGACTTCATTTTGATTCATTGTACACAAATGGGGTACAACTTTTCATTTCTGTGGTTGTGCATGGTGCAGATTCATACCATTCATGTAATCATACATGTACATAGGGTAATGATGTCTGTCTCATTCCACCATTTTTCATACCCCACTCCCTCCCCCTCTCATTTCCCTCTACATAATCTAAAGTTCTTTTATTCTTTAAGTTGTTACTGTGTGTATGTATTACTTCCAGCACTGAGAGTTTTCAAAACACATAGGAATAAAGCAGAGTAAAATCTTAACAGTGTCTCTCTCTGGAAAGGGAAACTGTGTTTCTTCGATTTTGCTTTATCTTTTGTGTTATTTGTAATGAGCACTTAATTTTTCAGAGAAACTTTTGCTTAACTTTAAGAAAATGAGCAACTGACCATCCCATTTTCTTCATCTTGGAGAGAAGTAAGTCCAAACTCCTTATATCATCAAGAGACAATATCAAGTAGTAGTTATGAGCATGGTTCAAACCTTAGTGGTTATGTGATATTAGGCAAGTTAAGAGGCTTTGTGGTAATCCTGTTTCTTATATGTAAAACTGAGACCTTAAGTATGCCAATTTACTAATTCCCATTCTGAGGATGACATGAGTTAGTCAGTAGCAAGTGTGTAGAATGGTGCCCAGCACATTACAAACATACTGCAAGTATTTTTTGATTACTTTGGTATCTAACATTCTTTATGATCTCGCTCCAGGGCAACTCTCAAAGGTATCTTTTCTTACTTGCTCTTTGAATTGCTTGCTGTTCTTCACACACAAATTCTGCTTCCCACTCTTCTGTCTCAGTCACTTCATTTTCAAAGCAAGCTCTTTATAGACCAGTTCAGTACTGCTTCTCCAGGTAGCTGTTTTGGACCTGCCTAAACAGAAGTATCTCCTTCCTCCTCTCCATACCACATCTTTTATTAGTGCCATGAGGATCTTATGGGCCATACTGTTGTTAAAAATGCAACTGTAGACATACTCAATGTTAGGGTTTAGGTTTGAGGTGTCCCCCGAAAACATAAGTATATATGGGCCCCAAGTGAGGCAGAAAGAACTTCATGATGGTAGAGTGTAGTGGGGGAAAGCAGGTCAGGATGGTGTGTTCCTGGAGGACAGAGTATTTGATTAAGTACCTGGCAGAATACAGATATTCCCAAAATATTGTTAAACTTTAATCAACCAGTTAAAAAAGAATTGCACAAGCAATGTGGTATCTTAGTTAAAATAGAAGTCTCAATAAACATCCTCTCTCTGGTAAAATTGTTATGCCTGTTTCTCTTTTGTTTTTCTTCCATAATAGGCTGGGATAAGACTTAGAAGTGACTTTGGTAATAAACCACATTTGCCATTTCCAGTAAATCCTTTGTGGCTTAGTACCAAGGTTCATTAGAGTGCCCTCCTTTTGTTTCCTGAACAAAGACCAGTTTTTTTCCTCTGAAAATGCTGACTCATTCTTTTGTGGCTTTGATTCAGTTCAGTTGTTCCAGAAGGAACCCATTTGCTAGCAGCAGAATTTTAAAAAAATTCTTGTTTCCATAGGTGGCGCTAGTTGTGCATGTTAAAGTCATAAATTGGGCTAAAAATTAACCTTGCCTAGAAATAATTGAATGTCCATTTGTTTTTCATTTTTTTTCTCTCAAGATTTTTGCTTCTTTGTGCTTATTTACCCTTAGAGAATATTCCTAAGCAGTGTTCTGGAGATGCTGCCCTAAGGTAGGTCATTAAAACCAGGTCTGTTAATAGGAGACCATCTTCAGCATCTTTGGGTAATTCAGGCTTTAAAGAAAATATTGATATTAAAGAGCTTACATCATTTATAGTGACTCTGAGCACATTATGTTATAGAATTACTTTAAAGAAATCATATCTTAATTATATCTTGTTAAATGCAGACTGCTAATTATTAATATCCATTTAAGTATGCCTATTTTAGTTTCCCTATTTTACATTTTGTGCTTAACCTCCCTGTATACCTTTTTAAATTTTTTTTAGTTGTAGATAGACACAATGTCTTTATTTTATTTATTTATTTTTATGTGGTGCTGGGAATGGAACCCAGTGCCTCACATGTGCCAGGCAAACGCTCTACCACCAAACCACAACCCCTGCCCCCTCTGTAGACTTTGTATTATACCTTTAAGTAAAAACCCTAACATTTCTCTATTTTTCTTTTCAAAATCATTTCTGCATTGTGTGAGCATTTGATATTATTATGCTTATGGCTATATTTTATGTTTAAAATATTTTATAGCAAAGATTAAAGGTGAGCATCTTGTGCTTTGGCCTATGAGTCCAAGACCTAAACAAAGCTGGCAATGAACTCAATGAAATAGAGTCAAGAAGTCAGTATGTTCTGCTTCTCTTTTCAAAATATATTCATTCCATATGATTCCACATACACACACATGCATGCACAGACATACACACACAGACACACAGACACAAGTGCTCGCATTGTCTATGTATAAGAAATGACCAGGAAAATTGTACTGGATACATAGAAACAGTGTTGCCAGTATACATTCCATGCACTGATTGTGAGAAAAGGTGAATAAGAGCAGAGGCTGTTTTCATGGGCATGTGACCCCTGAAATAACATGTGACTCTCTGCTTAGAACAGCACTGTGTTTGGTTTAACACTCCACTTGAATTTCTGTCTTAAATATCTTAATAATTTATTTAGCACTTTCATTTTGCACTGGGGTCTTTTAATTTTGCAAATCATGTATCCGGTCCTGTCTAGGGCTTATTGACTTTTAAAACAAGATGCAGGATTGGGATGGAGGATTGTCATGGGTACTGTATCCCATATGACTGCTTCAAGGTCTGAGATGATCTGAAATGGAGGTTCATTGTCAGTGGACTGAGGAACAGTCTTCTCTGAAGACCTTCAGTAGACCCTCTGTAGAAGGCAGCTGAAAACTCTACCTACTTTTGTTCACCCAGATTTTACTCTGCATATTCGTGCTGAGAAGTTTGTGTTAAAGGTTCCAGAAATACTGGCATCACCTCTTATTGCATTCATCTTCCAAATGGATGTCATATGGAACATATTTTCTGGTAGTTGGAGTGCGTTTTCTTCTAGTTCTAAGTAAGACAAACAGAAAGGTAGAATCAAGTCACCTATATATTTAGCCTAGTGCAAACCTAAGTTGCATTAGTATATAGGGTGGTTTTGAAATTTGGAGCTGAAAATCATAACTGCATTCTTGGCACCCTTTACACAGAAAGATGAGTTTATCAGCTGTTCACATGTCTGTGTTCATCAGCAGAAAATAAATGAGTCTGTGCTTAATATGAGTTCTCCTTGGAGTGAGCTTGCCCTGAAGTTTTTAAATTAGATCTGGGCAAAAAAAATCTGAGCCTGCCATGGCTTTGCTTCCTACTTTGCATTCTGGTGCCTCTCCTGGTATATTTCATAGGATTCTAGGAGCTTATCTATTGCAGCTCTTTGTATTATCATATCATTTAATAAGATAGCTTTTTTTTCTTCCAGCCTTTATAATAAACATTTTAACAGGGACATATGGAGACAGCATCCATAAGACCATGGACTTGGTTCAGCAGAGATTCTGAGAATATTCCTAAATATATGATAGAATTCTTTGAGCCTTGTCCTTCAGATAAGTGAGAATAATAGATCCAATTCTTTAATGTAGAATTACTTAAGTTCATTCATTTATTATCCATTCACTTATTTTTCTTGTTCTTGCTTTAGAAATGAATATCAATTTGAAGCTTGAAAGTTTACAGTGGGTATTCCTTAATATAGAGGACACTGATAGTTGGAGCTCAAAGATATGGTAATATTCTCTCAAGTGACTCAGAAAAAGAAAGGAATTCGTTCGGAGTTAATAGGTTTGGTAGTATCCACTTGAAATGGTCTACATTTTGAAGTTATTTTCAAGAAAAAAGTCAGTCATCATGTATTTCAGAATTTTCAAGCTTATAAGCAGTAAGGAACCATACAGTTTGCATGTTTGCCACAAAATTTGAAAGATTAAGATATTGGGGATGCAGCATTTGCTCCCTATTGCCAGGTTGGGAGTACCCACAAGCTAGGCTTTTGTTTAGAAGTCCTAAGACAAATGCTGTGTGAGGAATCCGGTCACTGACTAGTTTATAAACTAGTCACTAAGCAATTCTTTATCTTATCATTATTGCAAGAAGTCATGGGCACTTACAGAATTTGAGCTCAATAAAGCACTGTTAATACACTGGTTTTATCCTAACAGCTTAGAATTATGGTTGATTTCAGTTAGCTTTAGATATAAATTAGTAAACATCTGTAAAATAAAAGCTGAGAGAGAAAATCATTTCTTTGTAGATGTGTGGGGATAGTGGTGGGTAGAATTTACAGGCTAGTATTTTCTCCTTTACTTAGAGTTCTGTTTATGAATGCTATAATGATGCCCTTTATTGTAAAGGAACCCATTTATCATTTTTATGGTAAGTCATCATGTATTTCAGATACATATAATTTTCCTTTTACAATTTAAAGGAAGGTGATACGGATACTTTTGCAGGATAATTGTGAAATATGTATCTCTATAGAAATGTACACTGAAAGTTTCTTATTCTTTTCAATGGAAGCACTTAGGGAAGTGCCCAGATCCTGTTTGATTTTTGGCTTTGTCCTGCTTTGGTTTTCTATAGGCCAGGAACAACATATCATTTGGTGTAATCTAGTTCTTAGGAAGGATGCTATCTAAACGGGGGCTCCCAGTCAGTGACCACGGCTACCCCAGAGACTCGTAAAAATTAAATGCTCTGTTGAAGCAAAACTTAAGGGAAAATACACCAACCCATAATTTCAGTGATCAGGGATAAGCACCATTAACTCAAGGGTTATGTATTCCAAAGAATGTAGGTTAATTACTACTGATCTGTGTCTTACCCTCTCATTTACATACCTTTATATTTGCCCAATTCATGTTTCCATAAAGGCATTTTTCCTTTAGGATAGTTGCTGCTTAAAAAACAAAAACAAAACAAAACAAAACAAAACAAAACAAAACAAAACAAAACAACCTCAGAGAGAGGTTTTATCTGCAAATCTACCTCCTGGTCTTTGGGAGACAGAAAAGCAGCTCCTACCTCAAGAGGTTGGGATCCTCAGACCCAGCACTTTCAAGGAAAAGTGTTATTAACCTGATTGTGAACAATTTCTAGAGGAGAGTCAATCACTAGCCTTGTGTCTAGTTGCTGTGACTCTTTCTGTTCTGGCAATTTGGCATCTGGTCCAGGCTGTGGACTGCAGAGTGCTCCCTGCGCTCTCCAGCACCCTGTGTAGAAAAGCTTTCGATGGGATTGCAGGCCTTTCTGTCCTGCTCTGCTTCAATTCTTGTCTGCTCTTGTGGCTTCTAGTAGCTCTTTTCCACACTCGAGTTAGATGTTTCTCCTTCTGCTACTTCAAGTTGCTATTTAAAAAAATAAACAGTGGTCACCCTGTGTCTCAGCCACTACAAACAAGAAGGAGAGGAGAGAGCCAAAGATGGAGAAAGGGAGAATTTCACTTCCTCTTCATTTCTTTTATTTCAAAATCTTCTGCTACCTCGTTCTCATCTGTCGGTCCTCTTTTTCTTTCTGCTCTCTCAACTAAAGTATGAGCTTATAAAGGTTTCAGGAAAGGACTTGTGAACCTGAAAGTCAATAGGACTCAAAGAATTGTCAATATACTTGTATACAGAAGTGAACCAATCTCAATCAACTCCAATAAGGAGGGCTAAAACTTGTCTGTCAAGAAAAGCTATTTTAACTGTTTGCTAAAGCCTAAGTCTCTGAGCCATTTTATTTGCCATCTTTACAGATACCATGTTATTAAAGTCATTCACCTACTGGGAATATTTTCAAGGAAATTTATTCCCCCATGGGAAATTATGAAAAATTCAGAATGGCACATTTTAACTATTGAATATTAATGCAACCTTTCCTAACTACTAATAAAAGACTCAAATCCCTGTTTGTGAATATATTAAGAAATTGGGACAGGTTGTTTCATATATGCACTAGTAACTTCTTCATGGTGATATTCATTTTAACTTTAGAATTTAGACAGGATTGTAATAGGACTGATAAGAGCAAACCTATGCACTTTGTAAATGTGCATAAATGGGTCCATCTTTGGCTTTATAAAAAGTGATCTTAGTGTTTGCATTTGAGATGAATGAGTTCAGAGTCCCCATTCCATTTTGTGACACATGCCATTATAAGATGTTACCCTCTGCCAAAATGTTCGATTAAGTTGATGTTAAAATTGAGTTGATGACCTTGACAACTATGGCATGTGTCATAACTTGGGAGTTCAATGATTGGACTGGAATTTATCAGTTCAATAAAGACCAGTGGTTTTGGAATCAAGAAACTTGAATATTTAGTTCTATATCCATTAAAACAAAATCAGGAAAGGGTGTGTGGCTCTCTGTGTGTGTGTGGGGGGGCGCACAAAAAATGGTACAACGTGGTGTGGCCTGAATATTAAGGACCCCTCAAAATTCCTATGTTAGAACTTTATTATTTACTTATTTTGGTACCCAGTATTAAACCTAGCAGTGTTTAAGCACTGAGCCACATCCCCAGCCCATTTAATTTTTTCTTTTGGGACAAGGTCTCACTAAGTTGCTTAGGGCCTCACTAAGTTGCTGAGGCTGGCTTTGAACAGTCTCCTGAGCTGCTGGTATTACAGTTATGTGCCACTGTGCCTGGCTATGTTGGAACTTTATACCCAAGGCAACAGTGTTAAGAAGTGGGGCCTTTGGGAAGTGATTAAGTCATGAGGGCTCAGTCTTTATGGAAGGGGATTAGCGCCCTTTAAAAGAAGTGGCTTAGACCCCTTCTACCATGTGAGGGTATAGCCACAAGGCATTAACTTTGAGAAAGAGAGCAAACTTCCCCAGACACTGAATCTCCTGGCACTTTGATGTTGGACTTTCCAGCGTCCAGGACTGTGAGTAATACATTTCTGTTGTTTATAAATTACATGGTTTAATGTATTTTGTTATAGCATCAGGAATGGATGAAGAAACAAGATGAGTTAGCAGAGCTGCAATATTGGGTGTGTCTTGAGCAGGAGTGGAAGACAGAACCGTGGAGAAGTAGGTCAGACCATGAAGAATGTTATACATCATCTTAAGGAAATTGGATTTTATTCTGTAGGTAGGGACATCCTGATTTTTTTTAAACTTACTTTGAAATATTTTCGGACTTACATAAAGAGATGGAAAAATAGTACATAATCCCATCTACCATTTACCCAATTTTCTCTAATGTCAACAACATACAAAGCTATATCATAACTATGAAAACTAAGAAATTAACATTAGTATAACACAAATAACTCAATTTTATTTAGCCTTACCAGTTTTCTTGTATTTGATGTTGATATCCTTATTATTGGGGATATTAACCACAATCATGTGCTAAGATGATGCATGTCAGATTTATCTACTCTGAGTTCTTTTTTTTCCTTTGTAATTACTAAGTATTTCAGGTAAACATCTTTGACACTGTATCAATTTCTTTTTTCTCTTTAATTTTTGCCCACTAGTTTTAGCATTTATCTATGATCTTGTCTTCAGCCATTATTTCTGTGTTGTTCCAGTGGTGATTTTCTCTTCCTATCATTCCTTCTGTGTTTGTTAATTGGGGTTCTTATGTAAGGAAGAGTCATTAAATTATTTTTAGGAATGATAAGATATGGATGATAGATTGGAAGGAAGCAAGACTGGAGGCAGAGACTACAAATTAGGAGACAGTTGAAATAAGAAAGATTCAAAGTCTTGAACTTAGGCAGAAGCAATGGAGATATAGGCAATTACTCTGAGAAATGTTTAAGAGGCAGAATCAAGAGAACATGTTGATTAATTGCATGTAAGGAAAGAAGGCAACAAAT
Organism: Glaucomys volans; assembly: GCA_020662805.1. NCBI lineage: Eukaryota > Metazoa > Chordata > Mammalia > Rodentia > Sciuridae > Glaucomys > Glaucomys volans. Next base: position 369,835 of record JAJEJO010001184.1, read on the forward strand.
ATAATATCATGTTTCTGTTTGCGAATAAGGTGTATTGGAGGGATAAATCATTTTGAAGAAGATGAATTTAGCTATGGATATGCAGAGTTGAGGTACCTCCAAGGAACATCCAGGGAACATTGTCTAAGAAGTTGGACATACAAAAGACTGGAGCTGAGAAGAGAGGTCTGACATAGAATTATAGCTCTGTAAATGATAGTGGAGAAGTGGGAGTTAGAATCAAGGGAGTGCATGATATTGCCCAGGAAAATCTGTAGAGGCAGAGAAGTCATAGCAAGCTAAGGGATGCCAACATTTAAAGGCAGAAAGAGGACAAGGAACTCAAAGAATAAAAACATGCCCCTAGAACAGTGGAAGGAAAATCAGCACTGGTAGTGAATGTAAACCAAGGGAGGAACAACCTCATAGAGGAGGTAGTGCTCATCAGCATATGGAGTTACAGAAAAGTCAAGAAAGAAAAAAACAGTCTGGCAACTATGAGCTCATTGCAGTGTGAGGTGAAGGCAGTCCCTATAGATTCCTATGAGAAGTGAAAGAGACACTGAGCATATGGAACATCCTTTCAGTGGGTTTGGAGGAACAGAGAAAGAGACTGGGTGATAGCAGGGCAGAGGACTCAACCTAGGAAGTCCTTATCACATACGCTTCCCTGTCATACTCATAGATGACGGTGTTAAGTATGGTATTCATTCTTCAGACATTAGCAGGGTTAATTCCCCTTATTTCTTCAGTTTCTCTGTATTTACACACATAAACACAATTTAACCTGGCAGCATTCTAGATAATTCATCATTTCACTGACAATGAGGAAGTTCACCTGGCTGGCACAGAATCACCTACAATCATTTCACCTCGATGTCATATCTCGAGTTAGCTTGTTTGGATGGATCCTTTAACCAAAGTCTCAGCAGCCTCAGTGGATGGGTCAATTTGCTGTGCTTGACCAGGCAAACCAGGATGCCCAGTCAGTCCCCAGCCTCAAATGCTTCATCATCACTGAACAGAGAGCAAGGTGAAAGAAGAGAGAGAATAGCTCAGTTCAAATCTTTCCCCATGAGGGGAAAAGCAATTCAAAACATATGCCCTACTTACAGAGGAGCCAGAGAATCATAACTCAATGTGAAGGTCAAATTTTCATTAGGAAACATAATTAGTTCCATTATTCTATCTAGTAAGAAAAATATTTACCTTTAGAATATCCTTTGAGCATGAGGAATTAAACCTGGAATGCAAACCATTTGAACTAAAAGTAAAAAATATTCTGGAAGCTGCGATTGGGCTTGTAACTGTTTATTTACTTTTATGAGGGACTTGTTTTTATTCTAAAATAAGTCAATGATATTACAGAAAGGTAAAAACACAGAAAAGAAAACTGCCTCTAATCCCATTAACATAGTTACTATCATTTTTGATTATTTCTTTATATCCTTCTATATATATCAATATTTTTATATAATTACATCATATGAAATGTATTATTTCATCCCTAGCTTTTTTGCTTGACTCATGAGCATTATTCTGAATTGCTATTTAGTTTTTGTAATCATTCTTTTTAACAACTGCATAATATTCCATGAAGTGGATGTGCCATAAGTTAATTAAACATTCCTCTTCCTTAGGATATTTAATTTGCTTCTAATTTATCATTATCATAAAAAGGCTGTATTAAAAAATTCTGTATGCTGCACTTTTCTTTTTTCATTTGTATTTTTTTTAGAATATATTTTCAGAAGTGAGATTTCTAAGTCACAGGGGATGAAATTTACATTGTGTCTCTGTTTTTTTCTATGTGTCTGTATCTCCCCATGTATGTATATATTACACTGCCTTTTAAAAGAGTTTATTGATTATCCTGTTACCAGCTAAGGTTTGCCAACTGGGTAGAGGATCCGAGACATTATGGAAGGTGGTTTGGGTCTTTCTGTGTGGAAAGAGGTAGGAGGGAAGTACAAGTTCTGTCTAGGGATTTGCTGACAACAAAACTTAGTGAAGCTGAAATTCTGCTGTGAAGTCCAAGTAGAGGAACGAATGGAATCTGGAAGTAAGAAAAACAAAGGGTCAAAAGTGTGGTAGATACTTACAGGTTAAAGAAACTTTGAGGGCAGAGAAGCCAACAGGGTGTGAAGTAGCAGGTACTTTTAGCCAGTGGTTTGCAGGTGTGTGGGTTATAGGGGGCTTGTCTGGGACTGATGCGCTGGGAATGTTGCAGACATTCACGATGACACTGGACTTGGAGATAATTAAAACTTAATTTATTTTTCACTGCCTGTTGGATACTGTCTAAAGCTTTTCATAGATTTTCTCATCTCATCTTCATTACAATATTAACAGATACTATTATTGCTCCCATTTTCAGCTGAGAACACCAATACTGGAAATGAGTGGTCAAATGACTTTCCCAAAGTCACATAGGGGTCATTTATGGAGCTGAGATTAAAATTCTGGTGATCTCAAGCCTGAGTTCTGTCCCAGTGGGCTCTCTGCTCTTGCTGGAGTTTCTCATTTTGTAAATGTAGTGTGGGTAAATATATACCTCATCCTTCCTTTAATTTATAAATCTCTGGTTTCTAGTCTTGTTTAATATTTGGAGACAACGCATTTTAACATAAGTATTAGGACATGGATGATAGGATCATTTGCACATTTGAAAAATACACCCACAGACAAGGAGGTGAATATGTTCTAAATTAGGATTGAGATAGCATGAAACTGAGAGAAGACATTGAATTTTTAAATCCAAAAATGTTTGCCTAACACTGACATTGTCTAGATTATGGCTATTTGTTGTAAATATTCCATCTTGAGAGATGAAAAGGAACACAGTCAGAGCCTATTATTCCTTTGCATCAACACACTGTGCATAGAGACAGATGTCTCCAAACATAATCACTATAGGAAAGATCATCTTTGGGTAGAGGGAGCTGGGGATGAAATCAGGCGCCTCTTCAGGAAGGTTGTGCAGGTCCTGCTCCAAAATGCCACACCCAAGTACCTAGGCTTTCATGTGCCTTGTCCTGGGTTCCAACAGAGTTTGGAGGAAGATGCTTCAGTGGCTTGGATAGTCTGGTTTTGAAATGCCTTGTGAATTTATTTTTCTTTTTAAATGAAACTTTTGTGCTTAGGTTAGTACTGAAAAGACTTCTGATTTCATCTTCTACATGGGAAGAGCCTGTAAGATGTTTCTCTTATTCTTACAATAAGGAGAAGCTGAACAAGCTGAAAACTAATGACTCTTCTTGGACATAGGCAATGAGGTTGCAGGGCAAACCACCACCCTGGAATTTGGAGAGAGAGGTCTTCCAGAGAGACACAACTGATTGCTGCTTACTAGGATTGGGAGCTACTGGAGCTATCCAGTAGTATATAAGCTAATGGTAAGAACTTTGGCAGTAATTTTGCCAAATTATTGGAGATGAAGCATGGACTAGCATAACAGTGAGAATTCCTGGGGGCAGCAGTCTCAGATGGACTCCACAATTTCATGGGTTTTAACTCTAAGGTTCTCATTGGTGATTATCTGAGGACTATGTCCTTATGGCTCTGACAGGGGGAGAGTAATAATTATGAAATATTTCCACAGTCTTCATAACAAATACTCTCCAGAGGTAAAAATTTTGCCACAGCCTTATTGTACCTGGAGAGAGCCCATTCTAGCTCTCTCTAACCTTCCTGTCTCATCTAAGTGGAGAAAACATAGTCAGCAGAGCTCAGGGCTTTAAGGAAATAGATTAGAATTTACGCAGTTAGGGAAGGTGGAGGAATAAAGCTTAAACTGCTGGAGAAACACTTGTGAAGGTCACAGAATTGTCACAAGCGACTAAAATATTAAGGTTTAATCAGATTATAGAGCAATCCCTTTCCACTCACCTTACTATCACACCAGGTATCCAGTCTAGTCACAGCAGATTACAGTCCAAAGCACCATAAGACATAGGCTCTCTCTGAGAAGTAGGATTTAGGGAAGCTTGGAGTTAGGAAGGAGCAAAAACAAAGACAATGGGGGGAATTGCAGCCTCTGGCACCTAGAAACACAAGCAGACATTACACATAGCCCAGATCTTACCCAGATCACCACAAACCTCCACACTTAGGGTCTTCTTAATGTAGTTCTTATTACCTGATCCAAGTCATCTAGATTTCAACATAAGAATTATGAGGCATACGAAAGACAAGAAACACACACACACCATATCACACTTAGTCTTTGAAAAGAAGATGTCATTGTCAGAACCCAATTCAAATATGACAGATTTTGGAATTATCGAATAGGAAATTTTAAATAGGTATGATTTATATGCTATGAGCTTTGATAGAAAAACATGCAACTTTTTGACAACATGCAGCTTTGATTAATTAATGCAATCATTAATGTATAATATAAATCTAATATAATGATTAATATAAAAAGTTTAGACTTCAAGAAAGAATCAAAAGGAAATGCTATAAGCAAAAAATATTGTGACAAAAATGAAGAATATCTTTGATGGGCTCCTTGGCAGGATAGTCATAGCTGAAGAAAGAATCAGTCAAAGTTTGTCAGTAAAAACTTCCCAAAATGGAGTGCAAAATCTCCCCCATCGAACACCAAGAAAACAAAAAACCCAACCAAAACAGAGAAAAGAATATTCAAGAACTGAGGGACAATTTCCAAAAATGTAGCATTTGTGTAATTGGGATATCAGAAAAAAAGAGAACAGATGAAATATTTGAAGTCAAATTTACTGGAAACTTTCCAAAATGAACGAGAGACAACAAACTACAGATCCAGGAAACTCAGAGAACACCAAACATTTCACATGACCCAAGAAACCTCACTGAAGTGTATCATACAGAAACTGCACATAGCTAAAGAAGAAGAGAGAATCTTGAAAGAAAGTTGGTGGGTGGGGCGGGGGGACCACTTACCTATGGTAAAACAAGGATAAAGATAACATGATTACATTTCTAATCTGAAGGTAGGCAAGCACGAAGAGTGGAACAAAATATTTAAAATACTAAGAACCACTCCCCCAACCTAGAATTCTATAGTCAGCAAAATTATCCTTTTAAAGTAAAAGAGAAATACTTCTTAAGACCAAAGAAACTGAGGATATTCAATACTACCAGATCTCCTTTGAAAGAAATGTTAACAAAAGTTTTCAGGTAGAAGGACAATGATGTATGTAGATCCTGTATCAGAAACAGGATCTACATAAAGACAAGAAGAGTGTTGGTGAAGGAATAAATGAAAGTCTTACAAAATATTTTGTTTTCTTATTCTTTCTTTCTGGGAGGGTTGCTGGGGATTAAATCCAGCACCTTGTGCATGATAAGTAGGAGTTCTACCAATGAGCTACACTCTTAGCTCTCTTATTCTTAATGGAACTAAAAGAGAACTGCTTGAAGCAATAATAGTGACACTTATTAGGTTATCATTAGCAAAGGGATAATTGAAATGAGTAATAGCTATATCATAAGCGACTGGGTAGAGAAATTGTCTGTACTATTTAAAATTTTGTGTGTATGGGGGTGGAATCCAGGAATCCAGAGGACAATTAATTTTCTCACTGATGATGGAACTCTGCAGATTAACCAGTCCCAATGAGTGGCTCTCAAGGTGTGGTCTCTGGCCAGCAACATCAACAGCATCTGAAGACTTATTGGAGATGTAAATTCCTGGGCTCCAACCCAGACCTAATGAAGCAGAAGCTCTGTGGGTGTGGTCCAGCAATCTGTGTTGATCACTTTAATTAATTAATCAATTAATTTGTATCAGGGATTGAACACAGGGTGCTTAACCACTGAGTTATATCCTATCCTGTTTTATTTTTATGTATTTTTTTAATTAGAGTTTTATAGTTATACATAGTAGATGGATTCATCCCAACAAACTCATATATGCATGGGATTTGATTTCAGTTATGATCCCTCCCTTTCCCCTCTCTTCTTGCCCCTGTCCTCCTTCCTTCCCTCCCTGTTCTCCTTCCTTTACTAAATTTCCTTTCTCTCATCTATTTATTCATATTTGATTACTTATTTTTACTTATACATAAAGGTGAAATTTCCTGTGGTGTATTTATACATGCACATAACATGATGTTTAAAGACTTCATTCTGGCTGGGTGTGGTGGCGCTCGCCTGTAATCCCAGCGGCTCGGGAGGCTGAGGCAGGAGGATCACGGGTTCAAAGTTAGCCTCAGCATGGGCAAGGCACTAAGCAACTCAGTGAGACCCTGTCTCTAAATAAAATACCAAACAGGGCTGGGGATGTGGCTCAGTGGCCAAGTGCCCCTGAGTTCAATCTCCGGTTCCAAAAAAAAAAAAAAAGGACTTCATTTTGCATTGCCTCCCCTTACCATCCCTTCACTCTGTCTCTCCATCTTCTGTATTACTGATCTTCCCTTTATCATTAGATATCCTACACTTCCCTTGTGTTTATCACTTTCCAGGTGATTTTGATGCACATTCAGGTTTAAGAACCTCTGCTGTGAGGTGAGGATGCTTATGTGAATTTGGTCATAGATCACATTCTGGGCATTTTCTGAGAATAAGTATTCATTCTCAGACATATGCTCCCTAAGACTACTGATTATAAGGTGTGCATTTATTTTCCTAGTCAAACTATAAGCTCCTAGAGAGATGGGTGCATGACTCAGTACCTGTAAATCCCTTAAACCTTCTGAAGGGTTGGTCCAAGACCAGAACATCAGTATTGCCTGGAACTTGTCATCAGTTGTCACTTGGTACTACCCCAGATACTCTGATTTCAACATGATCCCCTATGTCAACTGATTGAGCAACTGGGTGGTGAAACTGCTCATTACAAAGAGCAATCCCTGAGAACTGAGTTAAAAAAATCACTTTTGATTTTATCAAGAGTGTAACTAGGATATAAGATCACCAAGGGATACCTGGGAAAGAGTCAGAGAAAGTTTCCTTCTAAAGGAAGAATAAAACAACCAGAGCTGAGGAGATGTGGTTTGGAGGACTCAGAAGTGTTTGCCACTCTAGTTTGTATCCAAGTCTTTCCTCCTTGAATTTCATAGATGTGAGCAGGTGTGCATAAATAAAATCCGACAGTGCTGCTTCTCTAGCACACTAGGGTATGAGTCATATGGCATTGGTGATATTGAAACAGAGCATAAGACAAAGGGAGAGAGACTGCTATAGGGTGTTGTTCCCTTGGGGGTTCTCAGATTTCAGCTGCAGAGGGAGAGGGCCACATCCCTGATTGTAGAGATAACAGTCACACTTGAATGGAACCAAAGTGTTCAAACGTACAATTGACATTGGAAACTTGACTCCAAGAAACACCTAAAGGCCCTGTGGCTGGATGACTCAATGAAAAATGAGTTATTTCCACTAATATCACCCATTTGCTCCAAAAGATTGTGAAGGACTGGACAAAATTCTGTTCCCTTTCGAGAATAGTTTTCTGTTCTAACTCTGATTATTTCTTCAGCTAGTCCTTTGGTTGCTATGCACAAGCATCTAGACAAAGTGAAAAAAACGCCCAGGGACCAATGTCATATGGTATAGGTTTTTTGGCTCTGCTTTTCTGCTTAATTTTCTTTACTTTGGGAAATATGAATTTTGTTACTATCTCCTTGAAGAATGGATAATTGGGTTCAGCATATTTGTTGAGTCCTTTCTACCTCCCAATTTTCTCCTTGAATAGTAGAGTTTGTAATCAGTTGAACTCCACACTACCAGCTTCTTAGCTTTTTATCTCATGTTTCACAAGTTTCCCCTAAGAACACCATATTTGCTTTTCAGGGCTTGGGTTGTATGCTTTATTTCCTCTATGGAAAGACCCAGGTAAAGTTTAAATTACAGTTAATTGATAGAGGCCAAGAAGGAAGAGAGAAAAATTTAATTAGTTTCCCTGCAAAGTAATGTGTATTAATCTGACTTTCTACACTAGAGACTAACATATCTTCACTTAAGGTGCACACAAAATGTTCTGTTTAAATATACAGGGTCTGAGTCATTCTCCCAGCTTATTTTCTGTCTAGACAGAGAAGAGAATCAAATCCCTTTTAAATTATAAAATTGTTCTGTGATTAGATATCATGCTTGTCTCCTGGGGCACACATAGAACTTCATAAATAGTTAACACCTGTTAACGCCTGATTATTTTGGAGGTACAGAGCAGACACTGTTGGTGTCCCTTTCTACGTGCCCTCAGCCCACCTCTGCTTTCAGCTGCAGCATAGAGAGTGTCTCCTGCAGGCCACCTCTGACCTCAAGACTTATGTTTGTCTCTTTCTGCCTCAGTTATGTCCTCCAAGTATAAGGAATTTAGTCCTTGAGCTTTATTAGACTTGGAAGTGTGAGGGACCTGATGCTCCCACTCCTCCCAGCCAGGTGGGGCAGGAGTTGGTGGATCAATGCCCCAGCTCCTGGCCTTGGACTGAGAATTCTAAGCTTCATTTCTGCTCAGCTCTCTGTTATGATTTGAACATGAACATGGTTTGAGTTTGTGAGTCTATTCTCAGAAACTGTTGGGTCATCACAAGCCTCCTCCTTCTCATCTTGGTTGTCCTACCAGCAGTCCCAGTGCTCAGGCAGACACCAAGATGCATGATGCAAATCTCTCCTCCTTGAGTCCACCTTCACTCTGCATGCTTAATGAGGGCCTCCCTCCCTTGGCTCCAGGAAATGGAGCACTAGGTTAAGGAAAGAGATATTTCTCTCAACAAGTATTCTTTTGCTCCTCTCCTTTCCTGGAGGTGTTGGTGATTGTGGGCGGGCATTTGTAGCTATAATGACTCCTCTTGGCAAATCCTAAGTTGGTTTCAATTGGCGAGTTTTAAAACTTACTTCACAGGACACTTGGTCCCTTTTGAACTCAGCCTTGAGCTTAAAACCAAGTTCCAGGAAAATGTGAACCTTCCACAAATTTCCTCAATGCATCCTGTTATGTCAGTGAGGCACTAACTGCTACAGTTTGCTTGTATTTCTGAAAAGTGCCTGTGTTGGAAACTTGGTCTCCCATGCAGAAGTGTTGAGAGTTGTTATCTCTGAGAGGTGATTGGGTCTTGAGGACTCTGCCTTCATGATTGGATTAATTTATTCATGAATTGATATATCAGCAGATCAATGGGTTATTAAAGGTGTGGTTTTGTTATAAAATCAAACTCTCCATTGCATTTGCTCAGTCCCACCACATGATGCCCTCGCCATGTTATGATGTAGCAAGAAGGCACTCACTAGGTGCTAGTGTCATGCTCTTGGATTTCCCAGCCTTCGGAACTAAGAACAAAGTAAACTTATATTCCTTATGAATAATCCAGGCTGTGGTATCCTGTTATAGCAACAGAAAAGGGAATAAGGCACAGAGAGAAGGAATAGGTCCAAGGTTACCATCAAAGTCACAGCTCCAGGCACAGACCTGAAACCTGAACTCAGCTTCTCTGTCCCCTTTGATCCTCATGGAGGTGTGGAGATCCCAGGGCTTAGTAAGTCCAGGGTAAAGCTGCTGTTCCTACTTGAAATACCGTATTTTGAAGAAAAATGATTGTTTTTATGTTTTAAAATGTGATTCTTATAAAAGAGGATGTAAAAAGTTTAGATCAATTGGAAAAAGGAATCATGAGCAACTTTCTGCTGTGGCAGCTTCCGTAACTTTCGCCATCTGTGTGGGTGGTCTAGGGGAAGTGAGCCTGATCCTATTTACTCTCTTCTGTCTCTACAGTGAGTACACAGTGTCGCACCTTCCCCAGAGCTGAGAACTGCCGGCTCACGTGTTATTCTCCTTTACTTGGGGTCGCTTAAAAAACTCACTATGAAACATATAAGCTATGTGAGGCATGTGAGCCTCTGTGTGTGTGTCTGTCCATGTGCATGTGCACACACACACGGTGGTTTGTGATTGTGGCAAAAAAATTAGTTGATACAGATATAAGATTGAACAAAAAGGATTCTTAGGCCTTCTGGTCCAAGGGTTGTCCCTTAGAGTCAAGTTTTCATTTGAGGAATTCCCGATATCATTAATTTATAACACATATTTGTATATGTCATTTGTACCTTTTTGACTGGGAAAGGAAAGATGAACTAGGGAGAAGGTAAGCACAATAAGCTTGAACTCATTTAGTTTTTGTTTATTTTAAAATATGCTGCTGCTGCTTTTTTTTTTTCCTGGTACCTGTGATTGAACTCAGGGACACTCAGCCACTGAGCCACATCCCTAGCCCTGTTTTGTATTTTATTTGGAGACAGGGTATCACTGAATTGCTTAGCACCTCACTTTTGCTGAGGCTGACTTTGAACTTGTGATCCTCCTGCTTCAACCTCTGGGGCCGCTGGAATTACAGGTGTGCACCACCCTACCTAGCTGCTTCTTATTTTTTTAAGAATGTTTTTAAGTTGTAGATGGACAATATCTTTATTTTTTTTTAATGTGGTGCTAAGGATTGAACCCTGTGCCTCACACATGCAGGGCAAGGGTTCTACCACTGACCTATAGCCCTCGCCCCTGCTTCTTATCTTTAATGGACACATAATTGTACATATTTATGGAGAAAAGAGTAACATTTTCATACATATGTACAATGTATGATGGTTAGATATGGGTAATTGACATATCTATCACCTTAAACATTTATCATTTCTTTGTGTTGGGAACATCCTCTCTACTAGTATCTTGAAATATTCAATCAATTGTTGTCAACCATAGTTAAATTCACTTATAATCACCTTAAAAAGTACCTTATCTTTTAAAGAAGATTATGGTAGCAAACTTTTCCACTTGTTCTTCCTTGCCTAGGCAAGGAAGGGCAAATAGCTTTCAATTCCCTGCTCACCTATTTTGGGCAGTGGCTTTCTGGAAAGCTGTGTTGAGAAGGATTCTGAGGCCATAAGCAGGAATACAGGGAGATAATTAGTATGAGATTAATTGCCAGAGTCAGGCAGTAATTTAGGAGGGGAGAGAGCTGTGTTTTTAAAACATGGTTTTCATCCTTGGCCCAGTTTCATATTAACTAGTTACACTTGCTGGATAAGACAACCTAACAGTCTTCAAGGGTTTT
>JAJEJO010001185.1:0-34765 GCA_020662805.1 Glaucomys volans
GTGTCTCCCCAGGCCCTGCACAGCACCCAGCCCATGCTGCTTATGTGTCAATATGTCTGCATCACCTGCTTTCAAACAGGAGTGCAGGTCCTTTCAAGAGAAAACATTCATAATACATGCTCTAATATGAAACAGAAAATGCTTTCATCCAGACAGAAATGCCAATAAACATGCCGCTAAAGTTACGTGGTTGTTTGGATTGAATACTGAGCTTCAGCTGAAGTTCTGAAGGAAGAGCAGAGGACTGATAGACTCGGCAGCTAAGACTCTCCCACTGCCCAGTCAGAAGTCCTGCAGAAGCACTCAGTTGTCCTTATAAAAGTCTTTGAAGGATTTTATCCCATGGCCTTGGCAGAGATGACTGAATGACTAATAAAGATGTGCCAATGTCTCAAAGGGCAAGCCTCACTTACTGGGTCACAGTCAGAGTAGCAAGGAGCTCAGGAAATCAAAGAAAGAAAACACCAAAGAAAGGAGATCCATCCAAGCCCTCCCTTAGAGACCCGAAGGAGAGAAGCAGAAAGAGTAGCAAGGATGTCCATTCCCTGCCCTGTACCTTTTCAGACCAGAAGGCTGCTGGGGTCAAGAACTGTGGAGGGCTGGGGTTGTGGCTCAGTGGTAGAGCGCTTGCCTAGCATGTGTGAGGCACTGGATTCTCAGCACCACATATAAATAAATGAATAAAATAAAGGTCCATCAACATCTAAAAAAATATTTTAAAAAAGAAAAAGAAGAACTACAGAACAGGGACTCCACTTTAAGACATAACAGTACTTTGGGGTGATGCCATTTAGCAGTAAAATGCAAAGGCCCCTTTGTCTCAGAGAGGTTAACACATATTCGTGGTCCCATCCATGTATTTGCTGGGGCAGGAAGAACCTGTTCTGGTGCTAACTCACATGCAGGGCCACCAGCCCTCCATGTAAAACACTGAGTTGTGCCCCTGTCTGCCTTTTCTGTCCCCCTACCCCATGCCATCCAGAGCCTGGGGTATGGCATGCCACATTATTAAACAAGTGCCAGAGAATAAATGTTTAACAGAAAAGAAACCCCCAAGAAAGACAGTATCCTAGGCTGCCATGTCATAGTTGAAGTTGCAAGATGCATGATGAAGAGGAAAGAAGTGACCTTGTCCAGTGTCATGGGATCTGAATTAGGGCCCAAGGTGGCACCCTTTGCCTACTGGCCCAGTGTACAAATTCAATGCCTAAAGTTTGGGGCCAGGCAGGTAACTCTTCGGGGTGAAGAGGTTGGGTGTGAAAGATGACTAGGGAGTGGTAGGGATGATGGCAGACCACGGAGCACCTGCCCCTGCAGAGCTCAGCCCATCGTTATGCAACCCCGTTGATTGTTGCCATGTGGGATTGCTGGACCCGCATGGCCAAATCTTCTAAGTTTTCAAGAGAAGCCAGAGTTCTGGGTTTTTATGAGAAATCAGATTTTTAAATGTTGGCAGTAAATTTAAAAAAAAATGTAAGCACTACAAAACAAACAAAACACATCTGCAGACCAGATTTGGCTGGTGGGCTGACCACTAAGACCTCTGAACTGGAGGATGGACGGGACAGCCATGCCTATGGGCCTTGATAACGTCAGAGAGGGGAGGGAGGTCTCAGGTAGAGGCTGCCAAGCCCCAGGCAGGCAAAGGTGTTGGAGAACCAGGGAAGCAGAAGCAAAGGGTAGCAGGAGCTTTAAAAGTCCACAGGCTCAGCACCAAGGCCAGCTGGAACTTTGTCCTCAGGGTTTGTGGGCAAGCAAGGGTCATTAAAGGGGACTAAAGGGAAATAAGATGACAGGAACACAGAGTGAGATTCCACTGGCAACTCCACCACCATCATCACCTTCTCTCTCTGCATCTCCCTGGAAACCACAGAAATAACAACCCAGAAAACAGCCCCAGAAAAACATGGCTTAATCCAGGTCATCCTGCACATCAGCCACAGGAGAGTAGGATAGGGAGCCACGTCCTGAACTTACACCAGCAATGCCACTGGCCATCCCTCCAGCTCTGAAGGTCCAGCCTACTTATCACCGGGTCCTCAGTTTCCCATCCCTCCTGTGGCTCTGCTGTGGGAGAAGCTGGACTTCCTTAACCTCCTCCCGCCAGCCCATGGCTATTGTTTTCTAAGGAGGGACAAGGGGAGGCCATAGCCATATTTCTGCCTATGTCTCTGGGAGCCTCCTGGAGGGTCTCTGGAAGGGCCCAGGTTATAAGGGATTTAACCAGACTGTTCTGAAGTTCCATGAGACATCAGATGAAGGACAACCAAGCTGGTTATCTAATCAGCAATGCCTGCAGCACACGTCACGTGTCCCATTCGCATTGCATTCAGGGAGCTCATGAAGGAACCAAAAGACTCATTCTTGGTCCCACTCTCCATCTTATTGATAAGGAAGCTGAGGTCCCCCAAGGTGAAGTGACATCCCCAAAGTCTCCTCTATTGTAGGTAACTGAGTGTTGTAGCACTGATTTTGTTAGAAAACAATTGAGTTTATCATGCCCAGTAAATATGCTTGAGCAGTCAGCACATGCGCAAGGAAGGTTAATGTCTAGCTGTAACAAAGTGCACCCACCACAAGGGACTGAGAACAAAGGCACCTCGCTTTAGGAAAATTAAAACACTAGGTTAAAAAAGGTTAAGGAAGGGGGCAGGGGATATAGCTCAGTTGGTAGAGTGCCTGCCTCACAAGCACAAGGCCCTGGGTTCAATCCCCAGCACCACAAAAAAAAAAAAAAGGTTAAGGAAGTACTGGGTTATGGCTCAGTGGCAGAGCACTTGCCTAGCACACATGAGGCATTGGGTTCGATCCCCAGCATCATATAAAAGCAAATAAATAAGATAAAGATACTGTGCCCATCTACAACTAAAAAAAATTATTAAAAAAAAAAAAAAAAGGTTAAGGGACTAGGCGCAGTGGCACATGCCTATAATCTCAGCAACTCAGGAGGCTGAGGCTGGAGGGTTGCAAGTTCAAAGCCAAACTCAGCAATTTAGCAAGATCCTCAGGACCTTAGCAAGACCCTACCTCAAAATACAAAAAGGGCTGGGGATGTGATTCAGTGGTTAAGCACTCCTGGATCCAATTCCTGGTGCCAAAAAAAAAAAAGTTAAGGGGTGATTACTTATAAAAGCATCCTTTATTTTTATCAAAAAGGATTCACCATTGCATTGTTTTACAACAGGGTGAGAAACACTTTTTAAATCAAGGCCATTGGTATTGGGTACATTTATTGGAGGGCTACATAAATAAAAAGACTTTAATAGTGTTTATTTCATTTTATTCTGCTTTAGACATCAACTGCTATTTAAACTAAGATCAGGAAACATAAAATCCCATTCAATCCATTCAATAAAACATATAGTCAAAGGAGAGCAAAATTAAAGGCTGGGAACGTAGATGTGACTCAGTGGTAGAGCACCTGCCTAGCATGTGTCCTGGGTTCAATCCCCAGCTCTGAAGGAAAAAAGAGGAAGGGGGGAAGTAGAATCAGATTAAGAAGAACCAAAAGAATGATGCTTGTGAAGGTGAGGCACAGTCTTTCTGATGTCAAAGCCCAGAAGCAAAGTAGAAGTGGTCTCCAGCTCTTGTGAGGTTGTGTCCCCAAATTCTGAGTATTAAAATGGCTGATGGGAACTCATAAAATATTTCCCCATGAAAATGACATCATAAATGGCAATGTGAGGGTGGGATTACCAGGTTTGTCCCTAAAACCCAAGTTAACCCCAAAGAAAGCTGGGCCATCACAGGGGGTCAATTTGCTCACCCACCATCTCCCCAAATGAGAAACTGCTCCATCACTACTTCTCTTGGGCCACAGATCTGGACGCACCATCTACTTCCATTGCTATTCATTTCCACCTCCAACCTCCCCCAGGGAGGTTGTCAGTCTTCTGCTCGGCTCATTATAAAACCCCCTCTCTGGGACATCTCTTCCACCCTCAGGACTTCTGCAGTATACCTACCAGGGTACCACAGGATTTCAATGGAGGACGTATCAGTTGAGGGACTGTGATGTAGACTAGGCATGGTAGCCATATTGGGAGAGGTACAAGAAGAGGAGACAAAAGCAAAAACGCGAGACATTTTTCGGCCCCTGAGAAGAGAAATCAGCCTTGTTCCTTTCTTTCCAATTCCTATTCCTGTCCCCAAGAGGTATCTCCCAACAGCTCACGTGTAAGATAAAGCAAGAAGGTTTAGAGGTAAAACGATTAGGTTATGAGAGCCTTAACCCAATTGGTGAATTAATCCCCTGATAGGGGTCAACTGCGTGGTAACTGCAGCCACACTCTGCTTCTACCCCTCAGATGGCCGTGAGACCATAGTCTTACAATAAACTCTTTCACTTGAGTTATCTGGAGTGGAATTCTGTATCTTAGAGCTGAAAGACCCTTGGCTAGCATGTCAGGTACTAACTCTTCATTTGTCCCAGCCTCTCAAGTTAATCTCCCAATTTTGATTCAGGCTCCCAGATTCGTGCCTGGGAGGCTCAGAGCTGCCTGGATGCATACTCAAGAGCATCTGCCTGGCTGGCTGTGCATCCTCTACAGCTCCAGGTGGACTCTCAGCCCTGCTTCTTCAAATTCTGACAAATGTAGTCATAATAGAGATCAACTCAAAGGTGAATTTGCTTTTCCCAATCCTTCAAGTTCTCAGTGAACTCTGGCTTCAATCCAAGCTGTAAGTCAGCCTGAATGAGGCCCCAGAGAGTGAGATGATAGCATCCTTATGTTGCATCCTTTTGTCCTTCCCAAAGAGCAGATGTGCAATTTATCAGATGCTTCTTTATCATTTCAGATCAACTTATTAAATTAAAAACTTTCTGGGTGGAGGAGCTGCCAGGCTTTGCCGGTTCCTGTCCTGACGTCCTCCTTTTCTGCCAGCACCTGCTGACTTCTGTCAGCTGAGCTCAGGCACTGGCTCTGGGGCCAGCCCTGTCCTCATGCAAGGATTTAAGGATTTGGGACTCCACACTGAAGAGCCTGGGCAGCACATCACCATTGCCTCTGATCTGGCTCTAACCTGGGTCCTGACTTTGATTTGTGCACTTCTTATTTATTTCTTATTTATTTCTGACTCTGTCCCCATCTTCCTCTCCCAGGCCAATACTCTGGCTTCAGTCCTCACTAACTCCCACTTCTCACAAGACCAGGGACCTTCGCCCTGCTATTTGGAGCTCCCACCACAGAACTAGAAGCCTGCTAAATGCTATTGTCCTAGGTTTCTGGACTCCCAGATTGGACTCCTCACCAACCCCCTGCCTGGATGACAGTCATCATCTAGAGCCTTCCCTCCAAGTGGGGACTTTGCCTGCTTTAGGGGGTAGGTGACCACCACATACCAGCAGGGGTTTTGATCCCAGGTCCTACTCCTCCAGCCTGCCCCATGGTGAACTCCTCCAGTTCACCCAGAGCATGACAATAATCACTATTATCATTAAAACTCAGTCTCCCAATGATGGAGAAAAAGATGGATACAGATGTATCCTTGGTGCTGAGCACAAAAGGGGTCCCCCATTAGCACTTGCTATAGGAGGGGAGGAAGTGATTCTAATCATGAAGCTGGCATCAGAGAGGCAGCGAAGTTCTGGAGTAAAGCCAGGGAGGGCCCAGCACAGGAAGATAATCAAGGTCTCCACTGTGGGAGCCCAGGAGAAGTCTCATGGCAGGAGCAGGGTAACTGTGGGTGGTCACCTGGATGCCTTGTATGTCAAGAGGTGGAAGGCTGAAAGAGGCTGGGTGGAGTTAGCAGGAACTCTAGTACATTCTCTCTGACTTAAAGAAGTGCTAAGAACCATGTTTTCCATCTGGGAATGTGTACAAAGGACCCAGTAAGAGAAGCTATTTGGCATGTGGCTAAAGGATGCCCTTTTTGGGCACTCCCTGCAAAGTGATGTGGGCCTGCTCAGCCCCAGGGCAACAACCCTGAGCCTGAGAGTCATTTCTGTTGCTGGCACCCACTCAAAGCTGAGGTTCTGAGGATCGCACCTTCAAGCAAATGGTTCCAAACCTGACAACCTTTTAGGAAGTGGGGGAGAAGAAGAACCCACCACACAGTCCTGAAACCCTGGCCAGATCCTTGGATTTGATCCCTGTTATGGTTTAGATATGAGGCATTCCCTAACAGCTCATGTGTGAGACAATGCAAGAAGGTTTAGAGGTGAAATGATTGGGTTACGAGAGCCTTAACCCAAATCAGTGAATTAATCCCCTGATAGGGCTCAACTGTGTGGTAACTATAGGGAGGCAGGGCGTGACTGGAGGAGGTGGGTCAATGGGAGCATGCCTTTGGGGTTTATGTATTGTCATGGTGAACAGAACTCTCTCACACAGACTTTTTCTCTCTCTCACTTCTTCCTGGTGTGATGTCCTGAGACGCTTTCTTCTACCACACTCTTCTGCCATGATGTTCTGCCTCACCTCCAGCCTCAAGGAATAGAGCCTGCTCTCGATGGACTGAGACCTCTGAAACTGTGAGCCCCAAAATAAACTTTTCCTCCTTAAAATTGTTCTTGGTAGTGAAAAATCTGACTAAAACAATTCCAAATAGCACAAGGAATCCCCAGTTCTCAAATGTTTGGCATTGTTTATGTGCCCAGTCTGATGCAGGAACTCACAAAGGAGGCCCAAGACCAAATAAAGATGAGGCACTGCTGTTGACAACCTGTCTGATGGAGAAAGGCAACCACCACATGCAAGTGGGACTAATTGAAAGTGGGATGTGGGGCAACTCCCATTCAGCTGTGGAGCTCATGCTTATCTTTCACATCACCTCTTGGGTGGTAATGGAGAGACCAGGTGTCCATCAGCTGAGCAGGACTGATGGTGGTGATGCCAGAGGCTATTCTAGAGGCAACAGAGTATGGAGACATGAATAGACAAAAGTCCTAATCTTTACTTTGCCAACAATTATTTGTGTAATCACAATCAGGTTACTTACCCCTCTGAACACTAGGTCTCACATCTATAGGTACTAACAGTACCTACCATGCAAAGCTACGGTGTGAAGGTTAAATGAGATTGTGTGAATAAGGGATTTAATCCATAATCAATACACAAATCGTAGTTGTTGTTATTCTTTTCATTGTTGCTATTGAAGAGAAACCAGCACCTAATCAATTTTCAGACTTTGTGATCCTAGAGTTTGACTCAGGATGATGAAGGAAGCCCTTACTGGGGATTGACAGAGATTTCACATATGCTGGGTGGGATCAAATCCAAGGACTGACCAGAGTGTGTTGCTGCAAGCTCAGCTCCAGCATTCCCCCAAGGTCCGTACTACAATGAGGAGCACCAAGAGTTCCAAACACTTGGGGAGCATAGGGTCTGGGACACAGAAGTGGCCTAGAGAGAAAAGAAAACAAGAGAGCCAGCAAAGGGACAACCACCATGGGTATTATGGCTTTTGGTGTTAGACCCTGGAAAAATGCTTTAGCTACCACATTTATTTCATCCCATAGTAAGGCAGGTATCCCATCTTAAAAATAAGGAAGTTGTTAGCCTAAGTCCTACAGCTAATTAGCACAGAGCCAGAGACACAAACCAAGGCCTACCTGACTCCAGCACCCATTACCATCCACCCTGCAGCCCCCCAAGTTTCCAGCTGTGCACATTGACATCACCAGTGTGTGGAAGCACACAGAAAAGGGAAGCCAAGGATCAGAATGTCATGACTTGAGATCCACAAGCTAATTTAAATCTCTTGAAATTGCGAGCAAAATTGTGAGTGAGAGTGTGTGTGTTTTTCTCAGAGAAATGATCATAATGTTCATCAGACTCTCAAAGAAGTGCGAGAACCTCAAAATGGCAAGTGCAACATATTAAGAGAAAAGAAGTCACCAAGACCTTATTCTCTAGGTCCCTGCCTCACCTAGCTCTTGGGGAGACATGAGGTAGAATTGGGATGAGTAAGAGAGCCCCATGACAGACCCTTGTCTCTCCAAAGCTGGAAGCCCCAGCAGTAGAGGCTACCAGGTTCCTCAGAGGTGGCACTTGGCAATGCATGACGTGAAAGATGACAGACTTGAATTCAACAAACTGCCCCAGCAAGAAGCCCACCTGGCATTCATTCATGCACTCAGGACACGGCTCCTTCCACAGAACATCACAGGCAGCCACCTACTGCCACTCACAAAGACACTTGTTAGTTAGTTTTCCTGCCCCAACAAAGAAAATGGGTAGAATTCTGAAGCCATGTCTACCATGCTTGGGGAATGTGTTCATGGGCCTGGGGAATGTGTCCATGGGCCGAGAGGCTGAGAAATCTCAGCCTGTCAATAAGGCTGTTAAAACCACCCTGCACACAAGTTCTCTCAAGAACCTTGAGGCAAATGGGTCTCTTTTCAGATCCTTCATTCTTAGAAAGCAGAGCCCAGAAACTCTGAACCAGAGTTCTCTGATTCAGGACATCTGGGTATGTAGTATCCTTTGATGCCAAAAGTGAACCCAGTGATGTCTACTAGCCCTGGTCCCCGCTTCTCTGTAGCCTGAAACACAGAGCTCAAATTCAGAGCTGGCTTGAAAGAAACAAGGATATGGTTTCATCAGCCCCTCTATTTCAGATGGGAACACTGAGACCTAGTGGGAGCACCCTGTGCCACTCCAAGTCCTGGCCAGAGTAGGAAGAGGATTCTCTGTTAGTAGACAACAATGCAGTGGGTGAAGAGACCTCACGACTTCAGAGATGATGCCCAGAGAAGGGACACAGGCTATATCCAAAGTGACATCCTGGTCTCTCTCCTGCTCACTTATTATTTTGAACCCAGATGCTAAACTGTTTGGGTTATGCAGATGCTCTACGCAGATGGCAGGAGTTTGGGAAGCAAGGATTTAGAACAAGGTTGGCTTCTTAAACGAGATGGATATGGCCCAGTGGCTCAGAATAAACGAGGCGGGAAATGTCAGCTTCTATCAGAGCCAATAAGTAATTAAAACCGCTTCCCCTTTCAGAGTCCTCATTACAGAGATCAAGAAATCAGATCTATTATCCGGACAGAGACAACTGCAAGACAGTTGTCTCTAGGTACATCTGCAAAGATAGCTTCCTTGGGACCTTAGGGAAGAAACAAACAAGCAAATAGTCCAAAGCAGCAACTACACAGGCACGTCTTGTGTGGTTAAGAGAAGTGTCTAAGAACTCAGAAATGGGGCCGACAGGTTCTGCGACGACAGGTTCTGCGACATCACACTGAAGAGGATGCAAGAGAGTCAGAGAGAGTGTGTGTGTGCCTCCCGCTAAGTACTTCCTTCACTACACAGCTAATCCGATTAGCTGCTTTAGGAAACTCTGCAATGTTAATTCAAGGGCCCCATTCACAGAGCAGCTTGGCCCATGCCTGCCCAGAGCTCCCATTCTTCTCACAGCAAATAAAATGCATAGAGAAGGACTTTCTCTGCCCAGAGGATATGCTCTCCCTGCCCCACACACATCCAAAATGCTGCTGTCACATCCTCCAGCAGCTCCCACAGCAGGGGAATGGGCCCTTCCCCAAATGTGGGAAGACAGAGCTCTCTGAATCCCAAGTACACAACAAACCACTTTTTAACAGCACCGTCCACCAGGCAGTTTCCCATAGCCGGCAGCTGTGCTGAGTGAGAGGTATCACAGATGCGTTCAGCTGCAGGGCCATGGATGAGTCCTTGGCTCTCTCTGGGCCTTCATTTCTTGGTCTGTAGAATGGGAACTTTGAGCAGAGGGAGCAGCTGGAACAGAAGGTTGGAAGAAAGGAACTCAGGGCGTGTGCAGACACGATGTCATTGCATTTGGCTGGATGGCCAGCCGAGGGAAGGGAGCCTGGAATGTGAACAGAGCGGGTGGGGACCTTGGGAGGCAGACTAAGGAATGTTTCTGTTAGGCGATGGGGGGTTACTGAAGGGCTCCGAGGGCAGCGTCACATTAGATCCCTAGGACTGCTGTCAAGTCACCATAAACTGGGTGGTAACAACAGAGCTACTCTCTCCCAACCTAGACACTGAAAGTCGGAAATCAAGGGGCTGCCAGGGCTGTGCTCCCCTTGTATGCTCCTTTGCCTCTTCCTCAGTGAGAGGCTCCTGACAATCCTTGCTGTTCTTGGCTTGCAGCTGCATCCTCCAATCCCTGCCTCCATCTTCACATGGCCTCTTCTCTGCCTCTCTGGATTTATAAGGACTCCAGTGTGGGCCTGAATCCAGGATGATTTCATCTAAAGATCTAATTAGATCTACAAAAACCCTATTTCCAAAGAAGGTCACATTTTGAGGTTCTAGGTGAGTTTTGAGGGGTGGACACTATTCCACCCATAATTGCTGCAATGTTAACAGGAAGAAAACAGGGACAGGGAAAGAGATTGGAGGCACTGATGATAACGGACTGGAACAGTTGCCGCTAAGTGAACAGAATGGTGCCCTCTGCTGGGAGCCCCGAAGCCCTCAGAGGGAGGCTTCTGTGCCCACTACAGCCCTGAATGGGCTCTTAAACCAGGCCAGGCACAAGGTCCTTGCTCGCCCATATTCCAGCCTGCTTTCCAGGTTGTTCTCTGTTCCTTCCAGCTGGCAATGTGGCAGGCTGGCTGGTACAAGGTTGGGGACCCAGCAACCTGGGAGTTGGAAAACCCAGCTCTAGGTCCAGACTCTGCCACTGACCGAACTTGGAAAGTTGGCACCTCGAGGAAATAAGGCTGATCAGGTCACAGCTAGGGGAAATGACACTATTGCATTCTGCAGCCAGGAAAGTAGCTCAGCTCATAGCATACACCAGGAAAGGAGGCCTCAGGGCTGCCCTGAAGGTTTCTGGGCCCTTCCCCCACATTCCTGTGCAGGAACTTCAGCCCTCTTCCCTGAACTCCCTTCCCCAGCCTCCAAACAAAGGAAACAGGCCCTCTTACCAAAGCTTGGAAATGCAGTACCCTCTGTCTGGGAAGATACCTTTCGCACATTTGGATGCAGGAAGAGGGGGTAAAGATATGGCTCCTTCTTAAGAAATCTTTTTTTTTTTTTTTGTAGTCGTTGATGAACAGTATACCTTTATTATATTTGTTTATTTTTATGTGGTGCTAAGGATCAAACCCAGTGCCTCACATGTGCTAGGCCAGTGTTCTGCCACTGAGCTACAGCCCCAACCCTTTTTTTTTTTTTAAATCAAGCAAAATTTTAAAGATCTTTGCACAAACAGTAACATCATTTCTATTAGGGGGAAAAAGATCACAGGAAAAAAAAAAAGGAGAAATGACCTACACATCCATGTATAAGGGCTTAATGAGATGAAGTGTGACAGAATTGCATGCTGGGCCACTACTGCCATTAGAATAATAAGAGAAACCACAAGCTACTGCAGGAAAGAATGTCCACCACGTGCTGTCAAGCAAAACAGACTACACTGAGCATGTCCAGTAAAATCTCTTTTATGTTTAAAAAATAGGAGTCTCTTTTATGTTTAAAATATATACACGTGTGTGTATGCACACACACATGTACACACTTGCACACGTGGCCCAAGCACATTAATAGTGGAAGAAACGCAGCAAATAATGGTAGGGCTCCCTGGAGTAGGGATAACAGGGGATTTTCCCTTTCCACTTTACACAATTATGAGCTATTGAACTTTTTTTTTTTTTTACAACAAGTGGTGTTAGTTTAATCATCCAAAACAATAAAATGTATTCCCGCTCTGAATATAAAATAACTATTCTAGATAGATGCAAAGTTCTATTGGCCCTCGGAGAAAAGCAATCAGGATAAAAATTACTTTGCCCTAAAAACACACCGAAAAGAAAAAAGTACATAACAAGCTTGGGAAGGAGGAAACACCAGGTCTATGTTTTAAAGTTGTGTGCCCATGCCCCCAAATTCCCGCCACAGGTGGCAAATCCTCACTTTCCACTTTCTTCCTAAACCCTCTCAGGTCCATCTTCTTTCTGGAAATGTTGATAATAACGAGAAGACAAGAGTTGATATTTGTTGAGATCAGTTGCTATTTATTGAGCATTTATTATGTGCCAGGCACTTTACACATATTCTTTTCTTATGACATCACTCTGAGATAGGGATTATTACTATTCCCACTCGGCAGATGAAGAAACTGAGACCCAGCTCAGGAATTCCGCACAGGCAGCATAACCCTAAGGCTGTGACTGTGACCATGTGTTCTAAGCATTCTTCCCAGATGCTTGGAGCTCTTGGTCTCCTCTCATGCCCTGAGAGAAGGCTCCAGGGTCTGCAGTCTCTGTCCACCTCTGTCTTCTCCACCCATTCTGGCCAGTGCCTTCTAAGTTAAAAGTGCTGGCCTACCTCTGCGGAGTCCAAAGCTGAATCTGATGCAGCCTCTGCCCTCCATCCGCTCAGGAGGAAAAGGACAGAAACGTCCACCTCCACATTCCACTTCCAGTCACAGGAAGTGCTGTTTCCCTTTGCCACAGCCTCCTCAGGAGACCTTTCCTAACAGGGTCTCTCCAGCAGCTGGGAATACAGCTGCATGGTGGCTGGTCACTGCCCAGTCTCTCTCTGGTGCCTCTCACTCATATTGGTCAAACCTGAGTCCCTAATCTGTGCCATTGCAGATCCCCTAAGACAACAGCCAGAGAGCAGCTAGGGGCAGCCTGAGCATTTGCACTGGTGAATGGACATCACCTGATTGCTGTTCAGCCCCTGAGGGCGAGAAGAGGCCCAAGTTGGAAAGCCCAAGACTAAATGCCTTCATAGGCCCTGCGTGAATAGAATTCCTTCTTTCTAAGTGAATATGTACTGGTGTGGAGTGTAACTACTTTGAAAAATAGTTTGAGAGTCTCCTCTAATGCTAAACTAGTATACCCCAGGACCCTGCCATTGCTCCCTGGTATGTGCCCAGCAGCAATGAATGGTTCTGTGTCTACCAAATAACAGGTAAGAATGTCAGCAGCAGCTTTATTTATCATAGCCAAAGACTGTAAACTGCCCCAATGTCCATCACATAATGAATAAACCAGAGACCACTCACACAAATAGAGCACCACACAGCAGCATAGGTGGATTTCATAGTCATAAAGCTGAGTAAAAGAAGACACAGAAAAACACACACTGTGGGGTCCCATTTAAGCAGGAGAAATGAGTCTGGTGATGAAGGTAGACTAGAGGCGACTTTGGGACAAGAGATGACTAGGGGTAAGGGGGCCTGGGAATGTTCCATATCTTGGCCTGGGTGGTAGTTACAGGGGCATTTACTGATGTAAAAGTTCATTACACTACACATTCCAGATGTGTGAAGTTCACTCGTTTTAATTAACACTGAAACACAAAAAGTTTAAGAAAACATTTTAACCACACGGACTCTTGTGAGGCCAATTTCTCTAGGCTTCTGGGAAAAGCAAGAGAAGACTGATTCGATGGCATGGTAGAATTACGAAGAGACTCTTCCTTTCATTGGAGCTCAGTTAAGGCTGTGGATGTACTGTTAAGAAAAATAATTTAAAACTTCATTTCAAATTCTAAGACTTCAAACCATACAGAAGAAGGCTCAGAAATTCTAACAACACTGTTCACAGAACCGGAAGCCACAAAGAAAGTCTGTGTGCCTAAAGGCTTCTCCATCTCCCCAGCCCTGACAATGGTTCCCCCTGACCTCCTGAGAACCCTGACCCCTTGTCCACCAAGCCCTGTGCGGAGCTTTGTTTCCTCTAGCTGCTTGTGCTCCTCATGAACCATGGAAATCACCCCTTCCCCCATACCCCAATCTGGGCACATTCCCACCCTTATCTCTCCAGGCTTCAGGGATGTTCTTGAATGTCACCAAGTCCATCGGCAGCTGGGAAAGGGGTTGCTTGATATACCCTGTCCCCATCACCACTGGCAATCAGCATGGCAAGGCTGCCCAGGTTCCACATAAAGACGGCTTTTTCTCTCTTTTTCAGTTCCCAGGTTATAAAAGAAAAAGCAAAATGTCATCACTTATACTATTGTTCACAGTATCTGCTGCCCTT
Organism: Glaucomys volans; assembly: GCA_020662805.1. Taxonomy (NCBI): domain Eukaryota; kingdom Metazoa; phylum Chordata; class Mammalia; order Rodentia; family Sciuridae; genus Glaucomys; species Glaucomys volans. Next base: position 13,928 of record JAJEJO010001185.1, read on the forward strand.
CCCTGGGGGCAGCTCAGGAGAGCAGTGAGGGAGGGGACTCTATCAAGGCACTGTATCCTACACACTCCTATTCAGGAAGGGCAGGAGCCCGGCAGCCCATAGGTAAAGCCCAAGTTCGTTGACTTGGCAGACAAGACTGTCACAGTCCTACCCAGCCAGACGCATCTCCCACACAGCCTGCCCCAAAGGGACACCCTCCAGTGACCTATGCCTTACCCTGTTCCCCCAGTAAAGAATACCTCTCACCCTCCTTGCCTTTGTGCCTGGCTTCCTCTCCACCTGAAATGTTTTTTCTCCCACTAGGGACTCCTGCTTATCCTCAGGACACACATGAGGGTGCCCATTCCCGTGATGCCAGGCTCCACTCACTCTCTCCCCACTGCCTGTGGTTCCTACACACCGCCCTGGGAGTTTTAGTAAGTACCTGCCCTTTCTTAAGATCTTATATGCCAGGTGCTGGGCCAACCTGTTACCTCTGGAGTCATTCCCCCAGACCTCAACAGGGTAAGGTGACTTCATCCCCATTTTACAGAGAACAGGACCAGATCTACACCCAGCCTCCTTGAAGGCAGCCACTGCATCGACTCCTCTTTCCCTCGCAGCACTGCAGCTGGCCCATGCAGCTGCTCAAAAAGCTCCAAAAGAAAGGAAGGGAGGGTGGAAAGAAGGGTCTCAGATAGTAGGCACCGGTGATCCTTAGTCACCAAATAACAAGCTGTCATCTGCCACTTCAGACACCAGTTCCCATACTCAACTCCCAGGACTGCTTCTAAGATGCCACAAAGCCAAGAGCATTGATCCAGGGGCAGGGAGGTGAGGAGAACCCAGGAGACCAGACTTAGTACTATTCACCTCAAGTGGGCAGCAAGGAGGGAGAAGAGTAACCAGAGTCTGAAGGCTGGGTAGAGTCCTGGTGCCAGGCCCCTGTCACCTGGCTTGTCAGTCAAACAAGCACACAATACCCTGTGGGCAAACACCTCCCCTGTGTGGTCATTCTTAACATTTTCAACAGACGTGCCCTAAAACCAGCCCATTTGTCAATTCTCTCCAGTCTGGGACAAGCAGGACCCCAAGCCAGAGTCCTAAGAACCAACACTGGGCTCCAGCCTAACCCTTCTGATAAAGAGGCACGTGGAGACATCTCAGAAGGATCCCTTAACTTGGAGGTCCTGCTGCACTTCCCTAAGCAAGGAAGGGCAACCTGTCCTCACTTTTCCACAAGCAGGTGGGCCCTAGACCTACAGGTCAAATACTAAAGACTTGTGACCCCCATCCCCTCTGCTGGAGCCCCCATCCCTGCCAACAGGGGCAGGAGAATGGGAATCAGTACTTACCTGTACTATGTCCCGATTCCTCCCCTGATGGCCTGGTCCAGTCTTGGGCCTTGTCAATGTGAAATAACTTCAGATCATCTTCATCCAAAGCAATGTCTCCCCAGAAGACAGCTAAGAAGGAAAAACAAAATAGTTCAAGTAAAACTGGAAGTCAAGAAAATGGATTTATGAAGGCCTCAGAAGGTGTCTGATGGTGAGGAGCCAACTCTGGAAAAGACAGCTCCCCCAATCAAATTTCTCCCTGAGCTTAAGTGACAGGGCTGGCAGAGAAAGAGGAACAGCAGTTGTTCTGCCCATGAAAGCCATGGGGCAGGGCCAGCCACCATGGGAATCCACATCCTTGGTCTGCAAGGCCCCCATCTTACCCTAACTCTAGGCAACTATGGGCGAAGTCACCACATAAAGACAGCTTTTTCTCTCTTTTTCAGTCCCAGGTTATAAAAGAAAAAGCATAATGTCATCACTTACACTATTGTTCACAGTATCTGCTGCCCTTCCCTGGGGGCAGATTGTATTTCCCTGCCCCATTGATGTCAGGATTGGCCACATAACCTGCGGTGACTAATCTAGTGAGAGGAAGCCTTAGGAGTTGGCGCATGATTCACCATGTCCTCTTTTCCCTCTCCCAGAAGACAAGCAATGTTCTGCACAGGGTAAGCCTAGCACCCTGGGATCTTCAGCACAGATGATGTGGAGTCCAGGCAGGGCTTGCCAGAATGGAGGGGCAGGCAGGTGGCACTGTTGGGAGATGGTAGAGCCATTAAAAGGTAGAGTCCTGTGGGAGGGCTTTGGGTCCTGGGAGTGCCCCTGAAGGAGATTGTGAGACCCTTGCTGCCTGCTTTTTCTCTTTGCTCACTGGTGATGGGATGAGCAGTTTTATTCTGCATGTGCTCCCACCATGGTGTGCTGCCACACCACAGGCCCAAAGTAATGGGGCCAATGGAACACAGACTGGAATCTCCAGAATCAACCTTTACTCTTTACAAGTTGATTATTCCAGGTATTTGTTACAGTAACAGAAAGCTGATTAACGCATGTAGCAAGGATTTGGTTGGGGTGGGGGGACTTGTTTTTATAAACCTCTCAGATTTTTGGACATTCCTAACTGGAGCACAACTTCTTTATCCTGATTAATATAGAAACTGCTATCAAAGCTGGTCTGGTAGTATAATAAGAAACCACTGCCTTTAGGTCAGATGTCAAGGAGATTGTTACTAAAGGCTGAAAGGAGGTGATCTATGCTTGCAGTGATGAGACATTGGGTAAACTGTTGCCTGTGTTAACTTAACTTGGAAGGCATATGACAGACTGAATGAGCATATGGCTTTAAGAGAAGGGACTGAAATTTGGAATGTTAATTGCTTGCCTTGGTTGTTATTAGCTATGGTTGACAAGGTCCTAAAGAAAGAAATGAGCTCAAAAAAGAATTGGACAATTTTAGTAGGAATGAAAAAAAAATAAATAAAACCAAACAGGATTAGTCCAAAAATTCAAGGACTTGGAGAGTTGGAAAAACCAAACAATAAAACCGAGAAGTTTGAGTCATAAGGACTGATTAAAAGTCAGCCTCGTGGTATAAGTAGATAGGAACCCTCATCCACTGTTAATGGGAATGGAAAACTGGCAGCTTCTTTACAAGGTTAAATATAAACTCATCATAAGAACCATAAATCCCATTCTTAGGGATCTTCCCAAGAGAAATGAACATATCACACAAAGATATATAGTCAACGTTTGTAGCATCCTTATTCATAATGGCCTCAAACTTGGAACAACCTATGTATCCATCAACAGTTGAATAGATAAAGGTGGCGAATCTATACAATGGCACACTATTTAGCAATTCAAGGGAATAAACTACAGACACATGCTACAACATATGTATGAATCTCAAAAACATTCTAAGTGAAAGAACCAGATACAAAGGACTACATGTTAAATGATGTGATTTACATGAAATCTCTAGAAACCCTAACCTTAATTGATAGAGCTAGGAAGATTAGCAATTGACTAGGACTAGAGATGGGAATAAGGATGACCAGAAATGAGCTGATGGAAATGCTCTAAAATTATAGTGATTCAAGAAATTACTAAATTCACTAGAATCATGGAATTACTCACTTCACAGTGGCAGAATTATACAGTATGTAAGTTATACTTACAGGAAACTATTAAAGGAAAATAAACTCAACCTTGTAGCAAGGACCAATCAAGATGGTGCCCTGTAAATCCTTTCCATTGGAAAAGAATGGAACAAGAAAACTAATCATGAGGTTCTGTCACAGAAGCTTTATAAGAACAAGGAAGCAGAGACACCTGGCTAGGAGATCACTGTGAGCAGCCATGGCACAGAGCTGATCCAGACAGACATGAGGATGACCAACACTTCAGAAAAGCACAGTGCCAAATGAGCCATGAGCATGGCTACAAGAGATGCGACTATTTGAGACTTAATAGTTGTAGGGCCTTTTGCAACATGTGCCCAATGAGTTCAGCATTTTTATGGAACCATGACTATTCTAGCTCCCAGTCTTCCCCTTTCTGAATGGAAATGTCTGTTAACAGTTATCCTATTCCTGATCTATCACTGAATATTGAGTATATATGGTGGAGAGTGGACATGTAATTTTATTTTGTTTGTTTTGTTAGTTTGCAAGTCTCTGGAGGAAGAGGAGTCACATCCTAACTCAGCATAAAGGATCAGAAGATCCAGGACTTTGAGCCTGGTATCATGACTGCACAGGACTATGGGGTGTCTCCCCTGTGGAAGGATAAATATATTGTATTTATGAGAGAAGAAGGCAAATATTAATTATCAGCAGAGAAGAGATGGGTGATAGAGTCTATTATTTTTTGTAACTTTTGCTCTTTCTCCTCAGGATAAATTGTACTTCCACATCTCTCTGATGTTGGTCTTCAAAATGTGATTTTGTTTTTTCTTTTTCTGTCTAGTGCAAGTGAGTGTAGGTGACATGTGTCACTTCCAAGCAGAACCTCCGACACCTGGCACAAGGTTTGTCATGTTCTCTTTTCCCACATCCAGATGACAATGATCCATAAATAGGCAGCTCCAACTAGCCGGGACATGGAGTGAAGATGTGATATGAGACATACACCTCTGTGGTGACAAGACACAGAGACTGAGAGAGGCAGGGGCATTCAAAGCACATGCTTTCAAGCCAGAAAGATCTGGGTTCAAGCCCCTGTGTTGCTATTTAAGAGCCGTGTGACCTTGAGCAAATCACTTGATCCCTCTGAACTGCAGTTTCCTCATCTGGAGACAGGGTTGGAAATACCTTGTAGAGTTGTATGAGAATAAAATGAGATGAGATGTGTTGATTATTCATTAAATGAGATGAGCATTCAGTCCAGGACCTGGCCCATGTGGAACACTCAGAGAAAGTAGTGCCACTCTAATTTTCACTGAGTTTGCCTAAGCACGTCTTTCCCCAGCTCCACCCTGTCCTCTTCCAGAAGACCCTGCTCCCACCAGGCTCAACTCAACTCCCATATGACTATATTCTTGTTTTGTTTTTTTGCTTGTTTGTTTTTTTCTTTTGCGGTGCTGGGGATTGAACCCAGGGCCTTGTGCTCGTGAGGTAGGCACTCTGCCAACTGAGCTATATCCCCAGCCCCCATATGACTATATTCTTGAAGGAGGAAGACTATAATAAAAAATGTTAACCTTTCTCAAATTAATGTGTAGATTTAATATACTTTAATCAAAATCACAATAATTTTTATTATTAATAAATTGATATTAAAGTTCATCTGCATGATTCGGTGATAATAATAAGAACAAGAGGACCAAAAGAGGACTAGTTTCATCAGACATCAAAATGTGATAAAGCTTCAATCATCCTACCATGCAGAATAGTCTGGAAGCAGTCTCTAGACTATATAAAGAAAACTCTGTGATAAATGAGGTCTCACCAATTTGTGGAAAGTAAGAGATTAATTAATAAGGTGTGTTAAAACAAAAGGGTTACCTATTTGAGGAAAAATCGAGTTGACTTTGAACTTCAAATGGAACACCAAAATTAATTCCAAATAAAAAAATAAAATCAACAATTGGCTCAACAATATTTAAAAGCTAAGTTTATAGAGTCAGTCCTCCATATCCAGGGGTTTTGCATCTGTAGATTCAACAAATATGGATCAAAAATATTTGGAAAAACACAGTGTCTATACTGAACATGCACAGATTAGTTTTCTTCTCATTATTCCTTAAGCAATACAGTATAACAACTATTACACAACATTTACACTGCATTAGGTATTATAAGTAAACTAGAGATTGTTTAAAGTTTACAGGAGGAAGCATTGAAGGTTGCAACTACTACTGATGAAACTAGGTACTTGAGCATCCATGGCTTTCTGTATCCAAGGAAAGCCCTGGAACCAACACCCCACAGACACCAGAGGACAAACTGCACATTCATCACATACAGCTTTTGAATTCTTACCAAAAGTCAAAGCATGGCCCATGCCAGCCTTCTAAAAGAAGACAAAGTATTTCCATCACCTCTTCCATCACCAACTACGCAAGGCATAATCCACAGACATGCAACATCAGCATCATCTTGGAGCCTGATAGAAATGCAAAATCTCAGACCCCAGACCTGCCAAATCAGGATTTGCATGCTAACAAGATCCCTCAGGTAAATCATACACACGTGACACTTTGAGAAGCACTGAAAGGACCAGAGACTTTATCCCCAACAACTGTGATCCTACTGTCCCAGGCTCACTGCCATCTCTCTTTTGCAAGTCATGGCTGTAATGAAAAGGTCAAACAGGGTAATTCTTTGCAGAAAGGTAGAACATGAATGGAGAGGCCATAGGAAGCAACTCAATGCACATCAACGAAAATGCCCTCCACTCCAGCACTGGCTGGCTGCAATTCAACCTCAACCTGCAATTCAAGTCATTGTCATCAGGTGGAAGTGGGACCTCAACCTGCAATTCAAGTCATCGTCATCAGGTGGAAGTGTTTGCTTAGGAAGCTCTGGCTCAAAGATAAACATCATTTCAAGAACAGATGATGAAACACAATAGGAAAAAATGCTTTTCAGAAATCATAAATAGAGATCCTTATAAATTAATCAAAGACAATTTAAACATTATTATATAGAGTGGAAATACCAGTCAGTGGTAGGCTGACATTTAACCCCTGACTGGGAGAGGGATGGTCTTGGTTTATAGTGCTTGCTGATTTCCTTGGTGTAAACACTCCCACCATGACCGATTTCAGAGTCACTGAACAGGGAGTGGGGAAGAGGTGCACACGATTGGCCTTCACAAGCAAGCAGCAGCCAGCTCCAGCACACGATTGTAGTGACAACAATGTGTGCAAAGTACCTCCCGGTCTCCAAGCTCTGTTCTGTTCCCTCATTAATGCCTGTGTGTGCCTGTCCCTCACAGCTGCAAAGGTAACCATGATCTGAGCCTTGCAACCTCAGTGCAGCCCCATCCCAGATTTGCACAGCATAGCATCTTGCCGGGTCTGTCTGTCCCCATCTAGAGCAGAAGCATGCAGCACTCACTCTGTCTCCAGGATCAGGGCCAAATGCCTTCTATGGATTACCTCAATCCATCTTCTCATGGTGCGTGAAGAAGCCATGCTTGCTCCCACTTCACAGATGGGAAAACAAAACCTCACCTCGTCTTTCTTTCTTTCTTTCTTTTTTTTTTTTTTTGTGGGTGCTGGGGATTGAATCCCGGGCTTTGTGATTTCAAGACAAGCACTCTATCAACTGAGCTATGTCCCCAGCCCCTAAGCCTCATCTTTGAGAGGGTATAGGACTTGGCCAAGATCATGGAGGCAAGAACAGGCATTTTAAGTCAACAGAAGTCTCTCTGATTCCCAAATCAGAACCCTCAAAGCTCAAGCCAGCACTTTCCAAAGTTTCACATTCTAAGAAGCTTCTAAATGATGCTGTGTTGAACCACGTTCTTTCCTGCAGGACTTCTCAGAGCTGTTACAATCCTAACAAATACCAGGATTCCAAGAGAAAGACTGAAAATGCCTCATTTCCCAACATGGTTGCCCCTGGAATCTCTGTTCACTGAGATTCCTCTCCTAAGGGACAAATTTCAAAGACTGCTGAGCTACTCAGCAATTCTCCAGGAATTACAGACTTCGGAACCAGCAGGGGCCCAGCAGGTTACAGGGTCCCATCTCCCATCTCCCATGTGACATCTGAGAAGTCTGTTTTCACACACATCCAGAGACAGGGAGTTCACACCCTACTGTCACATCCCCCTTATTTCTTCCAAATCCAGTGTTTGGATCTTCTCTCAGAAGCTAAGCACCAGAGGGATAAGAAGCCACCACACACAGGCTCTTGGCCTCCTTCTGCCCTCATGTGGGCCAGCCAGGGCAGCACATCACTAGCTCCACTTTCCAGGTGAGGAGAGGGCTCAGCCAGCTTAGGCAGCTTGTCCCAGCTGAATTCTGAATTCTAACTTAATCGCCATGTGCCTTTGCTGCCCTGAATACAAAGTCTCCCTGGGTGACCTTGACAAAGAGGAGTGACAGATCCTAGCCTCTGGGCTGGAATCAGGAAAGGACTCACTGAGGGGTGACAGTTGAGTAGGAGGATGACAAATGAACAGAAGCTTGGTGGTGGCTAATAGAATGAAAGGGCATGTTGGCCAAAAGGGCATATGCAAAGGCCCAGAGGTGACACAGCAAGGCTCTGTCAGGGCAGGAGTTGAAGGGGCCAGTGAGGGGGCCAACTGGAGTGGGGGATCCAGACACCTGGACAAGATGACAAAAGCAAGGTAGCCATGAGACTGCAGGAACAGAGAGGCTGTGCAGGGGCACGGATGGAGGCTCAGATACAGGGAACAAATTCCAGGGCTGTTAGAGCACCCAATGTGGAAGGGTAGCAAGGAGTCCCTCACTCTGGTACAGCACTTCAGTTTGCCATCACTCCCATGTACACATCCTCCTCCCTCTGTCTCTCTGGACCCCAGTGCCCAGCTGGCACTGACCTTCAGAACATTGTAATGAATGAACAAGTAAGGAGTGCTCCTTGCAGCAGTCCTAGGGGATGGTAGGGCAAGAACCCTCAGCCTGATTTTACATGGGAAAGTGACACTTGGGGAAATGAGCACACAACCCACATGGGAGCCTGGGTCAAAGAGGATGGGCCTCAACTCAGACCTTTCAGCCCCAAACTCCAAACTTAGAGCTTGTCTCTCTGCCCCATACAGACCCAGTTTCAAGGACTGAGACTCAAGGTGAGGTCAGCAAGAAGTGCTCCATTTGCTTCCTGCCTGGCAAGGACTAGACAGTCCAGCAGTTGCTTAGACAGGACTGAGTGCAGAAGGGGTGGCCCTGGAGGGCCCTTTACACCCCTCCCCACTGGAGACTCCAAGAGTCTTAGGGCTGCAGGAATCCTGGCAGTGTTGAATGCAATCAGGTCCCTGATTGGTGGGCTATAGAGCTGGGGTGGGGAGTGTGTGAGGCAGGGAGCAGCCTGGGCAGTCAGAGGGAGACTCCTTCAGCTAACTGTACCCTTCCCTAACTCAGCTCCCTCACTCCCAGAGAGGGGCAGACTCAGGGCCATCCCTTGACCTTTCCAGTGTGTCCTGGCCCCATGTCCTACGCTGCCCTGGGTTCACTCCAAAACCAAGGGAGACCTCCAGCAAGTACCTCACCTCACTCACCTCAACTCACCTCACCTCACCTCCACCAACCAGCCCTTTCCTGGTTTTCACATCTACACTTAAAATTTGGGGCTACACTAAAGTGTGGGGTGCTTTTCAATTTACTTCCTACTTAGGGTCCTAATCACAGATATTCCACAGTGAGCCTGCATCTCAAATGGTCTACACTGGAAGCTGTGTGTGACCTTGGGCAAGTAACTTTTCCCTTCAGTGGCATTTTCTTCACCGGTACAATGAGACAGCAGAACCAGCTTGGCATTTCTGGAGGTGTGGCCATAACCTACTAGCATTAGAAATGTCTGAGAGTTGGTATGCAGACCTCCAGGCCCAACCCAGAGTTATGAAACCAGAATCTCCAGGACCAGGACCCAGGAACACACATTTTGAATACAAGCCCTGCCTCACCCCTGTAGTGACTCTGACACACACTGAAGTTCAGGAACCTATGGAGCTGATGGTCCCCCAGATCCGGCATTTGATTTCCTCTGATTTCTTTTAGAAGAGCATTGCACCTCTGCCTGGGGCCTGCGGCTTGTCCGCCCAATAACAAGCCACCTGGGAAGTGAAGAAGGCCCTCACTAAAGTTCCACCAGGTAGTCACCTAAGATAAGCCTAGGTTATTGGAGGAACTAAATAGGAAGCATGCAAACCATTGGAATTCCTCTCAGGAAACAGGCGGAGGTGGGGTAGAGGGGCCAGAGGCGGGGAGAATTACAGGGAAATCCTACCCAGAGACGCATTTAGTTCGCTTCAAGTTTCCAGCAGAGGGATTTAACAGGTTTAAAGCAGTTTTCTGTGAATCTTTGTCAAGGGAGTATATGTACAAACAAACAGGGAGGGTTTTTTTAGTAAAAAGTTAATCGGCTTAAAGTGTGCAACTAAATAAGCAAAGCTTACATTAAAGTGACTCACAGAGAAAGGACCCCATGGAAGGAAAGTTCTAGGAAATACAATATGGCCTCTATGTTCTTTTGTAGTTCCACGCTATAAATATTCATGGGACGGTGTTAATGGGGTCCACAGCTCTATGCAACCACAATAGTTTTTTTGTTTATTCTCAGGACCATGAACTTTGAAACCATGACCCTAAATTTCAGGACTCTGCATTCAGGCGCGATTGCAGAGCAGGAGGGGAGAGGTTCGGGCTTGCGGAGGACAGAGAAGAGGAAACGGGCGAGTGTGAATCACCGCCTGGATCTTTGGGTTGAGATTAAAGGGTAGGATCTGTTTAGTATGGGAAGCCTCCTGTCTCCAGGGTCCCCAGCTGCTCCTGGGGAAATGGCCTTCTTGAAGGACGGATGGCGTAGTTATTCGAGCATATGGCAGAGAGGAGTGAGAAGTTGTAAATATTTTAATTGGATCAAGCAGATTTGTTGCAAGTTGTATATTGAGACTTAAAAAACTAATTTGAATCAAGGAATTTCTAAGATGGGGAGAATTTAAAAGTCATCTAAGTGATGTCCTTGTTTTCCATATGAGGAAACTAAGGCCCCTAAACAACACATTCGAAATATCACATCTAGAGACTGCGTCTGCCAAACCTCCACTATGCTCCTCACCACACCAGAGACAGCAAATATGACTAACATGTGGCTTCTCTTACCACTATTGTCCAGCAAATATCCCCAACTGTCCATTCAGCCTGGACACAGCCTCTGAGTCCATCTCAACAAGGTGCCACAGAAGGGCCAGCATGAATTGATAGAAATGGCAGGAGTTGAGACCTATTTGCATTCACACCCTACATCATACTGCAATGGCCAAAGCCCATTACCTATTTATTCCAGCCACTTAAAACCTGAACTCTACTCCAATCTGAGTGTACACATTAGAAACCCTATAGGACCTGAAACACCACAAGACTCTTGTGTTAAAGGTCAGTCAGGACCTAGGAGAGCACCCTACCCAGCGGCATCCTATAGAGTGGCTCTGAAAACTGATCACATCTCAAAAGAACACCCAGTGCTGCTTTCTGTGTTGGTGGGCATCATCCTACTTTACAGATGAGCCATCAGGGTCTGGCTGGTGCCTGGGCTGGTGGCCACCTTGCCTAATGCCTCATATCTTCATCTATATGGCACAATATGGTTGCACCAATACATTCCAGAGCTATGCCATAGTTTGACTTTCTAAGAACTTGGTTCAACAAATAACTGCTCAGGGGGAAAAAAATATATGTACCAGATTGGCATGGGCAGGCGGGTCATATCTGCAAGGCTAGTTAAGTTTAATAGCTCCAAATAGGTTGACTACACATGCCAACACTACTCAATTTGTGGTGTCTCTTTGAGGAATATGAGGTGATTCTTGAACCCATGATCAATAAACAATGTCTGCCACTGACATGCAGAGGCAGGGAGGTGGCAGCATCATGTGCCACACATTTGCCATTTACAAATTGTTGTAAAGATACTAAGAAGTTTCAGTCCATGTACATGAATATCTGTGGCAAGTCCTGAGCTATGATTAGTTATTCTTTGTCTACTTATTCTGTAGACTTATTCTTATACCCTCTCTGCTCTGCTCTGTGCCCAGGGAGCTGACTCCTGTAGACTTTATCTTCCAATTTCCTCCCTGCTCTGTTTTCTGGTTGCACTCAACTAGGAGAAGACAACGGCAGACTAAAAAGAAGAGGAGAGAGGGGTCACAGCACTTCGTCCCTGCTCCAATCTGCAGGTCTGGCAGTAGATGTCTGCCCCTGCCACTTCCGCTCCTACCTGGTTCCATTGTAGAAATGCAGCTTTCTCCCCTGCCCCTTCACTACAGGGGTAGCTCTCCAGCCTCTGGGTGTCTCACCTCTTTTATTTAACCCGGTGTCTCTAACTAGTCCCTTCACTAGTGTTTCTTCATCTGAAACGTAGTTTAAATTCTGTTTCCTGCTGGGTCCCTGTCTTACATAGCTGTTCTAAGAAAATCCTTCCATTATTTCCATAGCTAAAAAGGAAGATGGGAACAGGGATGACTACTTTGGTCTGAAACGACACTTTTCACTGCTTAATTCCAGCAGAATATGACTTTCTGCTATCTGACACCCGCTGTGTTCCCACAGTGCAAGCTCACAAGGGCTCCACTCAATAATGGAGACGAGGATGCAGTTTAGGTCCTAAAAGCCAAAAGCTTCTTGGAGCCTAATTTTCCTCTTATGTGTCTGATTCCAGAACTAGGCACATCTCATAAACCCTAATATCTCCACTGTGGAATGATCTCTTGTAGAGCCATAAATTACGAGTGCAATTACACATGACTCATTCTGAAGATGAGGGCCATTGGAGACCCTAAGTAGTGCAGAGAGTGGAGAGATACAGTAGGTGGAGTGGAATGGATGCCTCAAGTCTACCTCCAGTCAAACCCACAGCTACGCAAGTTATTGCCCCTCTAGGCCTTCAGGGTTCTCATAGGAAACATGGAAAACCTAGAATAAATAATTCCATAGGTTCCATCCAGCTCTAACATTCTACCAGTTTTGACTCAAGGACTTCATATTATTCAGAGTTGGGGTTGTGGTTCAGTGGTAGAGTGCTTGCCTAGCATATGTGAGGTCCTGGGTTTGATCCTCAGCACCACATAAAAACAAATAAATAAATGTATGGTGCCCATCTACAACTAAAACATATATATATATATATATATATATATATATATATATATATATATATACACGTATACGTATATATATATATATATAGAGAGAGAGAGAGAGGGACTTTACATTGTTCAGCTGGTCAACTTTCATAAATGGGAGCAGCCTCTTCTTATCTTGACTGAATCTGCTGCATAATCGTCCAGTTTTTTGGTCTATTGTGGCAGAGACTGTTTCACTGCCCACCAGCACTTTTTCTCCCCTTCTTCTTTACCAATAATACCTCTGATTTTTAGTTCCAGGCCTTCTAGAAGCAAGAACTTCCAGAAGCCCACATCTAGGCACATCTATAGCTAAGTCACAGCCAATGAGATGAAGTATAAGTAACAAATGGCTGCTCCTGGAATCTTTTTCTTTGTCCTCTTTTTATTTTTCCATGCCTCCCAGGTCTAGATGGTGCCTGTGATGATTCGAGCACTGTATACCAACTTGAACCATGAACACAAGGGCTTCAAGCTAGGGACAGTGGAGTGGCAAGTAAGGAGGGGTTTGGGTCCTAGAGGTCCCTGGGGCAGAGATGCCATACTGGCCCTGGATTGCAGTCCTCCAGACTCTGAGGTGAGAAAGAAACAGACTTCCAGCTTGCTTAAGCTACTCCCCCCAGCTACTGATAGACTGCCGTCAGCCCCCAATCTATCCTTCCTTGTCATGCTGTGTGTTACTAGAGCTAGGTCCTACAAACATTTCTCTACCTGCTGGCACAATGTTAGGTTTTGTAGGTAGAGGGCACTGCGGGGGATACTGCAAGCAGAGGGGACTTCTCTCCCTGGTTCTGGTGATCTCACCTGTCTTACTCTACAGAAACCACTGCTGGCAGTGTTCAGGAGAACCATTGGTACCAACCTTCAAAGTTTTGCCAGTCTCCAAGGGGCCAATTTCTACTGGTCAGTATGGTAGACCCTCCCTCACCATCCATGGTTTCACTTACCATTGTTTCAGTTACCCACCATCAACTATGGCCTGAATATATTAAATGGAAATTTCCAGAAAAAGAAAACTCACAAGTTTTAAATTGTGCACTGTTTTGAACAGCATAATGAAATTGTATGCCATCCTGCCTAGAACGTGACTTATCTTTTTGTCCGAGGCTATGGTTTGGATAGGAGTTGTCCCTCAAAAACTCCTGTGTTAATGCAGGAGGTGAAAGGTTTACATTAGGAGATCTATAACTTAGTGGATTAATCCACTTAATGGATTAATAATTTGAATGGATTACCAGGTAAATGCAGACAGGTGGTGTGTGGCTAGAGGAGGTAAGTCACTGTGGGTGTGCCCTGGGGATCATATCTTCTCCCTCTGGTTCCCCCTTCTTTCTGCTTCCTGGCTGCCATGAGCTGCGCAATTTTCTTCTTTCATGCCTGTCCACCATGAGGCTCTGTTTCACCTTGGACCCAGAGTACTGGAGTCAGTCATCTGTGAATAGAATCTTTGAAACCATGAGCCCAAATAAACTTTTCTTCCTCTAAGCTGTTCCTATTGTGTATTTTGGTCACAGTGACAAGAAGCTGACCAACATATCTAGCATATCCACGCTATATATGTTACCCGCCCCCCCACTGGTCACTTAGTAGCCATCTCAGATATCAGATAACTATCTCAGTATCACAGGACTTGTGTTTTTAGTAACCCTTATTTTACTTAATATTGGCCTCAACGCAAGACTAGTGATGCAAAGGAGGCAGCAGGACATAAAACACAGGATGGACTACTTCTGGTACTACATAGCCACACTTCAGAACATACAGAAAAAAAACCATGTCTGTATTATCAGTGATTTCAGGCATCCACTGGAAGTGTTGGAACATCTCCCCTCCAAATAAGGGATGTTATGGTTTGTATATGAAGTTTCCTCTGAAAGCTCATGTCTGAGACAATGCAGGAATGTTCAGAGGTGAAATGACTAGATTTTGAGAGCTGTAACCCAATCAGTGGATTAATCCACTTGATGGATTAATAATTTGAAAGAACTGTACTGGGCAATAATTGTAGGCAGGTGGGGCAAGGCTGGAGGAAGTAGGTATCTGGGGTGTGCCCTTGGGGATTGGATTTCATTGCCCTGACTCCTTTCTCCCTCCCTCTGCTTCCTGAGCAGTGTTTCTCTGCCATATCCTTCTGCCATGATGTTCTGCCTCATCTCAGGTCCAGAGTGAGACTGAACCTCTGGAACTGTGAGCTCAAAATACATTTTTCCTCCTCTAAGTTGTTGTGGTCTGGTATTGTGATACAGCAACAAAAAGCAGACTAACACAAGAAGAGGGCACTATATCTCACCAAAGTTCTCCGATCTTCAGCAAGCCACAGCCACACTCTCTCTTGTGAAGTTAGAATTTCAGCCTGGAGGGAGGGGTTAGGTAGCCTCCCTCTCTGGTAGTTGCTCCTTTCATCTGGGAGTCCTGCTTTCTTTAAAGTTCTCTTCTCCTCCTTTAGTAGTCAATCCTCTTCTGCTAGTTAACAATTATTGATATTAAATTTACTAATTACTGTTCAAATTACTGATATGATTCCAGTCCCCTAACTGGACCCTGATGAACACAGCCAATGAACTATTACTAGTGACTTAACCTAATCTTAACAGATTCAGCCACAATCACCTCCATGGGAAAAAGTCAGTGAAAGGTGCAAAGTAAGTTTTAAAAAGCTTTTTAAAAAATCTTCTTGGGCTGGGGATATAGCTCAGTTGGTAGAGTGCTCACCTTGTAAGCCCAAGGCCCGGGGTTCAATCCCCAGCACTGCAAAAAACAACAACAACAACAACAACAACAAAACTTCTCTCCAAAAATTACCAGGGGCAAATAAGACAGATAAAAGGTTGACTTTCTTAGTATTTAAAGGGGTTCCTATGCAATGTTAAAAATAAACATCTTATTAGAAAAGTGAGTATGAACAGAGGAAAAGCACATGAACAGAAAATGTACTAGGTAAAAGAAATATAAACCATCACAATATATTTTAAGTTCAAAATCATTTGAAAAAGAAATATAAATTAAAATATAACTGCAAGTCGAGTAAAAAATGCTTTTCTCAACTGCCAGCATAGAATTTTAAAAACTAGAAGACAAAGTATTAATCCTGATGGGAATGTAAATGAGTCAGAAATTGTTGAAGGGAAATTTGATTGGTTCTGATTCTGCAGTGCTGGGAATGGAACCCAGGACCTTGGGCATGTGAGGCATGCTCTCTAACACTGAACTATACTCCCAGTCCAAAGAGTAATTCACAAAGAAGAATCAAAAGCTCTAAAAGCAGCTATATTCCTAGCAATTTCACCACTAGGAATTTATCCTAGAGAAATCATTTAAGATGCACATAGAAATCTAGCTACAAGGATGAGCCAGCATCATTGTTTATAAAAGCAGAAAAAGATATGGAAAAAATCTGTATGTCTGAAAAGGCAACTGGTTTAATAAATGATGGTGCATCTATGCAACCAGGCACAACACAACTTAAATGGATGCTCTACAAGTACGTTTATACATAAGCATCTTGTCATAGAAAGAGGTTCATGCAACTAAGAGGAAGTGAAATAGGAGAAAGGTTCAAAGCAATTGTATGCAGTATTTTCAGGAGAAAAAAAAAAAGCTGTTACAAATGTTCATAGAAAAAATCTGGAAAAAGGGAGAATAAAATGTTAACAGCAACTTCTAAGCAACAGGATGACTGAACATTTTTAGTCCTTGCATATTTGCCATGTACTTCAGAAAAATGTTTCATGTTAAAACAATCTCCCTTTCCTGTCTACCTCAAGGGTATCTTAAAGCTTGCTGAACATATCTGGATGACTTCATTCATATTTCAGCCATGACCCTGGGGCACAGCACAGCTCAGGATCCCTCCCACCCACAAAGCCAGGATCTCTTCCCTCCCTTTCCATCTCCAAGGCCACAGGCTGGTCTTCATGTTCCAGGGCCAGACATCGTGATGGTTCCTCTGCTTCCTGCCTTTATGGATCCTATCCTATCCTTCAGTACCACAGTCCTCTGTTCAAAGCCCAGAAACAGCTCCCTCAGGGATATGTTTCTTTCAAATGCCTCAGTTTGCCATTCACTGTTCCAAGCTTATTTCAATCTTGTCACTACTATGCTGCAAAGTAAACCAGAGTAAACCCCCAGCTCCATCACATCCCAAGCACCTCTGTTGCCTCACCTTGACTCTCAATAGCCAAAAAGCCTTCCCCTGCATCCCAGCTTCTCCAAATCCCATCCATCCTTTCAGCCAAGCACAAGGTTTCCCATGCTTTTCACTAATAGGCCTTCTTCAATGGTCTCATGATGATTGCTACCTTTTCTTAATCCCTATGGCATCTCCTTGACCACCCTCCAGGGGCTGGCACTTTGCCAGTGATCAGAAAACAACATGATTCCACTTTCTATCTCTGGGAGTTCATTGTTCAAGGTGGAGACGGTCGCTGAGCAAGTCACACCAATAATTCTACCCACTTCTAGGTGTACAAAAGTGCTATCCTGAAAAACAAAGGTGAAGAATAATTTAAGAGAAGGGGCCTGATTGTGACTAGGAGTTGGGCAGGCCTCATGGGGGAAATGACAGCAAGGTGAGTCCTGGAGGAGGAGTTGGAGTTGACCATGTGGACAGTCAGGGGACCTTTTCAGGCAGGAGAAGAACCTACTTGAAACAGCATGACAGGTGAGGAGAGGGAGGCTGAGCAATGATCAGGACACACAGGGTTGCAGACTGCTCTCCTCCCAAGTGCACTGGAAGTCATGAAGGGTTCTAAGCAGGTCCAACTTTGCAAACATGCTCAGATACGAGTTCAGAGAGATCCCTCTGTCTACAACATAGAAAACAGATTTCATGAGGCAAAAGTGGCATCAGTTGTATCAGTTCAAGCTCTAACAAAGAAGCCCAGTGCAAGCTGGTGGGGGCTTGGAACATGGTGGCAGTAAGGATGCAGAGAAATAGACTCAATTTTGGACACAGAACTGACAGGACTTGGGTTGGGCTGCATGACAGGGTGAGGGAGAGTCAGGCTGGCAACCAGCTTCTGGTTTAAATTTCTGGATGGACTTTGGCACCTGTGACCAGGGGTCCAGAACACCGTGAGCCATGGAGGACAGGATGGGAAACCAGAGTCAGCTGAACAGGAAGATGACAGCCCCAGGGACACGAAAAAGAGTTTCAGGAGGCAGGTAGCTCGAGGCGTTGCTGTGAGAACAGCTCAAAGGACTTGCAGCAACTACAGGCCAGGAATCCAGGTGGGAGGAAGGGGAAGAGGCTTCGTACAAATTGCAGGATGAGGTGGGAGATAAGAGGCCCAGCTGGCGGAGCAGCAAAGACCCGGGCTGAACATCAACACTCAAGTGCTCATGCAGGCGAGCTTGGGAATATTTATTGGTAATTGGCAGAAGTGGTTAGAGGGTGGCGTGATCACAGATAGGTCCATAACCAATCAGCAGGAAAGCTCGGTTCCTGTTGCTATGTTTGCATCCAGGCAGAACTGGATTATGAGCAGACTGAGGGTACCACAAGAAACCTGTTTATATGCATTGGTTTATCTGTCATCCTCTCCCCGCTTCATGGGTGAGAGCGAGCGAGCAGTGGAACAAAACATTATCACTTGCCACATGCTGCAGATCCCCAGAGAACTCTTGGCAGTCCTGAGAGGGAGAATAAGTATCTGCAGGCCACTGAGATTGTCACTTACAGGGAAATTCTTAAGTGGGGAACAATAATAGGAATACTAATAATAGCAAGGACAAGAGCTAACAATGAATGATAGCTTGCTAAACATGTTAACATTTAATCTTCAAACAAACCTAAAGGCTGAGTTTTCATATCATTCCTATTTTTCAAATGAGGAAACCTGAGGCTCAGAGAGGTTAAGAAACTTGATCAAAGCCAAACTGATAGTAAGGAAGAGATGGGCTTCCAGCCTTGGCTACCTGATGCCCCAAAGAGTCTCTTACAAGGTGTTTCATTGCTTCTGCTCTTGAAACCTAGAGCTTCCTTAGGAAACTTGATCATGTAGGTTCCCTTGTCTAGGGGAAAGTGTGTGGCTGGACCCACTGCCCTCTATTGACCTGACACCCATGCACTGCCCCCAGGCCTTCTGGCAGAAAGATGGAGGAACAGAGAGAAGAGCAAATGTATTTCAACATCCTGGGTTATTCATTATTATTCTCAGTGCTTTGGGACTGAGAGTACTTTGAAGGTCAGAATTCTCTCATCCTTGTCAGACTCCTATCTTAAGGGTAGAGGAAAAGGTAGGGACAAGGTGGTGGGTTATGGTACTCTGGGGAACAAATACACAAACATGACCTTCAGACTAAGCACAATACAGATGTTTGTTTACTGTGGGTAGCAGAGTTGGGAAAAGACAGACGTTCCAAGTTAGGAGAGGCCACATGCCTGGAGTGGAGAACAGGGATTTGAGGTCCTTGTTCTACCACTTCCAAGCTCAATCCTGAGCAAGACCCAGCCCAGGCTGTCCCCTGCACAAGCACCCAGACCATTTCCTGCAATGCCCATGAGATTACATGGGGCTAGGCCATGTCCCAGGGGCATCCACATTATCTGACCTGTCTGAGAGACCAGTGGAGGGAATGGAAGGAAAGGAGTTTTGTAAATTATTAGGTGTAGCTGGAAGTTGAAGTCAGTGTGGCAATGGAGGCGTTAATATCTTCATTTTTTTTTCCCCCTCTTGAAAAACATGGTGAGGGCCAAGAAGACAAAGATTTGAGGACCTGTGAAGTTACAGCTTCTATTCAGATTGCTAGATGAGGTCTCCTGGGGGAGACTATGTGCCACCAACAATGTGGTACAGGCCCACATCCTGCTGGTACCTTCAGTTCTTTGGAATGTGAAGGCCATAGGATCACTGCTTTGGAAAGAGGGGTGGCTGGGAGGAGCCAATGGGCCCCACACCACTGGCACACCTCTAAACAGCCAGGAGCTGGTTTCTCAGGGGGGCCCAGACATCAGCATCTTGGTGATACAGAAACTCTCAGCCTAACACCATCCCCAAGGAGGCTCCCAAGGTTCCAGGCAGATTTCGGTTTTTAGATCTCCAGACATGGAGGAGCTACCT
Source organism: Glaucomys volans (assembly GCA_020662805.1). NCBI lineage: Eukaryota > Metazoa > Chordata > Mammalia > Rodentia > Sciuridae > Glaucomys > Glaucomys volans. The sequence goes on from JAJEJO010001185.1 coordinate 33,621, forward strand.
GTGTCATCATCATCAGTAAACATCAAACTCTTAAAACATCATCTGGCTGTGGTTGCTCACTTATTGGGTTGCCTGCCAGCTGGAAATCTTGCTGGATTTCTGTGGGATGATGATAATAAAACAAAAGTATTTACTGAACATCTCTCATGTTCTAGGCATTATCATAAGTCCTTTATCCATATGAACTCATTCAATCCTCATAGTAACCTTATGTGATAGACATATCCCCATCTCGTAGATGAGGAAACTGAGTCTCCGCAAACTTCAACAGGTTTGCTCAGAGTCTCACAGCTGTTAGTGGCAAAGCCAGGACTCGAACCCAGGTGATTTACCTACAGAGTCTGCCTGCTTCACCCCAGCTGCCTCACAAGAATGGAAAGAAGTGGTGTTTATGTGAACCAATTTATCCACACACTTTGGGGGCCATGACAGGGGTCATGTAATTCTAGCAATGAATCTATGCTAAGAGCATGTAGCATATTTATTGAGTGCTTCTATTTGCTAGGTACAATATTAAGTACCTTTCATAGTGCAACAGCCTGCTAATAGGAGTTTCTATTAACCATATAATACAGATGAGGAAACTGCAGCTTAAAAGGTTGAGGACTTGCTCAAGGTCTCACAGCTACTAATTGCCGAGAAGAAGAACCTAAGTCGGCCTGATGCCAAATTGTGGTTTAGAACCACAATGCTGCTGCAAGGTCCTATCCTTTGTGGACCTGGGAGGAGCCAGGCACCCAAACAACCATGGCCCAAGCAGAGGAGCACCATGAGAGTGTCCAGAGAAGCAGTGGTCAGCCGGAGATTCAGGACTGACCACAGAGGTGCTGTGGAATGACTCACCCTGCTGACCAGTCTACATTCAACTTCCATCTGGGAGCATCTTCCTGCTCAGGCAGCCAGCTGTGCCCAGCACAGATGAGAGGTGCCAGGGGGCAGTGTCAAGGTCTGACAGGTACACAGACATTCAGTACCAGTGCAGAGCTTGGCATGTGCCAGGAGCCCTGCAGATCTGGGGTTTTTGTGGGTAGCTCTGCAATAACATTACTGCCCTTCCTCCTGTCTCACTATGCTGGACAGAGGAAAGGACACTCTTATGACACACATGCCACCTCCAGGAAGGGTGTACAATGCCAATCACTACA
>JAJEJO010001185.1:35165-225425 GCA_020662805.1 Glaucomys volans
TATATATATATATATATTTTTTTTTTTTTTTTTCAGTGCTGGGGATTTGAACCCAGGATCTTATGCTTGCAAGGCAGGGACTTACCAACTGAGCCAAATCCCCAGCCCACTAAAAATATTTTTTAAAAAAGACTTGGGGACCTATCTTTGATGATGTCATTGGGGATTTTGTAAACATGGGCTTCTGTTCACAGGGATAGCATTGAAAGTTAAAGAAGCATTAATGTCAGGCAGAAAATCCAGGCCCAAAGCTCAGTTTCCTCAAACACAAAACAGCTGCTGTGTACTCTGGAGCAGTGTTAAGGGTCAATGGGTGGAGTTCTTACTATCTTCACTTACTGAGCAGCCCCACACTGTTCACCCAGGGTGAGCAGTGGCCACTGTTGGGAGCTCTGTGCTGTTTGACATGTGATGGCCACACGTCAGGCTTGCTCAGCTGAGCTGACTTCTCAGCTGACCATAATTAAAATCCAAGACAGCAAGTTTACTCCCACAATTTGGCCCCTGTTCCTCATTTTTATTTACTTTTATTTTTTAAAGCATCTTTATTGAGATATATAACTCTTATACCATAAAATTCATCCTTCACTTTTTTTTTTTTTTTTTTTTTTTTGGTGCTGGTGATTGAACTCAGGGATGCTTTACCATTGAGCTATATCCCCAGTCCTTTTTTTATTTTTCAGTCATGTCTTGCTAAGTTGCCCAGGTTGGCTTTGAACTTGGGATCCTCCTGCCTCAGTCTCCCAAGTTGCTGGGATTACAGGAATGTGCCACTGTGCCCAGTCCTCTTCACCTACTTTTGAGATCCAATTTAACAACAATTAGCAGATCTGAAATTAAGAATCCCTAACTCTAATTATACTTATATGAAATAAATTATTTATTTATTTATTGCAAAAATTCAAATTCTTCTATAGCATTTCAACAAGTGAGTTTAAGAAGTGCTTGTGAACTGTAGTTATATAAATATCATTGAGCACTTGCCTCATGCCAGAAACTGTGCTCAGAAATCAACAAATAATGCTTGTAGCAAATAGATTTCAGTTGCTCTTTTCAAGTGAGGAAACTGAGGCTCAGGGAGCTTAAGCAACTTACTCAAAGTCACAGTCTTGCAAAGGGGAAGATTTTGTGGGGCTTTTTGTTGGTTTGTTTGTTTTTGAGATGGGGTCTCACTGTTTGCCCAAAGTGGTCTCCAAAACTTATGGACTCCAATGATTCTCCTGCCTTAGCCTCCCAAGTAGCTGGGAGTATAGGTGCTGCCACCATACCCAGCTCAAGGGGCAGATTTTGAATCCAGGTTCAGCAGGTGTCAGAGCCTGTGCCTTTAACCAGCCTTCCCTGGGACACTGCATGAAGTGAACAGGTAGAGATAGAGGGTGAACTAGGTGCTGCTTCTGCCTAAAGACTGGGAAGAAAAACATTTAATTCCAATATGGCTCTGAAATAGTTTAATTCCATCAAATCAGCACCTGCTGACCAGCAAGCACTTCATGACAAGTGGGAATGAAAATCAAGCTGCGAAAATGCCAGCCTCCCTTACCAGGGTGTGGCCCATGGGACTCTGGGGGACAGCCAGGATGCCAGGAGGCACCATGTGAGACTCAGCTCTGCACAGGAACCAGGGTGCTGGTGCCTGCCATGAAGGATAGAAAGGCTGGAGGAGCCCTGCCCTGGGCCCCATGAGCTCCAGGAATTCTCATGAGGTCTGAAGCCCTCTGGCCAGGGCTGCTTTACATGCCAGGCTGACAGCAAGTATGGAGTTCCTTCAGCAAAGGACCCAACTCACTCAGGGCCCAAATCACTCCTCCCTGGTTCAGTGGATGTTGACAAATCCATTCAGAATGCTGGATGTGGTAAGTACTGGGCATTGTGACAAAATCCCTGACTCTGTAAGTTTAACATTCTAGTCTCACATCAGCAATGTGATGGCTGCTGGCAAGAGTTGCCCAGAAGGTGTTCTAGGTGAGCCTCCCAACAAAAAAAAAAAAAAGGAGAAGAAAAAAGAAAGAAAGAAAAAACACCTGATTAGTAAGGCATCCTGGAGAGACTGACAAGATAAAGTGAGGCCTCAAATTCCAGGCAGAAGTAAGGTCTGAAAGTGTGGGAGGGATCCAAACTTGCTCATGGAGAAATAGCCAGTTCCCAGGCCACAACCCTCACCACTGGCTCTTGAGCCATGCATCATCAGGTGCCACCAACTTCATCATATCCCAACTGAGGACTCAGCTGTGAGGAAGCCCTGGCACCTGTCCAGCCACTGGCTGAAAAGTAAAGCTGGCTGCCCACTGGTTTCCCTCAGATGTAATAAACCCAAAGGCTAAACAAGCACTTTCATATTATCTGAGTCTCATGTAGACAATTTTGGTGACCTGAGTCACATGCCCTTAGCTCAACTCTGGGCAATTCCATGCCTTCACTCCACATCTCCCCACTTCTCTGCTTTAGGACTTTCTGAACCTGGAGAGCCCACAAAGCCTGGATGTGCAGGAAGTGAATGCCTTGGGGAGGATAGCAGTTCAGTTTCCTGAACCAGCTACAACAATATCTTCTATCCCACATTCTCGTTTAACAATGTGACTGTGATATTCCTCCCATTGGACAGATGGGTCTCTGTCCCCTGGGAGGGCTTGTGATCATGGTGGAAGTGATGATTCATGACTCCAAAGCAAGACCATCAAAGGCACTGTTGCTTCCATCTGGTTCTCGTGGATTCACTTACAGTCCAGTGGCCATGCTGTGAGGAAGACCAACTAGCACTCACAGAGAAACCACAAGAAGAGGCCATTTGTAGATATTCTGTCAAAGTCCAACCCAGGTACTAGGCAACAGCCAGTCTCAACTGCCAGACATGTGAGCGAACAAGCCTCCAGAGGACTCTAGCCCATAGCTGGTAAGTATCTACAGCCTGTGAGTCTTCATAGCTGAAGCTCAGACAACATGGAACAGACACAAGCCTTTCCAAATTCCTAATCCCAGATGATTGTTCTGGTGATTATTCTACACCACTGAGTTTGGGGTGGTCTCTTGTGCAGGAATAGAGACTGGATCAGGGAGCAAACAACAAAGGGGGCAGCCTTTGAGGCAGTCTCCTATCCTTTGGGCAGATAATTCTAGGAGGTATTCTGCAAGCTTCTCTGAGGTCCCACTGGGTTCAAAATCCCATCACCTAAAGCAGCTACCTCAATCCCACTCCCTACATGGAATTTCCTCCTTCTTTACCTCACCTTTCCTGCTCCCTTACCCCGGTTTCTTGGGATCACCTTCTAAACACGATCTGCACACAAGTCCTTGTCTAAGGCCTTGCTCTCTGAGGAATTCAAATAAAACTGGCCTTATATCTACCCTACAATACAAGGGGTTTTGCCCTCACTTCCATTTTGCAGATGGGGAGACTGAGGCATAAAGAGGTAAAATGACTTGCTAACAGTTGCACAGAGAGTAAGAGGCAAGGTCTGATAAGGATTCAGGTCTTCTGGCTTGAATCTACTTAAAGAGCTGTGGATGAGGGCAGGTAGCAGCAAAAGGCTCACCAAGTTCTGCTCTTAGAGGCCTGGAGGTGGGGAGGGTGTTGTGATTTACTGTATAGTACGGGACTGCTATGCCTGAATCAGAGGAAAAGCAAAACAGTAGAGCTATGAACCACAGAAAACATACCCCAGAAACCCAACATCCCTCGCCAGTCCCTAGCCAGGAGTGTTTCACAGATTCATTCCCACTCTATAATCATCTGATTTAAAAGTCATTCCCCTTGGGGCTGGGGATGTAGCTCAATTGGTATAGTGTTTGCCTTGCAAGCACAAGGCCTTGGGTTCAATCCCCAGCACTGCAAAAAAATAAATAAATAAAAATAAATAAATAAATCATTCCCTTTCATAGATTGTCTATTAGTAAATATAGAATTTACAGCTTAACACCTGCTTCAAAAGGTCTACATGAAGATGTTCTTTCCACATTTCTAGAAAATCTGTTTATAAAGTACCTAACAATATGTCCAGCCAGTGTTCTAAGCACTTCGATTTGTCAGAAATCATGAATCAAATGACTTGCTCAAGGTCATGCAACTTATAACGGCAGAGCAAATGGTAAAATAAATGGTAAGCTGGTAAAAAGAAAACTGAAAAAGTGATGAAATGTAAGCAGTAATATTATAAATAGTATATATAACATTTGCAGGTTTGCTTAGCCTCTGAAAGGCTGGTTGAAACCAAAGGTCACAAAACCATAAAACACCGAATAGGAAGGAACTAGGGGGCTCAAATGCCTGTTAGGTATAAAGTGGGCCCAGGGCAAGATGACTGATGAGGACCAAGAGGAGAGTGCCCCAGACCTGTCAGTTTGCCATCTTAACAAGACCAACATCTTCATTCCACAGGGAAGGAACTGAGGTCCAGGGAGAAGGAGACATGTCCAAGGTGACATAGCTACTGAGAAGCTAGGAACAGATCCAAGCCTCTCCCCTCTGCACTTGGGATCCACAGCAGAATGGAGACCGCAATGGAGAAGAGACAGGTGGGAATTGTTTTAGATAAGAAGCCCTGAGGCAGGTCCTAGGAGGAGGGCTTCTCCTAAAGGTCCTATGAAAGGGCTACTCCTAAAGGTTTGCTTTAAATAGGCAACCAGGAAGTGCAGTTTCCTCCAGCTGAGCCCAAAGGCATGACCTTTCATTGAGATTTCAGTGCCCTGTGAACTGCTTGTCCTCCTTCCAGATGGCTGTTCCCCAGATCAGGGAATTTCCATGAGATTGGGTAGAATGAGATTGTTTCTTCCCTCTAGGTCTCCCCTGCCATTGCCCTCTTCTGGTCACTCTTAGCATCAGCATAGCCCCGGAGAGGCCAGAGGGTTGGGAAGATGCAGAGCTGACTGAAACCTCACTCCCTGCCCTGCCAGCCCATCCCATCCTGTGAGCAATAGTCGCCAAACACGACTGCCCCTGGTTATCCAACATTCTCTCCAAGACTACTGGTGAAAATGAGGCCCGATCAGGCTACACTGCTTCAGGGTTCTCCCCCAAGGCTGAGACCAGACTGGGAAGCTCTCACAGACAGAACTGTGTCTCTTTCACTTCTGGATTTGCAGTGTCCAGGTCAGCACCCAACATACTGCAGGTGCTCAGCCTATTCCTGAGCTAATTGATCTCTTCCTGCTCCAGGCACCAGCTGCTATTCTGCCTTCCAGAAGTGCCAGCTCCTACTTGGCAGAGACCAGTACCTGACAGGTATAGCTGGTATTTTCTACCAACCTCAGTACCCTCTTTTCAGGGCCAGACCACCATTCCAACAACACTCTGGATACTCTCCTCCCTGGCCATGAGTGAGGTCCCGGAGGCACTGCTTGCTACCTGCTAATATTTTCTTGAATTACTTCTGCCCACCTTCCCAACTCAGAAAACCCACAAGGCATGGCACCAGGTGGATATTCTGCAAGAATCTTCTTTGTGGCAAAACCAGGTTCCTCATGCCTGGTTTGATCTTCAACCTTCACATAATCTTGAGGTCTCACAAATTCCCTAGGTTCTCCAGCCTCTTAGGTCTCTTCTTCCCCAGATTTCATCTGGTTTGAGCCCAGGTTACACCAGTCACTGCAGTAACAATAAAATAACTAAAATGCCATCATCATCATCATCATTCCAGTGGAAGAAAATTGTCCAATAAATCATCTGAGCCCTCCTATTTACCCCCAATTCAGAGATGAGGAAAGGAGGCTAAAAGAGGACGCCAGGGAAGGAGAGAATGCAGCTCAGCCCACAACACTAGCACAGACCTGGAAGAAGCACCCAGCCCTCTGAGGGTGGAGGCTCCACTCCTACCTCTTTCTGCTCCTCTCTGCTGGCAGCTAAGTGACACTGGCTGGACAATGTTCAGAGGTAAACACCATTAGCTGCGAGCCCCTGGCCACAGGGCAGGAGTGGCCGTGGTGTCCTCTGAACCCAGCACCTCCCCGGGAGGGGAGCAACCCTCTGGCCCGGCTAGGAACTGCCCCATCAGCTGTCTTTGGAACCTGCGTTTGAGTCTTTCTGGGGCTGACGACTCAAGGATTCCTGCTCCGAAGCCACTACCAGGGGAACCCCCAGCCGGTTGGTAATTCGAGGGAAGCAGAAGCTGCAGAGCCCGGGCCACGCGCCCCGGGGCGCCGCTTCCTGGCGGGATTAGCGCACCTGCCGGCTTCCATCTCCGCCCGCCCAGGGCAACTCCCGACCGGGACCACGCTGAAGGGACTACAGGGAAGTTTGCCGCAATTCCAGTCCTGCGCATTCTCCCTAGGCGACCCTTCCACATACCGTGAAGCTTTTCTCTTTCTTAAAATCCCTTCCCAAGAGTAACTACAGATCTTGGGAAACTTTGAGCGAAACTTACAAATGCTGTGAAACCAGAGCCAGCAACTCCATCTGAGCCTGGGAGCGCCGCGCCCAGCCCGGTTCCTCTGCTACAACCCAGAGCTTGTGGCGGTGGCCGGTGCTGACCACTCGGCTGACAGACAGCCGGGATCCCTGAGCACTCTCTCGGCCACGGGTACTCAACCCGATTCGCTTTGGGAACGTCCCCGCGGCCGCCACCCGGTGCTCGCAGCAAACCTGGGACCAGGACGTCCGGGGCTCTGAGGGGTATTTAAGCAGCTCCTCGTAAGCATTGTTTTCCTGGGGAACCCGGAGCATCTCAAGGGAGGAGGGGAGACCCGCCCCACAGACTGCAGCGCCGGCTTGCCCACCACTCATTTGCATTTCAAAGGCAAACTTCTGCCGGACTTCCCCGGAGGCGACGGCACCTACCGGCTTTGCACGGGTCGTGGTAATGCTCCAGCTGCTGCTCTGCGCCCTCCTCGCCTTCCAGAGCCGAATAGTCCGAGGCGACGTCCAAGTGCTCCCCGAGCCCCCCAGCGCCGCGGGGCAGCGGCAACAGCAGCAGCAGCAGGGGCGGCAGCAACAGTGACACCGGGGCCCCAAACGCAGTCGCCCGGGGCATGGTGGTGCGGGGCGGCGGGGGGCCGAGGGAGTTGCGTGCACAGAAAGATCGGTTCGGGCGAGGGACGGTGCACGAGGTGGGCTCCCGGCGGCCGAAGCTCGGCGGTTACGCGCGGCTGCCGGGCATGGCTCGGGCGCGAAGCGAGCAGAGCGCGGCGCCCCCTGTCCGTGTCGGGGCACCCGGGAAGCCGCCGCTTGGAGTGACTTGCCCAGCGGCCGAGGCTGCGGCGGCTGCGACTGTGGTGGTGGCGGCGGTGGTTGGAGCAGTGGCCGCTCCGCCCCTCTCCACCAGGGCTGGACCACACAGCCCTCGCCAAGGGCCCCGGACAACCAATCGCTCGGGCGCCCGGGACGAGGCCCCTCCTCTTCCCGGCACCTCCGCAACTTCGGAGGAAGGGGAGCAAGGTGAAGATGCTGAAGGCTAGGGCCAGGGGCCAAGGCGCGCCCACCCAGTGGAAGGCGTCCTTGGTAGGGTGCCACCTGGGCTTTCGGCCCTCAGGGAACGTCGCTCCAGGATATCAAGCCTGGGCTTCCCGCCTTATTCTCAAAACTCACTTTACAACTCCCCGATGCACACGTGGACGAACGCAGGAAGACCAGCAACCCTCGTTGAGTGGATCGCGTCGCCCCAACTCGCAGTGTGCTTTCGGACAATCGCTTCTCTGAAGAGACGAAGTGAATGTCTCTCAGGTCCCTCTCTCCGCAGGGAAAATCGAGGATTACGATTCTCTGAGCTCTCTCAACATCCCCTCCTCCAGCCATTGAGGGCGCTTTGCTGCAGCACCCACCCAACCTCATGTAGTGGCTGGTGACGTGTGAAAGAACGATTTAAGACGACAGATTTCCCCTCTAGGTGACCCTATCTAAGATGCTTCCTACAGGCAAAAAGGTTGACGAACAGCCGCACGTGCTTTTTGTGTTAAATTACAGACATGTTTTATCAAGTAAGCCCCTCACCATTAATTTAGTGGAATAAAAATGACCAATTTCTTGTCTTCCCCCAATGAAAAACATATGCCCAAATAATTTAGCACAATCAAAAATTATTTGAAACCTGTTTCATCATGTTGTACATTATATGTAAAAATTGTCAGAACTGAGCCATTTCGATTTACAGACCTTATTACTTGCTTTTCAAAAATCTTTATGCAAGCAGAATTGCCCTAATTAAAAAAGTATACCATGTGTATGTATAGAGACATGTATATGTGTTTTACCAACACACCTAGTAGAATCTTCTTGCGTTCAGACTGCAAGCAGAAAAATGGACTGAACTTTTGGGTTTCCACACGGTTTTACAGCCACTAATGACAAAATAGTTAACAGGAGACCAAGTTGGGCTTTACACCAGATTCCGAATTCCTACATTCATCTGTTTTCTCATCTATTAACCAGGATAATTCCTTCACACCAGGGAAAAAGTAAAAGCTAACCACTTGAGGGTACTATAGGGTATTTTGTCCTGACTCTTCAAATAAATGTCTCTGCCTGTTACCTGAGTTCTTTTCAAATGGGCACATATAGGATGGAGCCAGATTGGGTAAGATCTGTTTAGGAACTGGCAGGTGGGAGGAGGGAATGTAGAGGGAGAGGGGGTAGGGACAATACCACCAAATGGCAGGGAAGGCCAAGTGGCCACTAAATAGGCAATAGGTGTGGGAGGCAGCAGAACAGCATTTCTGTTTGAATGCTGGAAGGAGTCAAACCCAACGCCATAGTTCTCTGCGGTTCACCCCAGTGAAGGTCACCACCTGTCAGTAGACAAGTCTAAAAAGTCAACATCTAAAAGGTCTAACAAACTTCTGTGACACTTGCAGGTCTCCAGATGGCACTAGGCAAACAGCCAACTGGCTTCCTCATTAGCAAAGAATTCCTCTGGAAAATAGACCAGAGGCCACCTCTTGTGATGCAGTGAGGTTGTGAGCTTTTATTGCCTCTACAATCCACCTGGTGAATGGCTGCCAGTTCTTTTCAACAGCCTTTGTCCAAATATTTTGAAGGCTGGGGCTCTGGGATGAGCAAACTGTACAGTATTATATCGGAAGGCCTGTTAAGATGCTACTTTGCCCTATTATTGTAAAATAGATTGTTAAGACTAACAGGGATGATCAATATTTTCCTCAATTCTCTAGCTCCTGATTTCACTCATCACTTTTATAGGAAACTCTATTCAGAGTTTGAAAAAATTGTAAAATACATTTTTAATTTAAATCTCATAAAAAAAAACTAAGGGTAAACTTAAAATGCTCTATGACCTAAAGCTGCTCAACTTAATTACATTCTACATTCCTAATTATGTGTGAGTGTCCTCCCCCATTATCTCCAGGTCCAGTGGAAAACCTTCAAGTAGATTTTCTTTGCTTGGTGAGAGGTCTTGCCCTGCATGGCTTAGTCCATCTATACACCTACACCCAAAGTAACCAGGGTCTTTTCAACGTCCTCAGACCCCTTCCAGTCTACTGAGTTGATCCTTTGTAGCTACCCTACCTTGGCCACTTTATCATTTTACCTTTCCAGATCACTACATATCACCATAACCTCCTCCAGCACAGAGGGTGTAACTTCCAGAATGAAGTGGGGTACTCTCTCCTACCAGCTAATTCCTTCCTTTACACTGCTGATCACTGAGAAAGGTACTATGCTTTCTTTAGAGAAGGCAATTAAAATATTTGTTACAATTTTTAGCAGCTCTCCACCTTTCCACCTTTGTCCCTGCTTAAGGTGGAAACCAGACCCTCCATCCACCTTCAGGCCTTTCTCTTACCTTCCCAGTTCTGGCTCTTGCCATCTCCCACAATGCTCTTGTACAAGGCTTGAAACACCTACAGTCACCTTAATGGGGCCTCGATGTCTCATACCTCCAAGTCTCTGCTTGGGATGCAGTGATAGCCACAGACCCTACATCCAGCATCTAATATAGCCAACAACTACATCCACAGCCCTTACCTATTCAACAGGTTTGCCCTACCCTACTGCTCTCTAACTGTAGCACACCTCTCTGACCAAATCCCGCTTGGAGTCACCTTCCATATCTCTCTCTTTAGACTCTCCCTTTCCTTCACCAACCTTCAGAATCAAGTCAAGTAACCTTAGTGACTTACACTGTTATTCCACTATGTATAAAGTTACTCACTATGGAATAACACTGGCCAGTTAAAATGACTTGTATCAATTCTCCCTCCAACCATCTCCATTTGTTTTCATTTGAAACTCCTCTTAAAGTATGCACACTTTGAAAAGACAAATCATTTAAAATAATCAAATAACTTTAAATACATTTGTAGACTCATTGACTCCACGTGTTCCAATGTAGGTCTATTTCCTCCTTTTCTAATGTTACATGAGATTTAACAACTTAATAAAATAATTCTCTTTGAAATGGAGAAGTTGGCTGCATAGTAGATCCCTCTCTACCTTTAGTTTTCCAACCTGACCCAATGTTCATTAAAGATCAGAAATACTCCAAGTTTGTACTATTTGGCTAACAGAAATTGCTGGGCATAGAGGCAGCTAATAAAATTAGAGGGAGAAAAGAACCGAAGAGGTTAATAGGGATCTTGAAAACTAGTTAAAAATAAAAGACAAAAACAAAAAGTACAAATAGACCTGAAGAAATTACACTGATTTCAACGTAGCACATTACAAATAATCCCTATATTTGGGAATATAATCCCAAATATTCAATGTGACTTTCCAGGCACTATCTGTGCTGACACCTCCACTTTACTGTTAAAACCACCAAGACAACAGGGCCTTGATCTTGATTACTTTTGGACTAAAGATAAGAGCTTCTTTAGGTGCCTTATACTCTAATACCCTTCCAGCTTGCTAGGATACACATGAAACTACTCTGAAGAAGTAAAAAGTAGTAGACAAAGGCAATGTGTTATCAATCAGGAGAGGGACAAGCATGGGGTTGACGGGCTTGAATATAGCATCCAAAGCTTGTAGTCAAATGAAATGGTAATACAAGAAAAAAAATCATGTTTTTAAAAGGACAAAACCTTATCATACCATTCTTTCAACTTTTCTGCACATTTTTTTTTTCAAAACATAAATTTTTGGGGAAAAAAATCTACCCCCTAAATTTTAAACTTTTCATTTCATGGGCCAGCAAACTATGGCCGGAGGAATTCTTTTGTACTTAACACTGAACACAGTAACTTATGTACTACCTATCATGGATGCTTTGTGCATTAGCTCCAGAGTACTTGTGACAGACTGAACGGCCCTCAATAACTAAATTATTTACTATCTGGCTCGCAACAGTTCCTGACCCCTGATTTATTTAACTGTGGAAAGCTATTAGTAATCTCTTAATACGTATGCCAATAATAGTTGGTTATCCCTTATGCTTGGTTCACCTGTTTCAAAAAGGAAAGAAACGAAGTATCCAAGGGAAGTACATTTAACTTTTATTACTTATTAAAAATCCAACTTCAGATAAATTAACAGACTAGATTAGAACCTCAATTGTATTTGATACATTATATACTGGATTGCTATGACTAAAAAGCCAGCTGGATATGGCCTACACAAACCAAGGGTGTATACAAAATGGAAGTGATCATCGGGCAAAAACTGTTTCCTTCCAACTCTGTAGATTGTCCATGCTCTGTGGGGATTTATAGGTTCAGGTTTAACACAGATGAAAAGCCCAACTAGAACTGCTTTTCCAAGAATGCTCTGTTGACCTTCCAACAGAATTCCATTTTTTTTTCCTTGCTTTAAGCTCTTAATAACCTTTAAAACTCTCAAATAACTTAAACTGATGAACTAGGATAAACACACACTATGTTTAGTTGGTCAGTTATTGTAAGCCTAGTTCACTAATACTTCAAGCTGGTTTCACAAGTTTCTTTGTTGCCATTTTCTAACAGTGAAATAAAAATTTTATTTTTGTCTTTGTACATTTCTATCTGCAGCTCTAAGAATGTCAAATCAGATACCTTTTAGGGAATGCTCAAAGGAGAGAACTAGAGTTATTACTCATACTGAATTTAAATCTTACAAAATTTTTGCAGGTATAATGTTAACTCTGATCTATCCTATCTGCAAACCTAGGCTATTTCTGTACACATTTCCAAACAATCTTCCTAAATTTCCACTTCTCTGATTAACTTTGTGATTATTAAAACATAGCTTAATTATAAAACTTTTATGAAGATTTTTTTATAAAACATTAATGAATATTCATTTTCATACAGCACTACTCCTGTTTATTGTACCCTCCAATAAATCAACAGAATGAAGTATTGACACACTGAAATCTAAACTTAAAACCCAAATGGAATTGCAGTGTATTGATTTTTACAAATAGGCCTTTCCCCCCTAGAATTCATATACAGAAGCCCTTCAGTATGTAGCTTTTCCTGAACAAGTTACATCAATATGCTGTATCTTTTTACATTTGTAAAAACTCAGGATGCTTTAAAATATTTATTTGCAAGACATTTGGCATATGGTGGTTAGTAAACATTTAGGAAACAAAAGCTCTATCAAAATGAATATAATTTGTGGATAAACCCTAAATAAAGTGGCTTTTGGAAGAACTGGAATTTGCAGCAACCACCTTTATAAAGAAGTCTATCCACTCTCAGAGGAAAACACCCTAGTATACCATTCACTAGGTTCAGACATCATCACAATATAATGAATTTTAAGAGTATGGGGTTTGATTTATGGGCAAACCCAGTACAATCTGGGAGCCCAACATGGTATATACTGAAAAAAACTTTACCACCCTCATACCATTACAGTTCTACTTTATCCTGCCCTTGGATGAGAAGCTATGTAAAGAAAGTCATGTCAACTACTAATGTAGTCAAATTTCAGGAGAAGCATGCTTAAAGACAAAGTTTATCTTTAGTTTTTGATTGTGTCCAAAGTGTCAGTTGAGCCAATAATGTTAGCAAATTGAAGACAGATATGCAGCATTGATGGGGTAGAAAAACCCCACCTTTCAATTAACTTAAATAATATTCTACTTTATTATTCTACAGCTGAGAGCTAGGGAGCTAAACCATTTGTGAACTACATCTTTTTCAAGACTCATATATATATATTTGCCCCTCTATGAAGCCACAAACCAATGCGAGTCCTTTTCTAGAGGACTTTCAAGGTGATTTATGTTAATGTTGATGTTCTTAATGTATCTGAAGGTTAGAAAATCATTTTTCAGATTCTAAAGAACTTTAAATACCGCTCAACTTGGTAGAGCTGGTGCACCTGAAAGCAGCTAAACATATTCTCAACCTTACATCTTACCTGCAAGAATATCATGAAAAATAGACTGCATTTTGATTAAGACAAAAGTTGGCTGTTCAATATACACTCCATCAGACAAACTATGTGTTCTTATGCTAAAAGTGCTCTAACATGTTAAAAAGTTACACAACATAAGCAATTAAATATTGACTTTTAGTTTCTTTTCTTACAAGATCATAAAGGCAGGTGAGAAGACAAAGTGGAAGAGCCAGTGGATTACATTTAATATCACATTCTGTCTTAAAAAAGAAGTTCTACCTCCAGTTTCTTTCTGTTCATTCACATCAACCACACTTGAGAGGTGAGAAATCTAACTTTTCACTCTTCATAGGTCTCATATGCCACAACATAGGATATGGAGTCCATTACTTTATAGAAATATAGTTTTGTTATGAAAACATCTAATGTAATTATTATTGGCATGATTTTCACATTAAGTTTTAATACAACTGGTTTGAGACTTTCTAAAAATACCAATATACAGTATTGTTTTAGGTGGTCATTTGCATAGCAAACCTTTAAACTAGAAACTCAGTGGTTCTAGGAAAACTTTACATTATGGATAGTTCCAGGAAAAATGTATTCAAAATTAAAATCTTTTAGAAAATTGTAACATGTATTTGTTCACTCAACAGTAAACTAACCACTTGTTCCCCACCCCACTTTACACGGTACACCAAACTAACAGATTTTGTGCCACATTTCATTCAAAGGATTTTTCATTCACTTTGTGACTATAATGGATAATCTCGATGTAGGACAGTTTGGGGGTTTTTAACTATGGGTCCTCTGTATTAGAAAGGCATATTTTGGAGTCTATTAAAAAATAACTGGAATTAAGTAATACTGCCTTTTGAACAGGTATCTTTCAAATTGCAAACACATCTATTTCCACAAAACAATTTGGTCAGGAAATTTTATTTGAACATTCTAAAGCAGTAATGCTTTAGATGTTACTTTAGTGTCCCAGACAGGATTAACAAAATTAAAATGTCTCTAAATTACAAATTTAGCTCCTGGAGGAGTCTCAGAAAAGAAATAGAAGAAAACAACCCCCCTCCCAAAAGAAGTATGACACACACATTTTGAAGAAACCCCAATGTTTCATGCAACGGTAGGCAAGATGTAAAAAGCCACCCAAATTCACACATTTCTACACCAATCATCATCAGAAAAAAGTACTCCGTAGTCCATCTGTACATCCAAATGCATCTGGGAATCTACTCCTACGTTACATTATTTAATGTTATATACATTTATTACCCACCCCCCTTGCTTTTAATAATTTCTTATGTAAAGCCTTCATTCAAACTCAAAAAAGATGTAAGACTAACCTGGGGGGGAAAAGATAATCACTTTAGACATTCAGTTAAAATGTAGTTTATCTAAATCTCAAAATGTTTAATAAAAACAAATTATCTTCTCCATTTAACACTTTGCTTTCTAACTGTACAGTAAATTGCATTGTAGAGAGTACACCTCTATCTTCAGACTGTATCTTCTTTGGATGGAATTAAGATGTAACTGGACAATTTTAAGATAAATAAATGGGAAGTTGGTCCAACTAAGATGATAGAAGATATATTACATGCAGAATTTAATATTTTAAAATTCTCTCTTAAAAAAAAAGGATGCAGTTGAATTGGAGGGGAAAAAACCTACAACAGGTCAAAAAAGAACCCAGATTCAATATATAAAAATGTCCCACAATAGGTTGATGATGGCAGTAAAAATAAGAGAAAAAAGTAATCTTTCTGGAACATCATTTTTCAATAACGTAGAAACACTAAGTGCCAGGAAGATTTCTACTCATGTAATTTTAGCATCCAAGTTTCCCTCTATTTATTTTATTGGAACAAATGCTTTAAATAATCTATTTGTCCTCTTCACTGAAGAGAGCTGGTCTATTTCATCTTTAATGAGCTAGTTTTTGGGAAGATTAGCCATGTACTGTAGTAATGCCTACTGCATAAAATCCAAGCATTTGCTGTGAACAGTTGGAGAAAGCAGTCAGTACGAACCTAGGATCAATGGAAATAGATGTTACTTTAAGCCATCCACGAAAGAGACCCACAAAGTACCCAGTGTTAAGCCCAAATCTCTTCTTGCGCTTTTTGCTGTGCAAGTTCCACCCCTATGAAAGAGAAATTGATCCGAAGTTCCAGGTTTTCTTGGGTCTCTAGTCAATTTTCACATTAGTATAGATTTTTCGGACAAAGGCACTTGTTCCCATGTAACCAATTGCTCCTGCAAAGATAAAATAAGATGTTTTAAAACAAGTATAGAGCAGTATCCATCATTTACAACACTAAACATTATTCTTTTTTAAAATAATATCTTTATATTAGCATTCTCTTTGAACTTACTAAATTTTGTATCATTTGCTTTGCAAAGTATTTGTTACCATCAGATACCAAGTCTGAACTAATGTAATTTTTTTGATCTAATAGCAATTATTGCTTGTATAATCAGTAACTATGAAATTGATACATCACTTACAAAACCAAGAATAATCTGAGAATGACAAAAATTTGTTAAATGAAAAAACGTACCTTACTTGATTTATGAATATACTACCAGGTCTTTAAAACAAGATCAATATATGTTCCCAAAGTATGGGTAGGTCAGTAAGAAGTGAAGAAGGATACTCTCAAGGAGAAACAGAACCATGGCCCAATGGCTTCTGCAGCAATTTTGAAAGGCTGTTTTTGAAAAATTATCCTCAAGTGGGGCTCAAAACTCCAGAAAGCAGGGATATTTGTCATTTTATTAATGAAATATCTACCTCCCGTGTCTAAAATAGTGCCTGAAAAAGTACTCAATAAATATTTGTTGAATGAATGAACATATAAGATAGTTCCTTACTACAAATACTTGAGGCTCTCTAGAATAAGACAGTTGGTCAGTGCACTGTCAAGAGAAAATTCTCTACTAGATTTAGGAATTCACCACTTAGCCCAATTTTCTTAAAAAGTTTTAAAGTAAACTGTCCATGAGTTAAAAATGGTACACACACACATGCACCTAACTGGTCACTTTTGAATGAACTTTTTATTCACTCAAATGGTGAATGAAAGGAAAGAAACAAACATGTTTCTACCCTGCATTTCCTATATGTGAACTGTACCCTCAAGGTAACCAAATGGCTGATGAAAGGCAGGCTCTCCTTATAGAAGTATCCCAGGTGATAAATATAAAAGGAACAACAGAATTAGATTATTATAACCACTACTGAATTGTTAGCTAGGCAATAACTCTCAAAGGCTGCTAACCTCACACGCAGAGAGGCGCAGACACTATGTACCCCCTAATGAAAGTTTACAAACCACCTGTTAAGTATTCTTGGACAAGTACCAGGGATGATAAAGGTTAAAGCTCTAACTAGTACTTTACAGGAAGTATAGGTTGAGCAAAGCTCATGGAAAAACATTAAATGACACCTCACATATACAACCAGCAGGAATATAATCAGAATATGGAAAACTCAATAAAAAAAATTTTAAAGAAGTTTTAAAATAAATTGCAAGAGAAAAGCAACACATATAGGTCAGAAGAGCCAAGAGACAGTTTAACCAAGCAATGGATGAGCCTTAATTGGATCATGATGCAAACAAACGGAATTAAAAAGCAAGTGGGGACAGGTTGGGTAAATTTGAATACTCCCTGAATATTATCATATTAAGAAATTATGTTTCCCTTTGGAGAAAGAGATATACTGAAATATTTACAGCTAAAATGACATAAAACCTGAGATTAAAATCAGAATAAAAGGAGTGCAATGGGGATATAAATAAAATAGGACTGGCCATGAGTCAATAATTATTGATATTGGGTGTTGGATAAATGGGTTCTCACTGTATATATTATGTCCCTTTATTTGTATGTTTGAAAAATTTCCCATAATTAAATATTAAATATGCAAAAGGCCCACCAAAATGACAATGTAAATCTATTTGCAATTATTTTTGCAATGACACATATCATTGTGAAATAATGAAATAATGACATTACACTTTAAAATACTGATAATGCATTTAAAAATAGTTATAATAAAATTCTTAACAAGGTAAGATAATAATCATTCAATTTTATAAAAATAAACCTGGATACTTACGAACATAAAAATATCTATAAAATTTTAACTACCATCAAAAACTTAACTGGTAAAATAAAACACAAATTCAATAATCAAATTTAATTTTCTAAATGTACAAAATATTGTTCCCCTTTGTGCAGAGATATGCTTAAAATCAAAACAGTATCAACCTAGAGAATCATTTTTCGTAATCTTGTATCTCAAGAATAAACTCATAAAAGTATAACTTTATACAAAGTTATTACAAAAGATATTGAATAAGCCCTCTAGAAAGGTAAATGTCTAAGGAATAACACAGATGCACTTTTAACTTCCTTAAAATAGAAATGTTATACTCATAATATACAGACTATAACAATCTAAACATTTAACACCTTAATGCTGTCATTTCTTTTTTCTACATTTCTAAAAATCAACACATAGCTTTCTTTTAATTACTGAAATTAAACATTATAGCAACATAAATTGATGGGTATGCATAATTTTTGTATGATGATGATCAGTTCCAGTCTGAACAGTATCTCCACCCCCTCATCCAGCAAGCAATTAGCTCCAAAGGCATACAAACGCATTCAAGAATGAATGCTGGGAGGCTGGGGGTTGTAGCTCAGTGATAGAGCACCTGCCTAGCATGTGTGAGGCACTGGGTTTGATCCTTAGCACTGCATACAAAATAAAATAAAAATAAAGGTCCATCAACAACTAAAAAATATTAAACAAAAAAAAAAAAAAAAAAAAAAAGAAAGAAAAAAAGAATGAATGCTGGGACACTGCCAGAGTGGCAGGGAACTATAAATGTGCCCAGATTTCTAGGCAGCAAGATGAAATTTCACTGGGAAAAACACTAAAAAAATTTAGCTAGATTTATTCCATTTTCTTTGTAAATGACAAGATAATACTTCTCTAGGTCTTCCAAAGATCACATACAGAAAAAGTCAAGGCCAGAAAAACTTTTCACACTCTTTATAATCACCTAATTCTATACCTCCCTGAATGCTGATGATAATCAAGAAAAATCTCAAATGAAGTAAAGAGAAGTCCAATGAGGAAAGGTGGCCAATAACACTAAAGGAGCCATCTGACTGCCTGAAGATATTAAGATGCTTGTACATGACACAGTCTAGATTTTTAAATTTTGTTTTCTTCCCCCCATACTGGGGATCAAATCCAGGGCCTCTCACATGCTAGGTAAGCACTCCACCACTGAGCTACACCCCCAGGCCTGAGAGTTGAGTTTGAACCTTCAGTCCCTATACAGTCAATAACAGAGAATGGCTCTCACAGCAGCTATAAACAAAATGTGACCATAATATAGAGAAATCTTGTCAAATTTATTTCACTACATTACTGTCAACCTAATATGTTTTTTCTGTGCCAGGGATTGAACCTAGGGGTGCTTTACCACTGAGCTACATCCCTAGCCCCTTTTTATATTTTATTTAGAGACAGGGTCTAGCTGAGTTGCTTAAGGCCTTGCTAAACTGATGAGGCTGGCTTTGAATTCATGATCCCTCTGCCTCAGCCTCCCAAGCTGCTGGGATTGCAGGCTTGCACCCGGCCATGCACACTGTCAACCTAATTTGTATATGTGTGATCACATACACAGTGGGTATCAACTGAACACTCTTCTGATGGAGGAATGCAGCAATCTTGGTACCCCCAAAATGTACAGAAATGTCACATCAGGACCCAGCTTTTAACAAGATTACTATCCCTTATCCACTATCCCATTGATTACTATCACACTGGCCACTCTATAGCTAAAGGTGGAACTATGAAAAAAGAAAGAAAAACCAATGGCAAGTAACAGAAAAAGGAAGGGAGTCTGGATATATTTCTATAGTGATTAGTCCTTAGGACTAACCTCATTCCTATGAGGTAACCAAGGAATCAGTCTCACTTATTAAGTAAAGAAGAGAGACCCAGAAAAAAAGTGAGTTACTTAAGCATTTCACTTGAGTGCCTCTGCCTGGACTTAAATGTCATGAAATTGCTCTGAGGTGATGCCATAAAGCACAAAGTCCACAGAGACCAGATAGACATGATGCCAGAGCAGAAGGAAGCCTGAGGACTTTTAGCCCTCATCATTACCTACAGCAGCCACCATTCACTGAGTGTCCACCATGGACCCAAGGCCCACCCATACTCAGTCACTGCCAACTCAAGAGAGATAGGCTTTATTTCTATTTTGCAAATGAGAAAAGGTGAGGAAGAACAGATAAAATGCATGGCTGTAAAGTGGGATAATAGGTTTCACATCTAGTGCTCACTGACACCAAAAGCCTCAGCTCTTCCCATTCCTCACCATGTCTCTCCTGTGTAACTGGCTCTCTCTTACCACCTACTAACAGTGCAGGCACTACCTCTGATACTCTCTGCACATGATGTTATTCCTCTCAACCACTCTGAAAGATATGCTCATTCCACAGATGAGAATGAGTCTTAGGTTAATACCATTTCCATGACCACAAAAAAGGTGAGTAGCAGCATGGAGATCTCATTCAGGCCTTTTGGACTTCCAAGTTCATACCCTTTCCATTTAACATGCTGCTTCCAAAAGTTCTTTATTTTCTAGGTATTTCACACATGCTTTGGACTGTTATGGTGACAACTATTCTTCCTTTGATGGAAGCCTGTGATAGACCCATGAAACAAGTAGGATTATTCTCATTTTACAGAGGCTTAGAGAGCTAGGGGGACCAGATCAAGGTGCAGAACACACATGTGGCATAGTCAGAAGTAAAGCCCAGTCTGCAGACACCCATGTTATGTACCCATGCTGCCTTCAACCACTCCTCCCTCTATCAACAGTCTGAGGAACTTTCAAGCAGAAATCATAAGGTAAACATCTTAACCTGCCTACACATGATTTCTTCCATGAACCAAAACTTTAAAAATTACAATCCTTAACATGAATAAGAAACTAATTGTAGTATGGAATTAATCTGTAATATACAGAATTATTAAAAATTTCTATGAAAATAGAAAGTAAGATGATAAAAGGTTTGGAGTAAGAATCAAAAGTACTGAAGGTCATTTATTTTGGTGTCCTGATAAAAGCAACACAATAGAATTTCTTAATTTCTAATTACTGTATTTTTCTGATTTTGAGCACTCAAACATTTACTCATGATGTTCCAAGAATTTCAGAACTTACCACACATTATTCCCAAGGCTGTGCTAAATACCGCCATATATCCAAAGTAAAATGATGTTTGAAATAAGCCATACATCCTGCAATAAAACAAAATAACTCCATGTAGTGTAGTATATACCTTTTTGCTTTCAACATAAGGTCTTACACCTTAGTTTTCTAAATTAAAAAAAATGAGAAAATGTCTCCACTTACTTTGTTTTGAAAAAATAGTAGTAAAAGGAATACATGTAAACATAGATTGCAGTTGATGCAGCAGAGAGAAAACTTGTCCATTGCCTGGAAAAGAAGAGAGAACACTTTTGATTGAATGGCACTAAAACAAGAATTTTAAAGCAAAGCATTTTATTAAAAAAAACCTTTAAAATTTTTATTTTTAAAAAAAAAACTTTTGCACATGGTGTCAACAAGCAGAGCGCCTAAAAATTAAGGAAGATCCTGAAATTTCTGACTTTCCCTATTGTAAGTGACATGAAACAAAGCATTTCCTTTTTCAGACTTAATGCTACTCATGCTAAAAATGAAAAGATGCTTTCTCATAAACCCCTTCCACATTAAGCACTTAGCAAAAATATTTCTTCTCTAACATTAGCACAAAAAAACTGATTGATACTATTTTTCCTCTACAATCTTCCAATCCTCTTTATTTTTATAACAAAAAAAAATTCCAGTGCTATCTTAAGTACAGCATTTTTATCCAGATTTTTTCCTCTGCTTGATACACTTCAAAGGCAATCTTATTTAAAATATTATGATCCTGAGAGTTTTTGCTCACAATTTAGTACTTACCACCTATAATCCTCTGCATTTAGCAAGAAGTATGTGCACACAATGGTCACACAGACGGTCACAATGCACAGGATGACCAGCACCAGCATCATGAAGCCATAGACATAATAGATCTTATATGCCCAGAAAGACGTGAAGATGAAATACCTAAGAAAATGCAATACAGACACAGGTTTCCAGTCTTCATTCTTGAAGCTAACTCTGCTCTCACAGTTTACCTAGTTCCTTGTCTTTTCAAAAATATTCAAAAAATACAATAAAAATCAGAAATTCCTTTCATCATACATGTGATCAAAGGTTGGCCTACTCTCGAGCATGTATACTTTGATTTCTTAACTCTCCTATTAAGTGAAATAGGCCTAGAATACAAATAAAAAGTATGCACTTCACCTGAATATCTGAGAACAGGTAGACAACTACCTTTAAACAGCCTATGCAGACCCCTTTCTGGAAGACACAGAATTAACAGAGTATTAGATGCTACGATGGTTTGGGTTTGGTCTGTCCCCTAAGGATCCACTGACATTAAAGGTCTTAGTATCAAAGATGGCACTGTTGGTGGAAGATCTAAGATCTGGGTGATGTGGCCAAGATTTGGGAGGAGGTTCTTAGGTTACTGGGGGTATGCTCTTAGAATAGATAGTGAGATGTCAGTCTTTCTCTCTAACTTTCTGTTTGACAATGTGCGCTCACAGACACACATATACACACACACACACACATACACACACACTCTCTCTCTCTCTCTCTCTCTCTCTCTGCCCACCCTCATTATGATGTACCACCATTTGCCACCCTCATCAGGGACCAATTCAATGAGGTCACCTGATCTTAAACTCTGAACCTCACAACTGGGAACAAAGTCAGCTGCCTCGGGTAGTTCATTATAATGACACGAGCTGACTAGTACAGATGCCACCTCATTTGAAAATTCTATACCTACCCTATCTACTAAATTCTCATTATAATCAAATCCCTCAAAACATAAACACATGGCCAAAACTTACATTTCAATAAAGATAGAGCCAAAAGGTAAAATTCCTCCCAGGCAAACAATAACTGCAGGCTCCATAAACCTGGAAAATATTACAATTAACAGTAAACTTCTTGTATGATTTTTATATGATATAAATCCTGATAATAGAAAGGTGATGTGTAATATTTTAAAAAAACAAACCAGTAAAAAGAAAAACCAAACTCCAAAGAGACACAATAAGTAGGTGAGAATTCATATTAGCCATAGTTTGCAAGTAATATTCCTTCCAACATTAAGGCCTAAGGTAGTATTTAAGGAACACAAACAAATCTTTGCCACTGGCAAAACTCAAGGACTGTGTGTTTACTTCTACTTTGTCACTTTGCCTCTCAATAATTTCTAAGAACTCCATAGGCATCTACACAGAAACCCAGAGGGAAGGAGTCTTCAGAAACCCATCTGAAGGAAGATCCTAAACTGTGCCCTTGCCATGTCTTCGCTCACTCTCTCTCCTTGGCCCTATAATTTTTTTCCCCAACAAATTATACAATTAAGGTATTAGGAGTTCTGATTTATAATGGGTCAAAGAATTAAAAAATTCAAACTTCACTTATTTATTCAACAAGTATTTACTGACTGCAATCTGTAATTTTCCACCTGGAGTGCCTTCTCTCATCTCATACTTCTCTCCCTGCAAGCACTGGCTCAAGTGTTGTCCTTTCTAAACAGCCTCTCCTGAGTTTCCCAGGAAAAGGTGGCCCTTTCACCTTTCTCCACCACCTCTTGAAATTAAGTCCACAGCTGTACTTGTCACACTATTCTGTAACTGTCTAATTATACACATCAGACTTCACTCCAGCAGACAAACACTACTCATCTAGGGATTCCAGTGCCTAGCACAGCATCTGGCACAGAAAAGACATTAAACTAATATCAATAGGATGGACACACTAAAAAACTGAGAAGAAAAATTTAAAAACTGATAGTTGAAAAAAATAACTTGAAATCATTTAATCTAGTCTTTCCTTGTTTTATAGGAAACCAATATCCACTGAAGCTAAAAGTGACCTTCCCAAGGTTACAGAATCAATGAAAGTCAGACACAGTACTGAGGTTTTGGTTCCCATGTTCCTACACCTAAATGTGACAACTCTCTGGTGAGGAAGGTCACCTATGGTTCACTCTTCTCCTTCACTAGCTCTAGTGACCTAGAGGAACTTTTGTGATTTCTGGCTTTAATCTTACCCTCCCCTAGTGATGAGGTGAATACTGGGATATTAATGAGCCCTAATAGTCTAATATTAATTTAGGAAATAATAGTTGAAAAAAGACTCAAAAAATTTCTAGCTAGCTATTGGAGAAGAGAAGGGAATCAGAAGGAATAAGGAAGGATGAAGGGAGAATTAGAAAGGGTATATTACATGCATGTATAATTAAAATGCACTAATAAAAAGAATTCTAGCCAAAATCCCTCACAAGCACAAATCTAAGGAAAGAAAAGAACATGGCCAATTCCTGAGACTAGAATTGACTGCTCTCCTCTAAACTACAAGGGGCTATTTTATTCAACCTCCATTTCTACACAGGTTTATATATTTCCACACCTAGAAAAGACCAAAGAGTAATCATCATCTATATGTCTAAGTACTTTAGATATAAGTTAAATTTAAATATCTAAGAACAAGGGCTTTTCATTATATAACCTTTATTGTAAAGATGTAGTCTGCTCAGCTATTCTTATGAAATAACAAATCTACAATTTACCCATTATAAGATGAAATAAAAGTACAGTAAGATTGTTCTATTTTGTCTGTTGTTAAGACCTAGGAAACTAAAGAAAAGCAGACTAGCATAAATCAGCAAAATATTCAATGTGCTAATTTTAAAAGGAAAATTATATATACTGTGTGCTCATATTTTATTCAAATTTGCATAATTTTGGAAAAGTACAAACTACCTCAAATTAATAATCCATCAAGAATCATAATTTCAAAGCTAATGGTCAAATAGAATGTATACTATATTTATACTATTGCCAGAGAGGCACCTGTTCAGCTTTAAACAAAACTGCTTGTCATGCCTTGTCAAGATTAATTGTGAATCATGGGAAGTCCTCAAGAACATATTCTGTTTGTAAAATGTGACAGACAAGTAATTGAGAGGTTCTATATGATCCCAGAATGAAGATAAACAATATAATTATCAAAAAATTATAATGGTTTCAGTCCTAATTCACCTCTTAGGATGCATATGTCTATAAATGTGTGTCAATATTGCCTACAATAATAAACAACTTGAAAAGAAAAAGGAATTATAAGCCAAGAGTTGGCAGACTTTTTCTGTAAAGATTCAGATAGTAAATATTTCAGGTTTTGCAGGTGATATGATCTCTGCCATAACTACTGCTCTGTTAATTCTGATGCTGTAGGGTAAAAGCAGCCAAAGACAGTGAAGGGACAACTGGGCATGGCTGTGTTCAAAAAAACCTTATTTATAAAATCAGGCAGCAAGGCTTAATAATTCCAGCTTTACTTCCCTCCCACCTATACACACTAGAAGATCTAGCAAAGTATTTGTCATATCTGTAAATGGAATAATATTCAGAGAGTGAAATAAAGATATAACATCACCATGCAAACAATGTAGATTGACAGAAAAATTAAACACATTCTTAAGCTCAAATTTAAGACATTCTCACAAATACATACCAATTCTAAAATTATATGTATACAATAGTCTTAAGAACGCATATATTATGATAAATAATTACATAAGATTTAGCATCCTCTTTACCATTTTTTCTCCGGTATAGGACGAGGCACAGCATTGACACGACAAGGGAAGTTGGGCTGACCTGACAGATTTCGGCCAAGTATTGTACCAACAAGATTTAGAGGAAGAATAACAAAAAAACAGATGCAACAAACAGCCACCTGCAAATTAAACAAAAACGTGTGTGATTACTCAGAGAACAGCAACAACAATAAAAACAAATAAAAGAGACACTTAAAAATTTAAGTTTCATAATTTGATCATAGAAGAAAATGTTTAAATTCAAAATGGGCTAAAATTATACAAGATATACACAAATGAAAATAGGAAAAATGTTAGAATTGAGCCAAACACAAGGTGAACTGTTTCTTAGCCACTTTATTTTCCTATTTTTCCTGTTCTTCCATAATGTCTCAAATACAGTCCCTTTTCTCTTCTTTTCTTGTCAGCTGTCTGCTTAGTATCTACCCTTTTCCATCATTATAACTAACTTATTTGGCTATACTTTCCTGCACACAGAGATTCAATTATGTCATTTTCCTATTTTGCAGATGAAGTAAATGAGACCAGAAAGACAAAATAACTAACTTCCCATGATCACACAGGCTAAAATTTCAATTCAGATCTGCCAACCTCAAAGTCCATGTTCTTTTCTGTTCTACAATACCTTAGTTGGAATCCTAACAATGAAAGTCTCTATGTACATGTGCCATTACTAAAACACAAATATTTTTCTGCCCATGAGCATAGTCCAAAATTACAGAGAAGGTCATCTAGAGATTCTAGAACCAAAATGGACAATTAGGAAAATAAATTTATTTTTGTGTTTTTTATGAAATTTGGGTATACAAACACTTCGCTGGCTAACATCTAGTTAAGATTACTTCATTGAACTTCTATAAAATGTAGTAGAATCGAATCACCTCTAAAATCTCTTTTAATTATACATTTTGGGATTCTAATAAACAGTAACAGAGAAAAGCTGAATAAAAACTGAAAAAATTGAGAGAAATGAAGAGGTACAGGGTAGAAAATCCAGTAATTACATAAGAAGGAAAGAACTGCTTTTAAAGCAACATTTAAAAAAAAAATCCTGAAAATGGCTAAATTAAATTTTGATGGGAAGTATTTTTTAAGACAGCAAATTATTAAAGCTTCACTATAGTTAGTGCTAAGAACTTTGTGAAATTTCTATATGTCATAAAAAATGCATGAAAAAATCATTAGGAACTTTGATGTTATTTTGTTCTAATGTTATTTATTTCTACTGAGGGTCACTTCCCGAATCTGTTAATAATAGTCACTGAGTCAACTAACTAAGCAAACCTCTACAAATAAGATGAATTTAATTTCAATTTTTAAGTTAAATTTCTTAGTTTGGTTTTCCTGGTTTTATTAACTTCAACTTAAGAATATAGAAACCTGTTTTCAATATTTCTTATAAAAACAGCTTATAGGAAGAAACACTGAAAAATACATAGATTGGTAGAATAGCAGTGACATTGTTTTTTTCATTTTTATTGTTGCTTTAATATGCAATCTGAAACAAACTGAACATTTTAAAGCATAAAATTTTCTTAAAAAAATTCTTAAGCATAATTAAAAATACAAAGAGGCAAATGAGTTCTATACCAAATTTTAATACACTAGAGATACCTTAGCCAGATTCGTTTTCACACAAAACTCAGAAAAAGTTTTCTTGCTGTGTTTGTATACTTGAACTTCCGGTAAATGTCATCGATTAGGAAGGTTTGTGATGCTATACTTTATATCTTTTGTTCTACCTCCCCTCTCCCATCCCAATTCAGGCTTGCACAGATTTGCTTCCCTAAAAGTGGTACAAGCAGAGGCACTACTACAACCACTTGTGTGCCACAGATAATTGAGTGGCAGATGAAACGAGGGCCTTCTGCGCACAGAGAAAGAATCAATCAAGTAACCTACCCACACGGTCTCATCAAGACATTATCAACTGTTTAGCATTTAAAAATTTTCCTCTCTTCTGACTTTTAATACATGATTTAAAAATGCAAGCAGTTTGTTAAAAATTGTAGTGATTAATCTCCAAAACCAATTCCCTACTTCTTTATTTCAAGTTCTCCAGGAGCTTATTTGAAGAATACCGAGATTTCAGGGAAAGCTGTTAAAAATCACATGGAATTAACTCATTTGTGAAGTTACGGACATTCAACTAAATAAACTGGTTGCTGAAGGAGATAAGATTGATCTGTTATTCATATCCCTTATTATTAGATTTGTATTCATCACAACTTTATTGCTCTCATTAAATTTAAAGTGTTAAAATACATTTATAACAAATGGAGTCATAGTTATATCTGTTTTCAATATTGAGCTTCCATATTGCTTCATTTAAAAATGAAATTTAGGGCTGGCGATATAGCTTAGTTGGTAGAGTACTCCCCTCACTAGCACAAGGCCCTGGGTTCAATCCCCAGTACCACAAAAAATAAAATAAAATACAATAAAAATGAAATTTTGCAGGTAAGAATACAAAAACCATTGGCCTAATACATTGCTGAAAACTCTGGAATTCAAACCAATACAGGTCTTTCCCAGGTCCTTAGAAATATAGTTTAAGTGGGCAGGGGTGAAAGGAAAGACTTTACGTGGAGGGTCTCCCCCTTATCTACACAAAAACAAGTAATAAAAAAATACTGACTATAAGTACTTAATACCCTAAAGATATACCAACTGGAAACCATGAATATGGCTATTACTTATTCTACCTCTGCTTCCAGACTGGCCTTTTAGGAAATCTGTGGCATAAATGGGTTGGAAAGGCAAAAGATGGCCTAAGATGGACTATTTTAGAATGCTAAAGGAGAGATCTTTCTTTTTAAAAGGTAATAGATGGTAACTGCTTATTGGTAAAATTCCCAGGAAATACATCATTCTTGCTAGCCAGAATGCTTAAGTATTTTTTTCAACATCTGCTCACAGATGTTGAATACCATCCATTTTCTAACTCAAATATTTTATGATTCTATCTGAAGTATTTAGCCTTGATTCAAGCATTTCAGCCATCACCTTGAAGGCCAAATGGGATGAGACTGGTCAGGGCATTACCAACACAAACACAATTGCATCTAAGAAGCCCACTTACTTTATCCAGAAAAATGTATTAATATATTATTCATCATTCTCTTCCTTAAGTTGCACCTCAGTACTACAGTGGAAGAAACACTTGATTTGAAGTGAATAATTTGCTCTATAAAGCTAGCCTGACCAGAAAAAAAATTATAAGAACACTATAAGCTGGGTGTGGTGGTGCAAGCCTATAATCCCAGAGGCTCAGGAGGCTGAAGCAGGAGGATCACAAGTTAAAGCCTGCCTCAGCAAAAGTGAGGTGCTAAACAGCTCAGTGAGTCCCTGTCTCTAAATAAAATACAAAATAGGGCTGTGGATGTGGCTCAGTGGCCAAGTGCTCCTTAGTTTAATCCCCAGTACCGCTCCCCCGCAAAAAACACTATAGACCAATATCTCTCACAAACATAGATGCAAAAACAATGAATCTTAGCAAATGGAAACTAACAACATATGAAATGGATAACATATCATAACAAATCGAGGTTGATCAAATGAGTGCAAATTGTTAACAATTAGAAAAATCAATCAATAAACTATTTATCATCATCTCAAAAGAATGCAGAAAAGACTGCTGCAAAATCCAACATCCATTCCCAATAAAAAACATTCAGCAGGGCTGGGGATACAGCTCAGTTGGTAGAGTGCTTGCCTTGCAAGCACAAGGCCCTGGGTTCAATCCCCAGCACCAAACACACACAAACACACACACACACATACACACAAAACGCACATTCAGCAAGCTACAAACAGAAGGAAACTTTATCAATTGGACAAAGGGCATCTAGAAAAAATGCAGCTCACACCTTACAATCACAAGACTGAATGTTTCCCCCATGACTGGAAACAAGGCAAGGATGTCTGTTCTAACTACTACTACTCAACACTACTGGAATTAACCAGTGCAGGAAGAGATGGTAAAGAGGTGGGAAGGTGGAAAGGCAGAAAAGGCATACTGATTTGGAAAAAAGAGGTAAAACTGTTTATTTGCAGTTCATTTTTCACAGATAACCTAACAACAAAATTTACAATAAAGCAGCTAGGGCTAACAAGTGAATTTAAGCAAGGTTGTCAATAGTCAAAAAACAATTTTTCCCTATAAGCTGGCAGTAAATGACCAGAATTTGAAAAACACAATATATAAACAGCATAAAAATATTTAAAACTTGGGGCAATTCAGAAAAAGATGTATAAAACCTGAACACTAACATCTATAGAATGCTGCTGAGAAAAATTAAAGATACCATAAGCTGAGAGAGAATAGTGTGTTCATGAATCAAAGACTCAATATCGCTAAGATGTCAATTATTCCCAAATTGAGCTAGAGATTCAAGGCAATACCAATCAAAATCCCAGCAGGTTTTTGGTTTTATTTATTGTATTAGAGCATTATAGTTATACATAGTAGTTGGGTTCATCCTGGCAAATTCATCCATGCATGGAATCTGATTTCAGTTCATGTCCCCCCGTTTTTCCCACCCCTCCTCCCTCTCCCTATGTTCATTCCTCTACTCTACCGATCTTCTTTTCAATCATCTATTTATTTATTTTGATTGGCTCTTTCTACTTATACATAAAGGTGAAATTCTCTGTGGTATATTTATATATCACATAGCATGATTTTTAAAAATTTATTCCCCCTTTCTTGCCCTTTCCCATCCCTCCTTTCTCCTTCTCAATCTCTTCCTGTTATACTGATCTTCCCTATATCTTTATGATATCTAATCCTTCCCTCCCTTATTTTGCTTTAGCTTCCACATGTGAACCCTTGATTTTCTGCAACTGGCTTATTTCACTTAGCATGATGTTCTCTCTCCATTTTGATGCATTTACCAGCAAATGCCATAATTTCATTCATCTTTATGGCTGACTAGAACTCTATTGTGTGTGTATGTGTGTGTGTACTACATTTTCTTGATCCATTCATCTACTGACAGGCATCTGTGCTGATTCCATAATTTGGCTATTGTGAATTGTGCTACTATTAATAAATAATGAGGTGGCTGTATCCCTATAGTATGTTGATTTTAGTTCTTTCTAATGAATAGCAAAAGCGGGGCGTGGTGGCGCAGGCCTGTAATCCAAGAGACTTGGGAGGCTGAGTCAGGAGGATCGCGAGTTCAAAGCCAGCCTCAGCAACTTGGCGAGGCCCTTAGCAACTCAGTGAGACCCTGTCTCTAAATAAAATACAAAATAGGGCTGGGATGTAGCTTGGTGGCCGAGTGTCCCTGAGTTCAATCCCTGGTTCCAAAAACATAAATAAATAAATAAATAAATAAATAAATAAATAAATAGCAAAGAGGGGGATAGCTGAGTCATATGGTAGTTCCATTCCTAGTTTTTTGAGGAATCGCCATATTGCTTTCCAGAGTGTCCTACCAGCAATGTATAAGTATACCTTTTCCCCAATATCCTTGTCAGCATTTATTATTGTTTGTGTTCTTGATAACTGCCATAGTAACTGGAGTGAGATGAAATCTGAGTGGAATTTTGATTTGCATTTCCCTGATCGCTAGAGATGTTAAACTTTTAACTTTTTTTTCACATATTTGCTGGACATTTGTGTTTCTTCTTTTTTCTTGTACTGGGGACTGAACCCAGGGGCACTTACAGTGAATCACATTCCCAGTCCTTTTTGAGACAGGGTCTTCTGTATATATTTTTCTATCAGAAAAGCAGTTGCCAAAGATTTTCTCCCATTCTGTAGGCTCTCTCTTCGTGTTCTTGTTTCCTTTGCTGTGTAGAAGCTTTTTAATTTGATGGCATCCCACTTATTGATTTTTGGTTTTGTACTTCAGCGGTCTTAAGGTTAAGCTGGTGCCACCACATGTATGATGGAATGCTGACCCTGTTTTTTCTAGAAGTTGCAAGGTTTTTGGTATAACTCCAAAGTCTTTGATCCATTTTTATTTGACTTTTGATGGGGATCTAGTTTCATTCTTCTACATACGGATTTCCAGTTTTCCCTCCATCATTTATTTAAAAGGCTATCTTTTTTCTCCAATACATATTTTTGGCATTTGTCAAGTATCAGATGGCTATAATAAGTATGTGTATTTGCCTCTGTATCCTCTATTCTGTTCCAATGGTCTTCATGCCTATTTTGATGCTAATACCATGCTGTTTTTTGTTACTATAGCTCTATAGCGTAATTTCAGATCAGGTATTGTGATGCTTTCCTGCATCACTCTTCTTGCTCAGGATTGCTCTGGCTATTTTGGGTCTCTTAATCCTTCCAAATGAATTTAAGGATTGTTTTTTTCTAATTCTGTGAAGAATGGCATTGATATTTTGATGGGGAGTGCAATGAATCTGTATATTATTTTTGGTAGTATGGCTATTTTGACATTAATGCTACCTATCCAATCTATCCAAGAATATGGGAGGTCTTTTCATTTTCTAAGGTCTGCAATTATTTTTTTCAGTGTTCTATAATTTTCACTGTGGAGATCTTTCACCTCCTTAACTGATTAATTCCAAAGTATTTTATTTCTTAGGTTTTTCTGTTTGTTTCTTTTAGAGTTTTTTTTTTTTTTTTTAGGGTAGGTACTGTGAATAGGATGGTTTTCTTGATTTCTTCTTCACAAGAATCACTGTTACAGTATAGGCAAGCTATTAATTTATGGGTGCTGATCTTGTATTCTGCTACTTTGCTGAATTCATTTATCAGCTCTAGAAGTCTTCTAGTGGAGTTTTTTGTGTCTTCTAGATATAGGATCATATCATTGCCAAACAGAGAAAATCTGACTTCTTTTCCTGTTGTATTCCTTTGATTTCCTTCTCTTGCTTGATTGCTCTGACTAGCATTTGAGAATTACATTGAAGAGAAATGGTGAAAGTGGACATCTCTGTCTTATTCCTGATTTTAAAGTTTCCTTTAAACTTGCTTTCAGTTTTTTTCCCAAATTTAGTACAATGTTGGCTTTGGATTTGTTACAGATAGCCTTTATAATGTTGAGGCAAGTTCCTTCTACCCCTAGCTTCTCCAATGTTTTTAACATCAATGGGTGCTAGATTTTATCAAAGGCCTTTTCTGCATCTGTTGAGATGATCATGTAATTCTTGTCCTTAAATTAAGTGGTGAATTGCATTTGTGTTTGTGGGACCAACCTTGCATCACTGGGATATAACCCACTTGAGCATGGTGTATTATGTTCTTGATGTGTTTCTGAATGCAGTTTCTGCAGGCTTTTGGGGGAAATTGATAAGATGATTCTAAACTTTATATGGAGCAATGAGTATAAAAAAGCC
The DNA here is from genome assembly GCA_020662805.1 of Glaucomys volans. Taxonomy (NCBI): domain Eukaryota; kingdom Metazoa; phylum Chordata; class Mammalia; order Rodentia; family Sciuridae; genus Glaucomys; species Glaucomys volans. The sequence continues at coordinate 67,534 of JAJEJO010001185.1, forward strand.
AAAACAACTTTGAAAAAGAACTGATCTCAAAATTCATAAAGCTATAAATCAAGACAGTATGACAGTGGTGTTAAAAATGAGACAATCTGATTAATAAAACAGAAGAGAAAACCCAGAAATAAATTTATACATATGTACATACAGTTTATATAAGCAACTCAAAAGGATAATTTTTCCATAAATGAGGCTTGAACAACTGACTAGCCTTATGCAAAATAAAAACAGAACAAAATCTCTTGACTTTTAATTCATATTACATACTACCTAACCAAAAATGGATCACAGACCTAAATTTAAGAGGTAAAACTATGTAAGACAAAGAACTGTGTCTACAATATCTTTAAAAACTCCACTATGACAATCGATTTTTTAAAAAAAGCAAAAAATTTGCACCTTAGAGAAGATATACAAATGGCAAATAAGCAAACAAGAATATCTTAACATGACTGATTAGTCACTAGGAAATGAAAACCATGAGACACCACTACACGCTTACTAAATGGTTAACATCAAGTCTTGGCACTGGTATGGAGCAAATGGACACTGATATTGTCAATGATCCCATTAATGAGCCTGTGCTTCACAAAATCCTCATTTGCATTTGTCAACAGTTCAGCTTAGTTATAGGAGTTTTTCTAATACTATTTTGATAAATCTTCATTATTCTTTTATGCTTGGGTATTCTGTACGCTTCTGACCACCTCTGAGACAGCACTTTGTAGTCTTTATCAAAAAGGAATATCTAGGGGCTGAGGTTGAAGCTCAGTGGTAGAGCACTTGCTTAGCATGTGTGAGGCACTGGGTTCAATCCTCAGCATCACATAAAAATAAATAAATAAAATAAAGGTATTGTGTCCATCTACAACTAAAGAAATAAAAAATAATGAATAAAAAATAAAGGAATACCTAGCCCTTAATCTTGGTCTCCATTTTTTCCTCACTGTGGTTATTTCTGATTACATATCATGCACTTCATTTTTGATGAACTCCAATTCTCATGTCATTTTCCCACTATGGCTCAAGTCTTGGGTTATGAGAAAGCATTTCCCTAAATATTTGTGAAGTCTGGCTTCTAAAGCCTATGGCATATTTCTGATTATGGTCAATATTCCCCTCTAACTGGGTACAGTGGCACATGCCTGTAATCCCAGCAGCTTGGGAGGTGGAGGCAGGAAGATTGCAAATTCAAAGTCAGCCTCAGTAAAAGTAAGGTACTAAGCAACTCAGTGAAACTCTGTCTCTAAATAAAATACAAAATAGGGCTGGGGATGTGGCTCAGTGTTTGAGTGCCCCTGAGTTCAATTCCCAGTACCCCCAACCCAAAATGATTCCCCTCCCAAGCTAAAAAGAGAGCCATGAGTTGACAAATACAACACGGCTCACCCATAACACCTGTTAGCAATCCTTTATCAACTATTTTACTCACTGAGAGACAAAACCATAAAGTAAGTCAATTTATGAATGCATGTTCAGCTGGAAAATGTTTAAAGTAGAAAAGTGATTTGTTTCCATGCTATCTTGCTTCTGAGTTTTAAAACTTTACAATTTGGTTCTTTGACCTTTGAAAGTCTATAAATATATCAGATTCAGAATTTGAGTTTTATAGCTCACAAAAGACTTCATGCCTAAAATCCTTCTTCAGAACATCCGGGAAAATTCATTCCCAAGTAAATAATAAGACCAAAACCTATGGGTTTAACACCTATATCACTATTGTACAAATTCACGAAAGGTTTTACCTTCTAAGAATCAGTCTAATTTCAAGTACTCTTTCCTGTTCTCTGTAGGACCAGTGCCAGAACACATCATCTTCAATAAAGGGTTTACACATCTTCAGTCAGTCAGTCTCATCTCAAATTTCATTAAAATTCTCTCCTGCATCTCATAATATTCTCTTGACTCTAATTCCTTGCCTTGAATCACACGTGTACTTTAGAATATCACCACAAACCTCTATTAATGTTTCTTTATTAAGCTTCTAAGATTCAGTACTGTTCAATAAGTTTAATCTGACAAGGATTTAATGGTTTCATGTGTAATCAGATACACATGAGCAAAGAAGTCAGGATCCCAAAAACAAACTTCATCCACTTTTAATCTTTTCTCAGACAAGTAATGGTAATGACAGCAATATTCTGACAAGACTTCAGATAGCAAGTAGATGAAATCCTTATTGTTCTAGTGCCTCTGGAGAACAAGGCGGAAGCCTGAAGTCACTAAGGTTAGATTAAGTCATCAGTTATAGAAACTTTGATAAATCAGATTATTAAAATGAAGACCATCCAGAGAAAGGGCTCAATGTCCCAAAGACCAAAGGAATGCAAGAAAGGAAGAGCCAAGGCCTGAAGAAGAGCATACAAAAGGATCTGCAGAGCCAAATATTCTGGGGCCTTTTAGCTGACAGACTCATCCCCAGATGATGACAAGTGGCATCAAGTAAATCCTATAAATTGGGATTAAAGCAAGACAAATTAATCAGCTGAGTTTATATATATATAACTTTTTCCTTCACCATGTCAACAAGTCAAACAACTACATTCCCTTCAAGTTCTTAAATTTCACGTTTTAAACAAATTTTGATAGGAGAAAACATGTTAGACCATATACCTGATTAAAATTTGAGTCCAGTGGAATGTCCTTCACTAAGCATTTCTTTGTTAGGATGCAAATTAAGAATATGATATTGTAGGAGGTAGCTAGGTGCCAATAGTCTTTTATTCACTAAGGGTCAATTTTATAAACTTTCTCTGGCTCAGTTTAGAGTCTAATATTTATATCCCGATAATTACCAAATATTGTTACCTAAAGGTAAATTGTGTTGAATGTCAACATTTAAAACCCCATTACAGGAGCTGGGGTTGTAGCTCTGCAGTAGAGCATTTGCCTAGCACGTGTAAGGCACTGGGTTTGATTCTTAGCACCACATAAAAATAAATAAAAATAAAGGTGTTGTGTCCATATACAACTAAAAAAATTTAAAGAATAAAATAAAACCCCAAAAGTGGTTAAATTTATAATTTTAGTGAGACAAAGCAACATCAAAATTAACTTTTATCAACAGCAAATTCAAAACTTTTGAGAAAAACTATAACAAAATCAGATCCTATTTTTAAAGCACTATTAAAATAATTTATTCAGCAAGCAAAAAATATGACTTGACTCCTTACATGTACCTTCTGAGACCCTGGAATCTCTATGGAAGCAAATTTTTAAAATCTATATGCAATTAACTACTTTATCCTTTCCTAACCAGTATTGCTTTCTTTGGTTAAAAAATAAAATATTCAACTTTGAAGCAAGTTTTTAAATATTCCTAACCCCTGACTAAAATGTATTAAAGATTTAGTAAAAATTTATATTCAATGTGTCTTTGAAAACCATGGATTGAAAACAATTATAGTCATCTGGAATTTCTGTGAAACCATTTGATAACTCCCATAAAACAGAAAGAAAACCTCAACAAGATAAAACTGAGAAATGCAGATGCTAATTGTAATTCTACCATAAACTACTTGTAAGAGCTTGGTCAAGTCATTTAGCTCTTACATGCATGTGTATACGAGTTGTATACATTTGCATATTTATGGATGTGCCCTATGCCCAAGTATACATTTACACTGAAATCTTGCCCAGGTCTAAAATTCTGCTTCTAGTAAAAACCAACAGGATGGATTGGGACACTCGGTTAATCCTGTAAGGTAGCATTACATCCGTGTTCTAGTTTTAAATGATTCACAACATTTTCAAAGTCTGTGATTACAACTAAGATATGTTAAAGAATTTTAATATCTATAGCAATATATATTATCAATATAAATGCTTAATTAAGTTCTAAAAATAGTATGTTAATAAAAAACATGGTAGGCAGAAGATTTACTTCCTACCACTGCACTCTCCTATTAACCTTAAAACATTCAAGTTCCTTGGTATATCATTGTTTTTTTCTTGAAAGCATATTCACCAGTTTCTCCCATGTCTGGTAAAAAGCTATAGTGCTCTCTTCTCTTAAACTTAAAAGTCAGCTTTTCACTTTACTGGCTTAGAGAATCAAGAAAAAGGGGCAGGGACAAATATAGGCTTAAACTTAACTAAAACTTTACGGAGGCCAACAAAATAGTTTCCTAATCACTCAACTTTTTGGGATTAAATAGGGACTGGCTCAAACTACCAAAACACCCAAGAAGAGGTACTCTGGAACTGTGAAGAGGTACTATGAAACAACAAGCCTCATATTAGCAGTTTTAAAAGTAAGACTGAAGCAACTCACCATTGTTCCAAAAGGAATGGCTCTTGAAGCATGGTAATAAATGGCTATAAAATTGATGAAGAAGGCTGTGCCACACACCATTGCTGGGATAAGGAATGCCCCAATGAACATCTGTTTTATCCATCTCCTTCCTGAAAGAGAAGGGAAAATATAAAAATTAGAGCTAGACAGAAAAAGGCTATTAGTGTTAAAATGTAACTATCTAAAACCAAACTACTTAAAATTTTAACATAAAGATCGTAAAATCTGACACCCTAAAATGGTTCAAAAGTATAGCTATTTTATAATAAAGATCAGCCCCACTCTTCAAGCATGTGTAATGGAATCACAACTTTTTAAGTGGGTATATGTAAAACAGCAAAGATCTAGAGTAAAAGATCTTGTTTTGCCAGTGTGCAGTGGCACATACTTAAAATCCCAGATGCTCAGCAGGCTGAGACAGGAGGATCACAAGTTTGAGGCCAGACTTGGCAACTTAGAGAGGGACTGTCTCAAAATTTAAAATGTTAAAGAGGGCTGGGGATGTAGTTCAGTGGTAATGCACCCAGTACCAAAAAAGAAAAGAAAACAAAAACAAAAAGCCCTATTTTGTTCTAATTCTGCCAATGAGCTGCTATGAACTTTGGTAAGTCACTCCATCTCTCTAGGTTACAAGTTGGCCTAGAGAAGAGTGTTTAGTACTTAGTGTTCTGGAGCTTTTTGAAATGCCCATGAGGTCCATGATAAAGGAAAACCCTCCAGGTTCCCCCAGCCCTGCTACAATCACTATTCCATTTTCCATTCTGCACACTGGAGTTTCACATAAGTTTTTATTTGAAAAAGAGGTTACACACTACTTTAAAAAAATATTTTTTAAATCCCTGGGTTAGATGATCTCTAACCCAGGGAGTTACTTTACTTTAGCTCTGCAAATATATGTACATACATATTTAAATGTATTTCTATGTTTGAAAGAGAAAAGACAACAGAAATGTTTCATGATCTTGTGCTCAATAATAACTACAAAAGTTTCACTATTTTTTGTACCTCTATGTACAGCACATATTATTCAAATAATCAAGGGAAGAAATATTTATGTAATCAAAAACTTTTAAATCATGTTCATATCAACAAGGAAAACACACAGGGAGCTAGCTATCTTTCTAAAACAGCAGAGTATACAAACAATAGGGACCCAAATAGAAAATGCCACAGGAGAAACAACTAATACGCTAACTTTTGTTTTCCTCTACATAAAGTTCTTTTTAAACATCCATCTCACATAATTACTACCCCAAATCTTAACATTCCTCCAGAAAAACACCTTGATTCTGAACTTTCTCCTCTACTTCATTTCTTTTTCACGTAAGTGTCAAGAATGTCTTCTTCCCAACTAACATTGGGCGCTTCAACAATACCACAAAAAGAGTGGCAACTAATTAAAGTATTTCTTCTATTTAATTCCAACTCCTTCCTAGCATTTTTCTTTCTGGCGATTTTCATATCTTCTCAGATTCAGAACTGTAACAATAAAGCTCCTTATCCAACTCTATTTCTCCCTTTCCTTCTAATGGTCAGAAAGAATTCCACATACATTCCACTGGGTACAATCAGAAATCAGTTAACTATATTGTCTTCCTATTGCTCCCCACACCCTTGGAGACTCTAATCAAGTTCCAGGCTACCCCTGGCTTCACACTGGGTCTAGTGCATTATTGGGTACTCTGAGGACAGTGAAAACACCTTTAGTCTCATTGTACCAAACTACAGGATTTGAATATCCTGAGCTGAGAAATGCTGATTTCTCAGGGTGCTATTAATCAAAACATAATCTTCAGATTGTATTCTGTAAAACCTGATAATCTTAGACACGAACTTGAACACCATCAGTTTTCAAGAACAAGTATAGGAAAGAAAAGTGTGGCTGGATGCTCTTAACTTGCAATCAGATTAAAGCAAATTTTGTCCAAGTATAAATAAATTTCCTGTTTTAAATACATTTGTTTCTGCTATAGAGATTTTTCTTGGGGAATCCATAAACTATAAAATTTTTAGTCTAACTAATTTCCAAGTCAATTTCAAAGTAGAAGTACCTTAGAAGTATCCATATTTCCTTAAGGATATAGTCCTATATGATAGGACTTGTTTCCTAAACCTAGAAACAGAATTCAGAGGCTAAACACCTAACTAGAATGATCAGGAATCCATAATGATATCCCACAGACAATCCAAAGAATTGTCTACACTAAAAGTAATCAATATCTTTACTGAGGGTAGTCTAGCAGGACCGACTGAAAAAAAGCAATGATAAACCAGAATATCTTGAGGGCATTTTAAATGATTCTATATTCTGATTTCTTTTAACCTACAACGCTCTCTAGTTTCCCAAAGACAGGCAGCAGGACCCCCTAATGCTGACACTGCTTAGGACAGGTTGTGAAAATCAAATTAGGAAGTCTCTATCCTTGGAACTATAATTTTAAGATCTTTCAACAACCCTTCAATCATAAACCAAAATATGCAAACCTACCATTTTCAGCACTTTTTGGATCCCAAACTATAGGGGAAAAAAAGGAACTGAAAGACCTCAAATATCATTACAGGAAGAAAAAAAAAATCAAGGAGCAATAAACCTTGTGTTATCTACATATTATTCCCATCATTTTCAGGTCCCATTAGGAAAGCAAGGGTGTACGGAGGATAAAGGGCTCTCAGCAAGGGATTGTGACACAGAATAACAGAAATGTTTGCCAACACTCCTTTCATAAATATTAAGACAACAAAAACAAACAGTTCTCCTTCCACTGTCCACAAGGTTTACCCACAAACCATTAAAATAGGCCTATATATTCACTATACAGTTATACTCTGTGGAGTCCCAACATGGGGCACATCTACCACCTCAATGCAACATAATTTCAACAACTTAAATGCACACTTCTACAGGGCTAATTTCACAATGGAAATAATCTATTAATTATTCATAAATGAGGAAGTAAAATACAAAGATTCCATAAAATAGGTTAGAGCACATAATAGGTTTAGTGGAGTTTATGTAAAACGAAATAACAAAGGATTTCACAATAGCTGTACTGCCCATTTAAATTCCAAATACCTCATGGCAAAATAACAGTATTAATAATTAAAAGTACACAGTGATAACTCATAAGTTACCTCCTTGTCTAGCATACAGACTTCCTCCAAAATAACCATTCACTGGAGATGTAGCAGCATAGACAAATATGGCTGTACTGAGCATTGATCCCCTCCTAAAAAGAGGAAAAAACATGTACGATCAAACTAAAAAAAATGATTAAAAAAAATCATATTATCATACTGTTAGCATTTATTTGATTTCAAAGATAAACTTTGGCAGAAACGCAAAATATCACATCCTGGATTGCAAAAAACCTCTAAAGATTATCTCTAGTGAATGAATTTCTAGTTAAAACTGCATCAAGCTAGTGCTATTTTTTTCTGGTCTGCAGTTAAATTTCACAATAAACTCTCAACAAATATTTCACATTTCTTTGGCAAAAAATATTAGAAGTTGGCACCAAAACTGTTTTACAACCCTATAAACCAATTCCATCATATGGAACAGGATATTCATCTGTTAAAAAAAAAGACTAGAACATTCCTTTTGATAACCTGAATCAACTATGGAAGATACTTGCCTGCTGGCAGAAATAAAATGAAAGTAGAACAATTTATATTAAGAGCTATGACTTTAAATGGTACAACACTGGACTTTCCCTATCTAGTTTCCCTTATGCTGTTATAAGATGATTTCATAAAAATCTATAGGTCCACATGTCAACATTAACTAAGATTAACAATCTCTAACCTCCCCTTCCAATAATGATATCTATGGAGTTCAGACCAATCTTTCTGTTGAGCAAAATGAGGGGAAAAATTTTTTTAAATGCCTGGATCCAATTAGAAACATTAAAATGATAAGTGACAGTGTCACTTTCCCTAATACAGAAATGTACTTACTAACCCACTACATATTTCATTGCCCTAGCTTTGCTATATGTAGTACTCTTCTGGTCAAACACTATGCTTACTTTCTTAAAGTAGATGAGTAAAAACAGTGGAAACACTGCAATATTCTCATTATTACACAGCTAAATATAAGTGATATTAAGATTTATTATTCTCAAATTTAAAAGATCATGATTCTCAAAGTTAATCAGTTTCAAAAGCCAAATTTGTTATTTTGAGAACACAATTACACACTGCAAGCACTAATTTATTCCTTCCAGACCACTGCTAATGAGTTTGACCCATTCTCTGTTATAAACATGTGTGTTAAGGCAGACACAGGCCTAACAATGTTGAAAACAGCAAGGCTACTTCCAGTATAAGACCAATCCAATATCAGTCAAAGTTCCTAATACCAGCAGAAAGGAGTACAAAATGACTACAAAGGTATTTAAGGTTGCAGTCCCCAAAGACATTTCCACTAAATGAGCATCGGTCAAAGTTTTAAAAATCAGACATACCATTCACTTCTTTGCTCACAACTATTCTATGGGTATTTCATACCCCCCCACACCCCCAATAAATCATTTTCATCTACACTGAAAAATCTGCTGGGGCAGCCTCCAATCCCATGACTAGAAAGGGAAACCACTATGGTGCTGCTTTGCCTATACTTGTTCCTACCCTACCACTCTCTCCTGGAAGTTTCAGAGTAGCAGCAACAAGTGGAATTATGGGCTCACCTACACTTTTTAAACTCTATGCCTTCTCTACCACACATTAACAGGCATCCACAGTGAAACTGATCCTCTACCCACATCTGCAAAATACATTTTCCTCTCTGATTATTATGGTAATCACAAGACAAAGTAAATTTTATGTGTCACATTAGCTGTTCTTTATCCTTTAGGATCATTCCTTCTCTGAAGTGATTCATCCCAATTTTCTGTGTAAATTTTTTATTTTCTCATCACTCCAAATCATTATTATAGCTATTTTCATTTCTTTAACAGAGCAAATTAAGAGAAGAGCTCTGGAGTAAGATTAACCTCAAATCCCAGCTTATTAATACCCTTTAGTAGAGCTATATGATCTCAGTCAAATTACTTTACCTCTCTGAGCTTTACTTTCTTTGTAGTATGAAAATACTTCGGAGTTGATGTGAAGATTAAAGGCACTAACATGCATAAAGCACAAAAATGGGACCTCAATGTTATACTCTTTTATATCGTAATATTATTTATCACTTTAGTACTTATAACTATATGCACTTCAAATAAACACAATGTAGAACAAACATGTACATTAATGACAGTAAAAAAACAATGTATGGTTTGCCTGCTACTACCATCTATTTGAGATAGATGGTTTCTTATTTCTGAAAACTGGAGGTCTTTATGAAATGAAATTTAATGAATATAGAAGAGCTTCTGCAGTAAAATATGAGTTGCCAAATTGTAGCACTACCAAAAACTTAGATTAACAAAGCAAAACCTTAAATTGTAGGAAAGGTTACTCTCCAGTGGCTCATAAGACTAACAGTATTGTCAACGTCAATTGAAAAGTAATGAATTTAAGTCAGTATTTAATGTAAATTGTCTTCTTGGCAGATTTGAAGTGCTCTTCTTATATTTAGGGTTCAGTTCATATGAAATATATTAAAACCTAAAATGAACTACTCACCAAAACTCAAAGGTTTAGGTTTTGGTCAACTATCTTATAGCCTATGTAGTAAATGAATTGCAAAGATTATATTTGAGAAACGTAAACTACAGAGAAACAACTTTGTTGGTTACTACACATGCCTTACTACATATGCACTTCAGTTCAACAAGCATTGATGAGGTACCTTCCACATGCAAAGCTCTTTAAGCAGGCACTTTCAAAATTCCAAGTTAAAGTAAAGACCCAGTCCTTGTTCTCAAGGAACTTGCTAAAGAGGAAATAGGTATTTCATATACAGTAAAATACTTAACATACAACTAAAGAGCCATTCTTCCAGCATAAATATAATTGCTTGTCCATGAAATGCCAGGTGAGTTTAGGAAAGAATGCATTATGCACTGAAATAGAGGCTGAAATAGAAATGAAGAGCTAAGTATCATTCTGACTGAGGACTTCAAGGGATAGCATCTGAAATACGTGAATTATACCCTCTACCACCCAGGCACCACTGTGTGTTTGCTTTGTAGATGCCATGGTTCTCTTGAGTACAAGCGATAGGACTCCTCAATAGGGACTTCAGATCTTTGTCAATGTACAACATTTTCTTACGATTCAAAGAACTCTAATCAAGAATTTCCTGCAAACAGTTTTTATTGGCAAAGAAAAAAATGTACCAAAAAACATAACAGTTTTTTTAAGAAGTCATCCAATTATTTTTCTAACCTAGGTGATCTTTTTTTGTCACTCTTTTTGTAATCATTTCAATGGTTTCTTTTATTCATAAGAGAGGCTCCCAGTTTGGAGGTACATGTGAAGTAATAACTCAGTAACTGTGAAATACTGATATTTTCTCATGAAAATCTAAGTAAATCTTCAACAACAACAACAAAAAAGCCCCCTCACTTTGTTAAACAGCTCTGGAATGAAAGTAAACTCTACTCATTTCTAATGAAATGTAACCTCTGTAACCATCCAAAATGTTCAGTAATGCCAGCACATTTTAACATGAGCAGAGAAATGCACTTATAGCTTAAGAGTATTTGTCTATAATAATGACATTTATATTAAATTCTAAGATAAGTGAAATAAGCAAATATTGATTCCTTAAAAGCTTCTAATTATCAAAATTATTAAAAGAACAACAAAAAAGTAATAAAATGCAAGCACTTACTCTGTATACAAATCTTCTATCATTGCAACAATAATAACAATGAGAGATACAGCAAATATCTGACATCCAGAACCAATGAGAGAGGAAAATATTAGTGGGTGACTTGATGGTCTAAATACATCTCCGTGCACCTGCTTCCATCCATATTCATCTCCTAAGTCTCTATCCTATGTACAAATACATATGTATAGAGAGAAGAAAACAATTCAGAATCAAATTAAAACATGGTAAATTAAAACATGGTAGATAGAGTTAAAAAAATTTATTAACTAGGTTCCCTCCCTCCAAATTTACAGCTATTTAAAGAGGTTCAAAATACTGAGAAAAGATATTTCAAATTTAAAACAGTCACAGCTTTAATAACTTATAATGCTGAAGCGAAGAGGTTCAAGAAGGAAACTCCTGATTGTGTTCAGAGAATCTCAAAGAATAGAAGAGAGATGTGGGAGCAAAAAGAAAAGCTCAAATTGGGAGAACAGGGTACTAACTTTCTTCCTGTTACTTTCACACCCTATTCACGACTGGCTCATAATTGACCAGGGGTCAGGTAGAGAGCAAAACAGAACTGAATAGTGCTTGTCATAAAAATGAAGAAACATCCTTTATAGCCTACAATCTAAGAAAACTTATGGGGAAAACAATAGATATAGGTATGTTTATTTAAATGTTTATAATAGCTTTTAGAAGGAATTCAAATTTACTTCTCAACCTGAGTAAGCAAGTGTTTCTTAAATAGTTTATAAGACAATGTTTCTTAAAAAATAGCAGTCCCTCAAGGTAATACACGTTTTGGGGTGAAGATACTGGTCAGACACGTTTTTGAGAAAGGACCACATATTTGATCTAACCTCTTGACACTTCACAAAGAAATTGAGCATATTAAAATTTAGATTTTTAAACTGCTTCCAAAATTTGTTCAAAGATGAGGTATACCTATGTAGAATAGCCACTAATATTCTATGGAATAGTTTTTGTTTTACAATTTTCTAAAAGAATATAGAAAACAAGTTTGAACCCACTAAGTTAACCCACTAAGCTAAATATAATCTTTCCATCCATTCCCTGAATTTTATGCAATATTTAACAGTATTAGAGAGATCCCAACTGCAATTCTGAAATTAAATGCTCTGGAAACTAAAACTTTATGGAAGTCTGATGTGTTCTAATTTTGTGATATCAAACAAAAGGTTATTTATTTTGCTTATTTATTGCACTTAGGAGAACTCTTCTATGTTTGTTGAAAAAACATTAAGATATTTGATTATTGGGCAATAGTCATGGATCCCACTTGGAATTTTATACTTTTCTAAAACCTTTTAACTCTGAATTTTGAAAACTCATCTGGCTTCAGAACTTCAGGTGAGAAATTGTGACCATTCCAAAATTCAAAATTCAAAATAACACTGAGATAAATGGGTTTTACAAAAACAATGTAGACTGTTGTTTACCATGTCATCCATTTCTTCTTCTTTACTGTACCGGGCATAATCTTTTCTTAATGTTCTCATTAAAATCATTGAAACTAAGCCCACCAAGAAGATAACCATCATGAAGGAGTTGAAAATTGAAAACCAATGAATCTAAAACAACAGAAAATAAAATGTTACCAACATGTAAGAGACAAAAGATCCACAAGTTAAGATGTCAACAAAAAACAAAAACAAAAAAATCAAATCTTTTACATAAAAAGCCAAACACATAGGGGACAAGTATTTACTATTCCAAGGGATTGATTTTCTTTAAAGTAAGCTTCCATACATTGAAAACATGCTATCAACTATACAGATTTTCACAAATTTATTGCACAGATAAAGGGCAATTTGGCCACATGGCATATGTTACTCAGCGTTAACACAGAAAGGACATGGGCTCTCATGTCAAATAGACCTAGGTTTTAACCCAAGCTCTGCCAATTTCTAGCTATGTGGCCTCCATTTTCTTATCTAAAAAAATGAAGGAAATAATACTTTTCTCTTAAGTGATTTGTAAGGTTTAATAACATAAAAAAATAATGGCACCATGTCTGGCAAAGTGGATACTCAACAAATGTTAGATCTGTTCCCCTCCCTGCAACTGAGCAACCCGAAAAGCTCCCTAAAACACAAAAGTCCAAACTATCACACTTTGCTGCCCTGGACTCAGGTACCCTCCTTGAATTCGCTGCTTTACCCTCTCTTTTTATCATCCTCATTATTCAGTCCTTTCCAAATTAGCCACCCACAGTACACAGAACACTGATGTATCCCTTAGCTTCTCAAGGTTCAAAGGGCTTTGATTTCATCCACATATCAGACACAAAATTGTGTCAATTCTGGTTCTACTATATCTCTGAGTGCATCGCAGCATTTGCTGCATCTGATTTGAACCAGGTCTGTGGCACTGCCCAGTTATTCCTTTATTTGTATTTTCATTCTCAAAAGGTCCTGAAGGATAGTTCCAAAATTTCTTCTCGCTTTTAGGCCCTAATGTCATCCTTTCTCTTGTCTTCTACCATTCAGCATGACTTGACCTTTCAGCGTTTACCCTCCTAGCCTTTCATTCTTCCTGTCAATCTCCTAGAAGCTGTGTCCCCTCTAAAGTCAATCTTTCCACTAGGCTGTAGATCTCCTTACTTTGAGGGGCTTTTCCCCCTTTCATTTTGCACCCCTTGGCCCTCACTTTTCTCCAGCTTCATTAATTACATAAGGGCCTTATCTGTAATGATATCTTGGAACTGTCACAGGCTTAAGCAAGACAATAACTCTAAAGTATACAGTATCATACTTAGCACACCATAAACACTAAAAATCTAAAAAGTCAATGTTATGACTATTATCTTTTAAAATTTTCTTTGACCTTTTGTCATTTCATTCTTCTAACTTTCTCACTTCCCTTTCAAAGTCACTATTTTTCAAATGAGACTACACGTTCCATTTCTTCCCTCACTTCCTCCAAAATACATGCCATCTTATTTTTGCCTCCTATTGCAATTTCTCTCAAAGACCTGTGATGAACTTCTAAACAGATTCAGCAGTCAATTTTCTGCCCCGTCCCCTCTCATTGACCTCCCCACCACATCTAACCTCCCCTGACACTCTTCCATCCCACATCCCCTTTCATCTTCCACATTGCTCTTCCCACCCTGTGTGAACTTTCCCCAAAGCTCCAGTTGGGGTACTGTACTATGACTTCTTGGGCTTTCAGAACCTTTAACTAGCATTCCAGTGATGCTGGTGACACACCCCTTGCCCAGCCCTGCCCCAAGTTTCCAGCCTTTGTTCTTGTGATTCAGACTTTTGATAAACACCATGATTTCCACTTGACTGTCTTCGTAGAGTTTCAGATTCAGACTACCTTAAAGGAAACTCATAATCTTCCTTCACATCTTAACAATCACTTTTGATACTCTTAATTTCTGCTAATGGTACTGATATGTGGCTTGGAAAATTCAGTTATCTCTGGCTTTTCCTTCTAATCTTTCATAGGTAATAATTTTAAGTTTTTATTTTTAAGGTTGGTGTTATGCTTTTGGTTTTGGCTTTTCTCCCCCCCCCCTTTTTTTTTAATCTCTCCCCTTCTTTTCAATGTATCCAATAAAAAGCTACCAAAAGAGTCTTTTTGAAACATTAAGCTCATATTATCACTCCTCTGTTCTAAAATTTAGGAGTACCATATTCTCTGTGTTTCATATCAAACCTCAAATATTTTCCTAATATTCTATATTCCCTATAATACGGCCACCTCATATTCCACAGTTAACCTTTCTTTCCGTTACAGCCTAGACTCTAAATAGACCTCCCCCTGCTCAATGACCCACAAGTACAGAATACTCAATTCCACCTTTGTTTTTATTTTTTCCTAATTTCTTCTCACATGGGATCTGCTTCTATTTTCCTTTGTAAATTCTACCTAGTCCATAAATTCCAACTCGAGCAGTACCCTCTCTCATCTATAGAACCTTCCATCTACATGTTACAATTCTCCATTGAAATCTTTCTGCTCTAAATTTCTACAGGTAAATCCACAGAAAATTTAACATACAGATGGACTACCTTATACAATTAGAAAAATTTTAACCTGGACTAATATGTTGAGGATGTGCACTAAAGTGAAGGGCAATCCTGGCTATTACCCACCCTGAGGTTTCAGGGAAAGGACACGCTATGGCTTTTCCTGAAAAGAGCAGCCAACTGCTCTGCCTCTGCATAAGATCATTCAACAGCTTATTTATTACTTATTAAAATCATAAAGAAAACAATGATCACATTTTATATTTTGAAATGTTTGCCCCCAAAAGACTATATGTTTAAATTTATCATAAAAGTATTAAGATTTATAAAAGCAGTCTGTGATAGGCTTTTCCAAAGATTAGATTTTGTTCCCACTTATAGGAAATTAATAACCCAGAAAAGGTCAAAAGGAAAGAAATTTTACATAGATATACTTGAATGGAACTGGCGATCATTAGGTTGCCAGTCAGAGACAGACAAGTACCACATGACCTCATTCATATGTGGAATGGCTGATCTTATAGAAGGTGAGAGTAGAATGGTGGTAGCAGAGGTGGGAAGAGTAGGAGGGAGGGAGGGAAAGAGAAATGCTGAGCAATGGATGCCCAGTTAGTGGGGAGCCATGGCAGAGTGGGTGACTAAAGATAACAATAATGTACATTTCCAAAAACTTGGAAGAATTTTTAATGATTTTACCATGAAGAAATGATAATGAGGAGAAAGGTTTAACCTAATTTAAATATTATACAGTGTATATATGTATCAAAATATCACATGGTCCACCATAAATATGTACAATTTTATGTCTTTATGTATTGGTTAAAAAAATTAAATTAAAAAAAAAATCAAAATTTCTAACAAGGCTTTCTGCTATTTTCTAATCTAAGACATACAACTTACGATAAAAACTGTAAACCAATACTTACAATGTACTACTAAAAACATGATATTTAAAGTATTTCTTTTAAAATTATGAAATGTGGTATGATTTTGAAATTTTCATACCAGGGAAAAAATTTCTTAAAAATAACAAAATAATCCTGGTATCACAAAGAGGTTATTGACCCTACTAACTACTGCACTCCAGCACCCCCTAGTGTTCCTAAACCTAAAGCAGTACCGATTTGTGATAAAAATTTGGCACAAATTTTGAACTAGAGATAACAATGCAGTACCACTACTGGCTTCAGTTCGAGTGCCTATGCCAGTGCTTAGTCAATGAATTAGACACAAACGCTATACAAACTCTACACAGCAGATCCCATCCCTAACCACTGACTTCTAGAAAACACTGTAGTAATTCCTCTCTCCACTGATCCCATTAGCATATAGATACAATGTTTTCCTTATATCTTAAAATATATATCAATGGCTGGGGTTGTGGCTCAGTGGTAGAGCACTTACTTGCCTAGCATGCATGAGCTCCATCCTCAGCCACACATTAAAACAAACAAACAAACAAACAAACAAAAAAAGCAGGGCATTGGAACATGTCTACAATCCCAGCTATTCCAGAGGCTGAGACGGGACCATCACAAGTTCAAGGCCAGCCTCAGAAACTCAGTGAGACCCTCTACCAAAATCAAATTTTAAAACTGGCTGGGGAAGTAGATTGCTTGTTTAGCACAGATGAGACCCTGGGTTCAATCTCCAGCACCAGGAGTGGCAGATGGGGGTATCCTGGCTCCATCTTCTCTACTGATGATTGTGTCATTTCTTTGCTCCCTGTAATAGGCAAACTGTCCACAGACTGTACTTGCTATTTCAGTTCATCTCTTCCCATTTGCTCTTACAGTAGTACCATTCAGATTTTGCCTCATCACTGCAACAATATCACTCCTGTTCAGGTTCACCAGGAACTCCAAATGAATCAATAGTCATTTCTCAGTACTCATCTTATGTTCAGTTTGGGTCTGGAATGTAATCTAATGGCCCATGTAAATTAAAGGCTAGGTCCCCAGCTTGGCAGTATTTGGAAACTTTGACAGGTGTGGCCTAGTTGGAGGTCTTAGGTCATTAGGGGCACACCCTCAAAAGGAATAGTGTTACTGCAGCTCCTTCCTATCTCTCTCTTTCAATTCTGGGTCATGAGCATTTTGCTCCACTACATGCTTCCCACTGTGATGTGCTGCTTTGCCATGGGCTTCAAACAAAGCCAACCATAGACTAAATGCTCTGAAGTGGTGAGTCAAAATAAACCTTTTCTCTTTATAAATTGATAATCTCAACTAGTTTGTTACAGTGAAAGAAAGCTGACAAATACATCCTACATGACCCACCAGCTTCAATTCAGAATTAATCGTATGTTCCCCATGATATATACTGTTTTCTCTTGGCTTCCACAAAACTATACATTCTTATTTTCTCCCCCTTATAGCCTTTTAATTCTCCCATTCTCCCTAAACTCTTATTATCACCTTGAGGTGATAAAATGACAAAGGGTTCAGTCCTTTGTCACTCCCCTGCTGAAAACTACAATGTTATCCCACTGCTTTGCCTTCAAGAGTAAAATTCAAACTCCTTATAGTACACATGGATGATCTAGCTCCTGTTATCTCCCTAATTTTATCTTCTTGCTTATTCCTTCAATGAACAAGCATGTTCCCACTTTTACAGGTGTTTCAATGGTACTGATCTACCTGGAACACACTTGCCTTCAGATATCCACATTATTTCCTTCAACTCCTTCAAGCTTTTGCTCACAAGTCTCTCTGAGGTTTACCCTGACTGCCATATTTAAAATTGCAACTCACCTTTCCTGTGACACCCTTCCTCAGTTGCTCTCCTTTTCTGTCTCAATGGACTACAACCACAGTATACATCTTATTTATTATTTACTAAAATAGAATATAAACTCAAGGGCAAGGATCTTTGCCTTTTATTTTTTTAGTGTCCTATTTATCTAGGACAGTGCTTACCACACAGCAGATGCTCAATTAACATGTGTTGAAAGAATAAACAAGGTATACTGCTCTCTGCATTTAAAAAAAGTGCTAGAAGGCAATCTTTCCCCCAGGTCATTAATACCCAATGGAAAACAAGGCAGACTATGTGTTCTAGGGGGTAGTGCTAGTTGACAGGCCTCACCTCAAATGTTATTAAACCTTGAAGTATCCTGTGGCCATACCTGTAACTGGACTCCTATATTTAGGACTGCCTGAGCATTATACCTCAGAACACATGGAGAGAAGGGGAAGCAGTGGGGGAGCAAAGTGTAGCTCCAGGGGTAGTGTGCCAAATCCTTCGGTGAGGACTAAACCCCACAAAGCTTACTTATTTTTTTTTTTTTTTAGTCCTAGGACTCTGATTAGAAGTAGTGATAGATTTCAATGGAGACAAAGGGTGGAACCTAGCAGCAATGATATAAATCTGTGACCACAAAAATTTGTGGGCCATCTCAAAAAGAGGTGACTAATAAACTTCAAAATTCTTGTCCAAAAGATTAGATGAAAAGAAAAAGGTAACTCAGGAAGACTCAGGAGAACACATATATCCCCTGATGCTTTGTTGTCTTTTTATGTCCATTCTTACTAAAGAAAGGAGTCACCAAAATAAACTCTTTTTGTTATAAAGAACCAAAACTACCAGAACAAAACCAGTATCTTCACCAACCACTGGTCATATGACCCGAGACCTAGCTTACATCTGCTAGTGGGGGATGAGGAATGGGGAAGGCATTTCCTCCCATTCTTGATATTTCTTTCTAATGTGGAAGAGTTTCCACTAGAAAAAAACTTCTGGTCTCATTTCATTCTCCCATCCAACCCTTTTTTGTGGGGTGGGGTACTGGGAATTGAACTCAAGGGCATTTGACCACTGAGCCACATTCCCAGCCCTATTTTGTATTTTATTTAGAGACAGGGTCTCACTGAGTTGCTTAGGGTCTCGCTAAGTTGCTGAGGCTGGCTTTGAACTCGCGATTCTCCTGACTCAGCCTCCCAAGTCGCTTGGATTACAGGCGTGCGCCACCGCGCCCGGCTATTTTTTATTTTATTTTGAAACAGGTTTCTCTAAGTTACCCAGGCTGGCTTTGAACTTTCAATCCTCCTGCCTCAGCCTCTCAAGTAGCTGGGATTATAGGCATGTGCAACCACACCCAACAAAAACAGAGTTTTCAGTTGCTCCCCTAAAACTCCTCATCGCTCTAAGCACATGTCTGAAATCGCCATTATCTAAATCTTGTAATTCACAGTCCTTAGCACAGTGCCCTAGATATGGTAAATGCTCAATATTTGTGAAACTGATTTGTGCACACAATGTCTTAAAATTTACCTACCCTATGTTGAAAAAAGGACGGATCAAGATATTTGTCAAATCGATCTTCAAATTTTACATCTGATTTTTTCCATTTTACCTGAAAAAAAATTTTCATTGGAAAATCAAGGCCAGTTAAATACTTTAAAATCTGATGGCAAAACTGAACAAAATTTAGAAATATTACACACTTAGAATTAAATATAACTAGAGAAATGGTGGAAAGTTACTGACATTTAAGAAGTTGAAACAGTCCAACAAAACTAACCAACTTTCATCTCTATGTATGTGTTAACAAAACTTAAAAGTTTTCTTAACAGAATCATTTCAGTTTTCAAAGACTATTTACTATTGTTGACTCACCTGATAAATGTGTTAAGAACTGAATTAATACAAGTTCATGTCACAAGTGTTTAAATCAATTAAAGAATCTGTAACTCTTTAGATGACATTCCATTTACTACAACTATTAAATTTCTAAGTTTCATTATGCAAGTATTATTTGCACTAGGTATATATGTGAAAAGTTTAAACAAACACTTTCAAAACTGACTGTAAGCAATGCACTCATTCTTGTTGTCAGGAAAATTAACTGGCAAAGAAAGAGGAAACCTACATTGGATTTCTCTCTTCTTTCCGCCATTTTTAAGCCTAACAGAAAAGAATCAACTTTACACTTGCTCTCGGGCTCTGACAGGCTCTCACTCTGCAAGAGCACATCTTTCCAATGAATGAAGAAAACTGGCAAGCTATACCTATCCAGCAACTTTCAATAAAGCATCAAGTCTATTGACAACAGTAAAATGGAAATAGAAACTACTGCAGTCTAAAAATGCAACCATGAAAATACATGGCTGGGTTAACTGACTTACCCAGTTATAACAGTAAATTCTCCTAAAGCAAATGGTAGGCAGGTCTTGCCAATGCACAACTGGTAGACAATACTACAGATCTGAAGCTCACTTTCTCCCTGCTTTTAGGATTACTCAGATACCTTGAGGAAATACAACTTTAATAATTTTCTGTTGCATCTAATTTAAAGCTACATTTTCATTTATTAATGTTTAAAACACAATTACAAACACTTCTTCCTACTTAAAACTATTTTAATACTTACTGAATATGACATCTGTATTTTAGTATTGGGAACCAGTTTCACCTTTCCTTCACTAGTTAGATTAACATCAACAATTCGATTTCCATTAAAACCTATTTCAAGCTTTTTGTAGGTCCAAAGATAATAATCTTCTCCATTTTCATCTGCTTCACCAACAATACCTACGAAAGAAAAAACACTTTATACAAGGTAATATCACTTAGTATTTAAAACTCCCCACAAGCTTAAAGTCATTACACTTTTTTAAATATAAAGAAGCAATATGATTATTATTCCTCATGGTTAGAACAAGCCAAAAACTCCAGCTGGATTTCTTAATAAATACACAATGGTCAGCCCATGGTGAAAAAGTGATAATAGCTCAGTATAACTGATCACGCTTTTGATTCTCAAAGTTCAGGCTTTGTCATTACCAGTCCCCTCACAGCAACAAGTTTCACCTTATGTGTGCATGTTCTCTAACACCTCAAATTTTCAGTAAAGTGCATAATCAGTCACAATCTGTCAAGGTTACCCAGCTACTAGTGAGGAAACCAAAATTAAACCAAAGGTTTCCAGAGGCCCAATCCAGTACTTTCTTTAATAGCCCCTCCCTGGAAAGATGTACATGTATGTGTATATGCATAAAATGTACCAAAACTTAAAATACTTCTCTTTATGCTTCAAGTATGGAAACTCTCCCTGGGCAAGTCATCAAAATTAAACGAGTCTTATAGATAAATGGCAATGAGGCAAGAGTTAAAAATGACCACTTGATCATGATTTGGGAGATTACAAGGGGAAGATCTAAACAATGTGAGACAATAAGTGATAGTCGGGAACCCATCTCTTGTGCCTCAAACTGCCAGTTATTTGTCTGCTGTTCTCCATATGAGCCTATATACTTTCCAAGAGCCTTATGCTCCTTAGGGCCTGCCCCTCTATGTTCAAAGCATCCCATTCAAGTATTGGGGGAAAATATGATTATTTCTTATATAAGAATATTTGTTTATTAACTGAAGTGATTCTAATTGATTAGTACAAATTCAAAGAATATGGTTGTTTTGTTTGGGTTTGCACAAGATAATGAAATCTAAAAATTAATTTCATTACAATTTATTTAACTATGTACTCTGAAAACCAGACTTTGGGGGTAAGGACACAATTATACCAAATAAGAAGCTTTCTCTAAGAAGCTTTTTAAAGATTCTGAAATCATCACCACAAGAAAAGTCAGACTGGATTTTTTTCCCCATGGTTCAGACATTCTAAAATATACAAAAGTATCCCCCAAACATGGTGGACTCTAAAATTCCAGGACTAAAAATTATTTGAGACAAGAAAGCACAGTTGTCACTGCTACTAAAGAAGTCCACAGCAATGACTAGAAGGGGATATATATATATCCATCCT
This sequence comes from Glaucomys volans, assembly GCA_020662805.1. Classification (NCBI taxonomy): domain Eukaryota; kingdom Metazoa; phylum Chordata; class Mammalia; order Rodentia; family Sciuridae; genus Glaucomys; species Glaucomys volans. Next base: position 89,355 of record JAJEJO010001185.1, read on the forward strand.
CTATCTATCCTAAGGATCCAGACAGGCAGACAAGAAACTCACAAGCAATGGAAAAGAAGGAAGGAACCTGCCTTATCATCAGAAATGAACAAAGCCTAGCCTAATAGGTTTTTTGGAACTACAGACTCAAATCTTCAGTGAATGTTCAGCACATATTCCTGCTTCCCTCAGAGCTGACCACAGAAATATGTGTCACTGAAGCACTAACTACAATCATTTATATGAAATCTTTACTATATATAATTAACATATGACAGTAATGATGATTCACACAATTATCTCTTAAGATTAACTTTCTTACAAATTTTATCTTAGTACAATATTAAACCTGATCATATATGCTTAGTCGTTCATAATTTGCCATTCATGAACATAATAGTCTGCTAACAATTTTAAGAATTAGAAGAAACGTTAATTATATATAAGAACAAAATGTCCGGGAACAAAAAAAAAAGAAAAAAAAAATGAAGAAGAGAAAAATGTGATCAAACATGTTGACTATAATAGCTGGCTATGCTTTGCATTTTAAATAATTTAATCAAGTCCACGCAAATGACTTTTAGATTATGCATTAGTTTGTATTAACAATGCCACAGTTTTTCTCCACTAATATGGACAAGCAAGAGTTTTTGGAACATAATATAGGAATTTGAAGCGAGCCATTCAAGAAACTATCATACCCAACCACCATACTTCCAAGTACCATATGAGAGGAAAGCAGAGTTAAATTTCAAAATTTTACTTAGTATCTCCTAACTGTACTTAAAAGAACAAGTTAAAGATTAAAAAAAAAAAAAAATACACCTGTTATCCCAACAACTCAGGAGGCTGAGGGCCAGGAGGATCACTAGTTCAAAGCCAGCCTCAGTAACTTAGCAATTCAGTGAGACTCTCCTTTAAATAAAATATCAAAAAAAGGGCTGGGATGTCGCTCAGTGGTTAAGCATTCCTGGGTTCAATCCCTAGTACAAAAAACAAAACAAAACGAAAAGAGGACAAAAGGACATTTTAGGTGTCCAAGCACCTTTTAATTCCTTGACTCTGAAAAGTTACACTGGGTAAAATTTATACTTTGAGAGAGCTTCATGTAAGGTTTGGCAATATCAAAAATCCCTCAAGAAACAGGGAACCATAAAATAAGTATAAAAATCATTCTGTGGAGAATAGTGAAAACACATTTATATCACGATCCAATTTGCAATCACCTTAACAGTTATTACATAACTCTTGCTTACTATACAAATTTCCCAAACCTTAAATACAACATACAATACTTACCCCATATTGGTAAGTCATCTATGTACATTTGATACCAGTAATGATTTTTGATAGCATAAACAAAGGCATCCCTCTTTTCTTTATCTAAATCAATTTCACAGTAAGTGGCTGGCATCACATCATCTGCATAAAATAAAAATAGCAAATTAGCCCACTTGTTTGCAAAAATAGTTGCAGGGCAAATAACATAAGAAAACAACCCCAATGTTTCCTGAAGTTAAAATTTCTACTTATGATTGTTGAATCTGGGTGATAAATATATAGGAGATCAGTATACTATCCTTTCCTTTTTTGCATATCTTTACAATTTTTTTTTTCAGTGCTGGGAATTGAACCTAGGACCTTGTGCTTGACAGGCAAGCACTCTTTACGAACTGAGCTATATCCCCAGTCCTCTACAATTTTTATGGGAAAAAATTTTAATCATCTTTATATTCAAAGATTGTCTTAGTAAGGGAAGAAATCCCTCATATAAAAAAACTATGGACTTGGCTTGTAGCTCAATGGTAGAGCACTTGCTTCCCATACGTGAGGCACTGGGTTTGATCCCCAGCATCACGTAAAAATAAATAAGTAAATAAAGATACTAAGTCCAACTACAACTAAAATATTTTTAAAAAAGAAAACTATAAGAACATTAACAAAGCAACTTTAAAATGAATATTGACTTAGAAAACAAAAAAACTTAAGATACATAGGAAAGATATTTAATATATATGAAAGCTTTAAGAATATGCTACGAAATATCAGCCACCCAGGAAGCTGAGGCATCAGGATCCCAAGTTCTAGATCAGATTGGGCAACTTAGCAAGACCCTGTCTCAAGAAACTTAAAAAAAAAAAAAAAAAAAAAGAGCTGGGGAGATAGCTCAGTGATAGAATGTGCCTGGGTTCAATCCCCAGTACAAAGGCGGGGATGGAGGGAGACAGGTAACAATGCCTAGCTGTAAGAGCTCTGAGATAAACATGCATTTTAACATTCTTGAAAATACCAGAGGCCACAGATTCTGTGAGGAATCCCAGTGACTCTTCATAATTAGGAAGATTAAAAAGCAAACCTAAAGCCGGGCGCAGTGGCGCATGCCTGTAATCCAAGCGACTCGGGAGGCTGAGTCAGGAGGATCACGAGTTCAAAGCCAGCCTCAGCAACTTAGCGAGGCCCTAAGCAACTCAGTGAGACCCTGTCTCTAAATAAAATACAAAATAGGGCTGGGAATGTGGCTCAGTGGCCGAGTGCCCCTGAGTTCAATCCCCAGTTCAAAAAAAAAAAAAAAAAAAAACCTTTATCCAGCAGGCATCCCCGTTTATAAATAACCAAAGCTTCCTAAAAAATGAGTCATTTCCACTCTTGACTGCTTGTAAAAACACAACTGACACAATTCTGTTCAGATGGTCTCTAACATAATGCACATGTTTCAAAAATGCTTGTTTCTAACAAACAAAATCTAAAAGACCTGCAAGTACTCCAGATGTCAAAAGAATTAAAACTAATTCAATTTATTAATTAAGCAATTAGGAAAAGATAAATTAATTTAAGATTAAAAAAGAAAGTACAAGTTTAAGTTCTCTCATAGTATAATACTGGATATATTTAGCACCTGAAATGCAATTTTCCCAAAGAAACATTAAACTTCTTAATTATCAATTAAAACTTCTTAAAGAAAAACTAGTTGAACCATGAATTATATGATTGCCTATAACACTATTTCTATAAGAAATAGCAATCAATTATAACTTAAGATGCTCCACAACTTGTTTCCCCCACCCTCAAGAGAACAGCTTCCACTAACAGATCAGTTCAGAGTGAGTATTATTCTCAAAATAATGATAAACAATGAAGTCCCAAGGAAGGAGACAGGAATATACTACCCTCAAAGTAGAAGAAAATAATTTTGTCTTCCAGCAATGATTCTCACACAGGTTTCCCTTCTACCCAAGCCCTTCTAGGGCAGCAAGGCATTTATGATTTTCATAATGGTAAAAAATGTGAAGCTAAGCAGTGAAGAAAGGGAGACTTAGGAAATGAGATTGCTATAAAGGATCCCTACAGCAGGAGCTAGGAGAACCATGGGAAAACATTCCCAAATGGGATTCAAAGGAGTGTGATAACAAACTAAGGGCAGCAGGCAGCTGCAACTACATCGGGGACAGTCAGAACCAAAGAAGTCCAGGCTTGGAGGGCAACAAATAGCTGTGGGAGAACTCATTGCTACCTCTGCAAAGCATCAAGTTTCTTGATAATAGTCAATAACAATGTGGTAGTTTTAAAGTATGAAATTCTAAGATAAACAATATGACCTGTATAAAGTTTTTTAAAGATTCCTCACAGCCAGAACTCTAGTTCAGCTCTGTTTGCTAACTGATCTATCATCCTTTCTCTTTATGCTCTAACCTAACTATCTGCAGTTCCCACACACCTGGTATTTATTCTCTTGGCCTCTGGATTTTTTGGTTCATGCTATCAACTTCACTTCAAAGTCATCTAAAAATCTTTCCCATCCCCCTATCCTTTCCTCCTCAGAGTAGACACCCTACCCCCACTACCTTCCCATTTCTCTGAAGTCCCAACGCTTACTCTCCATACTTCCTTTATGGCACATAGGATGTACCATCCTTTACCTGAAACCAGCACCTTAGAGCCTCATGAGGCCTTGAGAGTAATGTCCATAACTATTTACATCCTTTCACCCTCAGTACCTTGCAGAGTAAGAATCAAAAACAAAACATTCTAACAAATTTTAGGAATATGACTTGCCATTTCCTTGGCAAATGAAATTTCTGATTACGCACATATGCATACATCTGTGTATAAACGTATGTATGTGTGTGTGTGTGCAGAAGAAGGACAAGTCAATATAAACAAATGAAACTTTTGAGCAGTCTCTCATAAGAACTGGCAAAGTGGTCTTACAGAATATCTTTCACTGATGTAAAACCTAGAAATTAAATGTGGTAAAAGGGAAAACCCATCATGGCAGGCTGTGAAAAGGGCACTGGTCAGTCATATTTTAATGAAACTCTTCTTCTGGGCATGTTGGCAAATACAAACAACACAAATAACTGAAGAGCCTGGTTGCCCAACCAAAACAATACTTCTCTCAGGAGCGAGCTGCTCTGAAGACAACTAATGCAATGGGTATGAATATGCCAAATCATTATTCAGTGTTCTATATAACTGGAAGACAATCTGGAAAAATCACCATAAATCACTGTTTTAAATTACAATAACTTATAAATTTATAGTTTTCTCAGATAAAACACAAAGCTTTAAATTTTGAAGAAGATAAACTTGCGAATTTACCAATATCAATACTTTACACGGGAAGGGGAAAAAAGCCCCAACTTGTAAAATGGGAAGCATAAACACTGATTTTTCAAACAGAAGGCAAGGTTAGGTAGCATCTGGAAACCAAGCCCTATCTGTCTGTCAATTGCCAATCATACCCTAGACTAACACTATACAGGGAAAGCTTTGAGAAAAGAATGTGATAATTATTTATGAGTTCTCTAAGAACACATCATGTCATCACATTTTGTTTAATTTCTCTTTTGATAACATTACTAAACTGGAATATCAGATATACTCTACCTCAAATACAGCAGCACTTGGCAAAGTATCAAGAAATCACTAAAGTGAAAAGGGCAGAAATGTGAGTTTTATTCTGAGCTCTGTTATTTATTAGCTATGTGAATAAAAACAAGTCACTGAACCTCCGTGAACCTCAGTTCCCTCAACTGTAAAAAAGAAAACATTGGTGCTAGCTCCTTCTCAGAACTGTTTTAAGAACTGATGGTACCAATGTCTTCTTCAGTGTTCTCAAGTTCTCACACCCCTCTGAGAATCTGATGAAAGTATTATCTCCTGGTCTTCCCAAAAATGCACATTCACACAAACTAAGGGCACAATTTCAGAGGGCCCATGTACCAATGAAGCCAAAACTCCTGGTTACTCTTAATACCCAGAGTTTACAGTGCTAGAATGCAATTAGGAATTTGATAACTGCCAAATGAATTAAAGGAAAAACATGGACTGGAGAAACTGGTATGTCGACAGATAATTTAAAAACCATAAAGACTACTGATTAACTGACCAACCTGACAAACAGCATAAACTGCAATTTTTTGGCTGGCTATTTGGTAACGTGTATCAAGAAGTGCATTAAAAATGTTTATAGCCTCTGTTTTTTTTGTGTGTGTAATTCCACTTCTAAAAAATAATTCTAATAAAACATTCAGAGATGCATTAAACTACTATGTGCAAGGATAGATAAGTGCTTGTTATTTCTAACAGGAAAAAAAAGAAGAGAAAGAAAAGGAAAAAGAGGAAAGAAGGATGAAAAAATAGAAAAAACAATCAAAATATCTCATAACTAGAGAATGAGTAAAAATTGCAGTATCTAAGTATATAGTATCTAGACATAATGTGGCTACATTTAGAATAATTAACAATGAAAGGATAAACTCAAAATGTTAAGATGGCAAAAGCAGGAAAAAAACATATAACTTATTAAATGAGTTAGAAGAACTCAGAACACTATCTGGCACATAGTAAGTACTACATAAGGTTTTGTTACTTTTCTTAAAAAAAATCACATATTGGCAACATGAACTCAATTTTGACATATTTTAAAACAATGCAGATGAGCCGGGCATGATGGTACAAGCCTATAACCCCAGCAGCTGGGGAGGCTAGGGCAGGAGGATTAAGATTTCAAAGCCAGCCTCAGCAACGGCGAGGCGCTAAGCAACTCAGTGAGACCCCATCTCTAAATAAAATACAAAACAGGGCTGGGGATGTGACTCAGTGGCTGATTGCCTCTGAGTTCAATCCCCAATACCCAAATATATAAAAGAATAAAAGAATGCAGACGAATGGGAAACAAAAACAGAGGAAGAATTAAATATGCCAAAACGGTAAATGTACCATCATGATAATTACATCCAGGTGATTTTAATCTTCTTCTTTACATTTTTCTGTAATTCCTAAATTGTGTAACTGAAACTTTATCATTGATAAAGTCATAAAAAAATAAGTATGTGTACATTTGCGAGGGGTGGGGATAAATCTGGAGAACACTGTTATCAATGATTCAAATAAGGACTTACAGTTACAAATTGGTGCAGTCACTCTGGAAAGCAGTACGGAGATTCATCAGAAAACTTGGAGCAGACCCACCTTTTGACCCAGTTTCCCACTCCTCGGTTTATACCCAAAGGACCTAAAATTATCATACTACAGTAACGCAGCCACAGCAATGTTTACAGCAGCTCAATTCACAATAGCTAGACTGTGGAACCAACCTAGATGCCCTTCAACAGATGAATGGAAAAGGAAACTGTAGTATACATACACAATGGAATATTATTCAGCCATAAATAATAATAATATTATGGCATTTGCAGATAAATGAATGGATTTGGAGAATATCATCCTAACTGAAATAAGTTAATCCCAAAAAACCAAAGGCCGAACTGATAAGGCCGAACTTTTTCCTGATAAGTGGATGATGATACATAATGGGGTGGGGCGGTGGGGGGTAAGAAGAATGGAGGAACTTTAGATTACATAGAGGGAAATGAGAGGGAGGAGGGGGTGGGGGTATGAAAGATGGTGGAATGAGACAGACATCATTACCCTATGTACATGTATGATTACACGAATGGTATGAATCTACATTGTGCACAACCATAGAAACGAAAAATTGTACCCCATTTGTGTACAATGAATTAAAATGCAGCCTGTAAAAATAAAAAATAAATAAAAACTAAATTAAATAAATAAAAACTTAACAAATCTGCAGTTAGCAGGAGGTTTCAAAGAATCACTAACATAAAAAATTGACAAGTTTCCAATTTAAATTATTTGGCTGGCTAAAACATTTTGGTTGATGCTGACAGGACAAAATCCAATTAAGCAGGACTAATTTAAGCACAAATATATTTCTTATCTTTCCTGAAACCCATTAATATGTCAGTAAAGGAATTAAAAAAGAAGTCAATCTGCCAGGACAAAAAGTAGAGAAGACAATGAAAAAAAGATCTCAACAAATTTTTGGAAAATGGATGGAAGATGAAAAATGAAAAAATAGGGGAAAACAGAATAGGGGAATCCCTAGACAAAGGGAGGGGACTGGTGTCAGAATTCAAGACACTCAGGATGGAGACACCACAGACCTTGAAAGGTGGGGAACAGACGTAGGGCTGAACACACAAGGGGACTGCATTCAGATAGATACCCATGCGTACATGAAGGGGTGGGATGCTCAAGTCCCCTCCTCCACCCACCAAACAACAACCTTCTGCAGTAGAACAGAGGCAGATCTTCCTCTAGAGAAATTCTAAAGGCCCCAGAAACAGGAAGAGTAGGAACAGCGGAAGTTATGGACTGCAGGGTGGGAATGACCCTTGGCAAATTTTGCTGCTGAATGAGACAGCCTATTATGCCCCGTGCTCCCAAGATTTCTCTACCCTTCAGCAATCAGGTCTATACCACCCAAGCAGATACCTGGGTGGAAATTCTGCAATAGTGAGGATCAGAATAGCCAAGACAGAATCATTGAACTAGAAGCATACAACACTCTAAACAATTTTTGATATATTTCTCTATCTGCACTACTTTCAACTTAGCAATTCACTCTAAATAAGAAGAAATACTGTAGAATAAACTCATCCCTCTACAAAGCAGAGATATTCAAGGAAGAGAAAATTAAGAGAAGATCAACTAAAAAAAAGGAAGAAAGGAATCCTCTATAAATCACTAATTTTCAACAATCAACATTCTCTATTATACTACAGTATTCTCAATAGAAGGACTGTGACCTCCCCTGGTTAAGAATTGTTATTCCAGCCAGGCACAGTGGCACACACCTGTAATCCCAGTGACTCAGGAGGCTGAGGCAGGAGAATTGCAAGTTCAATGCCAGCCTCAGTAACTCAGCAAGGCCCTAAGCAACTTAGCAAGACCGTCTCTAAATAAAATAGAAAAGGGGGCTAGGGATGTGGCTCAGTGGTTAAGTGTCCCTGGGTTCAATCCCCAGTACCGCCCCCCAAATTTATTACTCCAGATCATCTAATAATAAAAATGAACCAATTATCTTAGGTGGTAGGCACAAACCACCCAGGATCATACGATATTAACACCTTACGCCGGGCGGGGTGGCACACGCCTGAAATCCAAGCGACTTGGGAGGCTGAGTCAGGAGGATCGTGAGTTCAAAGCCAGCCTCAGCAACTTAGCGAGGCCCTTAGCAACTCAGTGAGACCCTGTCTCTAAAAAAATACAAAACAGGGCTGGGGATGTGGCTCAGTGGCCAAGTGTCCCTGAGTTCAATCCCTGGTTCCAAAAAAATAAAATAAAATAAAATTAGAGGACAATAAATTTAGGCCTGGTTCAAAGATGCCTACTTAAGTCTGCCCTTGTATAATTAATGTATTTTTTCTAAATGGTCTCAATTAGCATTTCTATCAGGAGTTAGCATGTAAGAAAAAAAGTTGTACATAAAATTTTAAGTGAGAGGCATCCTACATTAGACCTAGACTATCATTAGTACCTTGAAATAGAGCGCGAGCGCACGCCCACGGGGGTGTATGTGTGCATATAGCTTATTCTGTTTTCAATATATTTCCAAAATTTTATTATATCTGAATATGCCTTCACAAGAATCTTCAAACATCAAATATTTAAGGGATGAAAAATTAACAATATAAATATTTCTATATTTCATACACAGACAGGATGTTCTAGTTTCCATTACATTATTAATATATATAATATGCCACAGGCAAATCCCTCCATCTCAGGACCTCTGTGAGAGGGAACTGGTTGCTACAATCTCTAAGGGGCATCCTTACTTTAAAATTCTATGATACTACAAGTAACAACCAGGAACATTTTCAAAGCCTGATCAATTTTGTCCTTGAATAGAGCAAACAAAAACTTACAGGAGAGGGGAAAGAGAAATCTAATCAGTATTTACTATTTCACCTAGACCACTTGACTCTCACTGCAGAGTTGACAAGACCCCAAGGAACACCCAACAATCAGGGAACAACATCTGGCTAGCTCTTCTTTCCATCTAAAGGTGCTTAGTTTAGTCTGAAAAGAAAATAAATCTCACTTTTCTAGACCATGAAAGCTGTCTACCTCTACTTAAACAATCTCTCCATCTCAGCCTCAAGGAACTAATAAAGAAGAAAGGTTAAGATTGCTGAATTGACAGTACTCTTCTTCAGAAAATACAGGTGAGTATTTTTTTTTAATTGATGAAATCTTATTAGCCAAGGAGGATTCTAGGTTTTTCTCTACTCTTTCTTGCTGGTTCCTTTCTAACAAACTGGAAATATCTATCAAATATGGAAAAGGAGAAAATAGATGAATAAAATATTCATGGTTTTCAAAGATTACATACATATTCTAGCTTGAGTTTCCTCCAGATCTGTGATTAGATATTTAAATTACCTGACTAAATTAAAATATATGCCATGAGGCATGTTTACAATATTTCATTAAGTTATAGTCTAAACTACTGTAGTTTAAATTTAGAACTTAATTATTAAGCTCAAAGGGACATTATGGAGGGAAAAATATAAATACACATACTCATTTTCAAAAAAAAGTAACAAAAAACTATAAAAACAAGAATAAAATTTAGCAAATCAAAATTAAAGTAACATTATCTTTACAATATTTCATTTCACATTTTCTTCTCTAAAGTACTAAAACTATGAGAAAGCAGTTACTATTCATTTTACACGAGGAAACAATGAAGTCAAAAATGGAGTAAACAACTTTATTAAAATCAATGCAGTAAAAGAAATGGGATTAAAATTCAAAAGCTCCTGATTACAAAATCCATACCCTATTCAAAAAGCAAGACACAAATAATCAAAGATCCTGCAAAAATTCAATTACTCAAGCTTTAGTTCAGGATGCTAAAAATGCCTATGCAGGAAATACACTCTGACAAACTTCACTGAGGAAAACAAAAAGCATAAACACACTCAAAGAACCAGATAAATAGGTAACTACATAATAAACAGCCAAGGAGGATTTTTTTCCCAAGTTAAACAAATCTTTGACTCACAATTTAAATGTCCTACTGTGTTGAGAATGTAAATGAATACAACACTGATAAATACATGCTGAGTCAATGGTACAAGTCTGAATTTAAGAATTTACACAAATTTTTTTAAGTAACCACATATCCCATCACAGTTTCACACTTACAGAAATTACTTTATTATGAATCTATGGCGGCCTTCACTGCCCACATGTCTAATCACTAAAGGGTTTTCCTTTTCAGGAAAAAAAAAGTTAGGAAAACATAATTTTTAATTACTAATTTACTCTGCTAAACATCCTACAATGTACATGAAAGTTTCACACAAAATTATCTGATCCCAATGTCAACAGGGCCAAAGTTAAGAAACTCTGGTCTATAGTCTATATCATAATGACTATTAAGGTTTACTTACCTTTAAATTTAATATCCAGACCACTAAATTCCAATTCAACTCCTTGAAGTGCTTCTCCCAGGGTTTCATGGTAATGACTGATACTTTTTTTTGACCCCACACAGAATGGAAGTGAAAAGTACTTATATGTTTCTTGGCGATTATGGTAGGGCCCAACAGTATTCATCCATAAGACAACTTCCTCTTTATCTTGATACTGAAACGAGAAAAACAAATTTTATATGTGTGTGTATGTGTATATATGTATGTGTATATATATATTTAAATCTAATTCAAATTAAGGGAATATTTGTTATCTGTTCCAAATAAAAGTATATTATCTGTGTTCAGGAAACTATAATACTGGAAGCTTGTTTTAATCTCACAATCGATATCCACACCTAAAATATCAAACTTAGTGAATTCTGTTGGAGGCAGTGGCACATGTCTGTAATAGCAGCTCAGGAGGCTGAGGCAAGAGGATCAAGAGTTCGAAGCCAGCCTCAGCAATGGGGAGGCCCTCAGCAACTCAGTGAGATCCAGTCTCTAAATAAAATACGAAATAGGGCTGGGGATGTGGCTCAGTGGCTGAGTGCTCCTGAGTTTAATCCCCAGTACCAAAAATGAAAAAATCTTTTTTTTTTTTTTTTTGGGTGGTGCTGGGGATTGAACCCAGGGCCTTGTGCTTGCAAGGCAGGCACTCTACCAACTGAGCTATATCCCCAGCCCCGAAAAAAACCTTAATGAATTTTAAAATTATACCCTCTCATTGTGGTCTCAGGATCCACCTTTTCCAAATTTTGTTTACAGAAGATAGTTTTAAACAAAGTCCAATAGCTCAGAAGAGAATACTAACAATTAATATTTATACTATTAAGTAACAGAAAACTTAGAACCAATATAATTCACAGATAAGGAGGAAACAAAATGAACAGTTTATCCAGAACCTCATGCTCATCATAATATAACCCCCCAAAACCAACGCTGTCAGCACACATAAATAAAACCTCCTCTAGTCTTCTAGTCTTCCTCTAGTCTTCCCCTCTAGTCTTCCAACCACTGGTGAAAGCATTAAGAGGAGAAAAATAACTAAGAGAAAGAAAAGCCATACTATGAAACCACAAATCTATTCAAGTCATTATTCCATCTGTTATCAGCCTGAAAGACATAATTACATGCATATTTCTTTGAATAATTATAGTTTTACCCATGCATGAATACTCCATATAGCTAAATATGGCCAGGAGTGGTGACACACACCTATAATCCCAGCTACTAGGGAGACTGGGGCAAGAGTGTCTCAAGTTTAAAGCCAGCCTAGAAAACTTAGATTGTCTCAAAATAAAACAAAAAAGGCTGGGTATGTGTGTAGTGCAGTGATGGAATACCCCACTTCGATCCCCAGTACCAAAGAAAAAATACAGCTAAATAGAGACAGCAATTCAAAGATTTGAGGTAGCTGACTTCACCTTTCCAGGGTCTGTTGGATCTGCCCAAGATTTCTAAGATATCTACAAGTTTAAAATCCTAATGATTAGTTATGGTTTAGATATGAGATGTCCCCAAAAGCTCATGTGTAAGACAATGCAAGAAAGTTCAGAGGTGAAGTGATTAGATTATGAGTTGTGGCCTAATCGGTCGGTTAATCCATGGATATGGATAAACTGGATGGTAACTGTGGGCAGGTATGGTGTAGTTTGGGGTTTGTTATTTTGTCCTGGTAAACAGAGTGCACGCACACGCTCTCCCTCTCTCTTGTCCTCCCTCCCCATCACTTCTCTTTCTTTCTGCTTGCTGATTTTCATGTCATGAGCTGCTTTCCTCTGTCACACATTTTCACCAATGATGTTCTGCCTCACCTTGGTCCCAGAGCTATGGAGTCAGCTATCTATGGATTGAGACCTCTGAACTGTGAGCCCAGAAAAACTTTTCCTCCTCCACATTATTCTTGTCTGGCATTTTGATCATAGCACCAAATGGTTGACTAAAACATGATTTTATGAAAACAGACTACCAGGGTGATTTCAAAACCAGCATTACTAATTAGCAATATTAACTGAAGATACTATAATTTAAGTCAACTAATGGTATAGAAGTTAATCCATTAAACCATTATTTACTGAGTACCTAACATGTGCCAACAACTGTGTTTATAACTGAGGATTCAGCTTTGAATGTGTTCCTTGCTCCACGATGTCTAAAGAGAAAGACACATATTGAACAAGCAATTACAATAAGATAGGCTGCTACAGAGCATGTAACAGAGAAAGCTACCCCACTAGTCCACTTTGAAACCCTTACCTCCTGTCTTCAATCCAAAACTAATCAATAGGTAAACTTCAACATCTCCAAAACCAAGCTCATCCTACCCCAATCTACCCTCCTCAACTTATTTTCCTACTGGTACTATCATTCTCTCAGAGTCAGACACTCAAACTTCAAGACCTTCTACAGTTCAGGAAAAAAAAAACATTAACTTGTCTACTCTTACCCAAGGCATCTGCCTCCTCGTTTTGATTCACATCATCACTACCACCCTAAGACTTCAATTTCATCACCTCATCTTCAAACATAATAAATGTCTCACTGTTCACGTAAGACATCATCCAGGTCATCAAGGAAAGAACAATCTCAATGTTCAAACATGAGAAATATGGACCAAACATGGTGTTAGGCATTAAGGATATAAAAGTAAATACTCTCCTTTCTTTTAAGTTCATAATCCACAGGGGAGCTAGCCAAGGAAATGATTAACACTGGAGAAATAAGTGTTATAATTAAGGTAATAAAGAACTATTGTAGCAATAATAAATGCTTAATTCTACTTTAGCAGCTGTCTATGGACTGAGACCTCTGAACTGTGAGCCCAGAAAAACTTTTCCTCCTCTACATTATTCTTGTCTGGCATTTTGATCATAGCAACAAATGGTTGACTAAAACATGATTTTATGAAAACAGACTTCCAGGGTGATGGGTAACAATACAGGGTCAAGGTGGGTAACAATACAGAAAATCATAAGCTGCTTCAAGTAAGTTCAAAAAATTGTAGATAATCTTCATGTGTAAAGTAAGGAATCAAAGGTATGAATGTTACTGTACCCATACACCCCCATTCTTAACTCTTCTTTTTATTTTGGGGGATTGATAAATATATAAAGGACTCCACTCTTCCAACCAATGCTCATGGTCATAGAGCACTAATCAGTGCAAGTACTCCTTTCTGCTATATATACAGCTTCAGAATTCTTTTCAAAACCATGCTCTAAACCAACCACTACTAACTAACCAGAGTTGGTATTAGAAATGAAATGTTCAACAACGAAAAATGCTCTCTGCACAGTGCAATGTACACAAGTACTTGATAAATAAAAAGGGAAAAGTTTGAAGAAATACTAAAATATAAAGTTCTCTGGCACTTAATAAACACTTGATGCATATACACGGATTGGTAGGTGCACTGATTGCAATAGAACTTTATTTAGAGAAATAAGAAACAAGAAAAGAGTACTAGAGATTACAACATCGAATGAAAGCACCCATTAATGAGATCCTTGCAATTAATTCTGCTGAATTTGTAAAAATATGTAATTTGGAAAATAAGTAAAGACATTTTTTCTGTAAATCTTGATGTACATATTCCTTTAAAAATAAACAAAACATTGAACATAAATATTTCTTTAAAATATAACACTCATTTATTTTATACAAACTCAGACACATGATTAAGGGCTACAGTGTGTATTAAACTACACATTCCTAAGTTACTCATTTTAAACACTCACAAAATCTTAATAGGCTAGTAGAGCTGTGATGACCATGATGCAAATACTGTAGCCAGCCTTGGAGCTCAGGTTATTTCTGGGCAAGGACTGAAACACATGCAGGGCTCAGGGTAACTATTAAGGCAAAAATAAGGCTTCTTTTCTATTTCTCCTTTCACACAGACTGTGGTCAAAGACAATGAATTTAAATGTTTATTTTCCATCTCAGATCTTGGCTGTCCCTAAAAATTAAATGCTCCCAAGCCAAGGACAAGAGTTCTTTCTCCAGAGAGAAAATATATTCTAAAATACCTTGAAGTTAGAAAATACAAAAAGGAAGACTTTACACAGCTTTGGAAGATTCTTTTTTTTTTTTTTTTTTTTTTTTTTTTTTTGGTACTGTTCTTTCCCTAAAGCTGTGGACAAAGTCCCTAGGCTCCACAACCCTGAGGTAAGAGATCCCTAGACAGGGTTCTTTCCTCACCAACCTACTTCTTACAAACCCATGGTGGAAAGGCCAATCAAATCCCCTTCCAAAATTCTAGGAAATCCTATCAAGCTCTTTTAAAATGCTTTCCTTGGAAAAACTTTGAACTTGGCAATGACACTTAGCTTACAACTTACCTGAAAAGTGTTACTGGAAGGGGTGAAGTGGCAAGTAAGCACAGCATGAATACGGAAACCTCTGAGCATAGCAATAATTCCTTTCATCTAAGGCTTCAGGGGGGAAAGTGGCCACATGAAAGCAGACCAGTTCTGGTTACCTGCATTCTTCACCTACTCATCTTCCAACCCCCACAATTTCATTGTTAAAATCAATTTATGAACTGTCCACTCCAGCCAAAAAGATTATAACACTGTCTTCCTTTCCTGCTTCACCTTGTTTCTTTTGTTATTCCCCCAAATTTTCGATGCCCTTCTTTTCTCCACTTTGTTGAATTCCACTTACCCTTTGGAACTGTTCAAATCTTCCTTTCTTTCTCATATCCCCATGTGAAACTTAATTGACCAATGCCTAACATGACATGATGTCAACAGCTTGGGCAACAAAACCTAATTAGCTAACACTTCAATGGGTTCATCCCATGAGCGAGATGGAGTTGTAAGGTCTTTACATAAATATTTAATCATCTCAAAATTGCTTAAGATAGATCGGATTATTACCCTCATTTTACAGACTAAAAACAAAAACAAAACACAGATGTTAAATAATTTGTCCAAGAATATATAACTAAGCAGTACCAAGTTTATCAGTTTAGGACTGCTTTTGCCAACTCCTAGTCAGCTTCATTAACCAAAAAGCAAAAATGAAATCAAATAAATGTGAAAGAGTGTACAAAGCAAATAAAGATAGTGCTGAACAGTAAGCAACTGTTCCATTTGAGTTCTTAATCTGCCTTACAGGGGAAGAAAAAAAACTTTAAGAATCTATTTGTGCCAGATGTGGTAGCCTATGCCTGTACTCCCAACAACTCAGGAGGCTGAAGCAGAAGGATCACAAGATTGAGGCCAGCCTCAGCAACTTGGCAAGGCCCTAAGCAACTCAGTGAGAGCCTGTCTCAAAATAAAAAAAAGGGGTAGAGATGTAGTTCAGTGGTAAAGCATCCCTGGGTTCAACCTCCAGCACCAAAAAAAGAGAGAAGGGGGGGGAGGGAGGGGGAGGGGAATCTACTTGCACTCCAGTCTCAAAAGGAATGAACTTTTCTCAAGAAGTCACCAATCCTGGACCTCTCTCTCATTTAAAAATTCTGTTTATGCGATGGGGTGGGGGTGGTAACCAGGGTTTTCCTCCTTGTCAGAGTTCATGAATTAATTTTTCTCAGGAGGAAACTTTAGGAGACAATGTTGTTGACATACTCTTTGTAAAATCTGAATTTATATTTACCAGCAAGGAGCAGAGAACTCAGAATAAGTACCCAAATACTATCTTCCATTTAAATGGGAAGGGGACATGTTTACTTTTAAAATACATATCAGAGCCACGGGTGGTGGCATAGGCCTGTAATCCCAGCGGATTGGGAAGCTTGAGGATCCCAAGTTCAAAGCCAGCCTCAGCAATGGCAAGACCCTAACCAACTCAATGAGACCCTGTCTCTAAATAAAATACAAAACAGGGCTGGGGATGTAGCTCAGTGGTTGAGTGCCCCTTGAGTTCACTCCCTGGTACCAGCCCCCAGAAAGAAAAGAAAAAAAAAAAAAAAGAAAAAGTAAAATATGAATTAGAGAAGGCAAAATCCAGTTTTGAGAATATTTCAGAAGTCATAATTTCAAAGTCTTTCAATTATTTCAAATGCATGTCTGATTTCTAATACAATTAAATTAGAAGCATATTTATAAGAGTCTCTTGAGGTAACTGTTCTCTCTCAAAATAACTTTGCACCTAAATAAACTTTTAGTCTATCACTGACTGCTACTAAAAATAGGACAATGATTTATGGCATTTCCTAAAAACAAGATCTGTATTAGAGTACTCACAAACTCACTTGTAGTAAATATTTTATTCCCTTTATAAATCTTCAAATAAGTTTCAAGAGGTACTATACACTTTTTCTCTGCTGTACACCCAACAGAGACAAAGATGAAAAGTTGCCAAAGTAAAGCAAACAAAACTTTTTTCAAATCATGCAGTGATACAATATAAAGAGTTTATGGCAGAAGCCAACCAATATCCCAGGCACGAATGGGGTCCTTCCAATATTACAAGTCCCAACATTACCAGAACAAAGGGCCATAAGGAAATGGGATTTGGGCCTAGGTAGGGACCCTAAACCATAACAGGCATGCCCAGGACTGTGCACTTTAAATGAACAATGGCCTGGGTTTGTTGACTGTGCTTTAAGCAACAGTTTCATGCTTCTAATACTGCATATCCTTGTCACCAGTAGCTCCCTAATTATTCAAGTCACTCATCAAAGCACTGTTAAATATTACTAAGGGAAGGGAGGGGGAATGGGAATAGGAAAGACAATGAATCGGACATTACTTTCCTATGTGTATATACACAACCAATGTAATTCCATATCATGTACAACCACGAGAATGGGAAATTGTATTCCTTGTATGTATATGTCAAAATACCTCCTACAGTCATGTATATCTAATCAGAACAAAATTTAACAACTATTACTACTTATGCACAGCACAGTGCTTGGGATATGTACAGAATTGGGATATGTAAATATGGGGGGGGGGGTGACTCTGTGATCGGGTTGAGTAAATAAACCCATAAAAAATACAAGGCTCATTCCCCAGCACTGAAAAACAACAACAAAAATCCAAGGCTACAGTGCAAACTTCCAAGTACAAATGCTCTAAGATTCCTTTATCCTTGAGAATTTTGTGTGTGTGTGTGTGTGTGTGTGTGTGTGTGTGTGTGTGTTGGCTTCCTTACATATTGTTGCTGTGGAAATCAGATATACAGACAGGTAGAAAAAGGAAAGACTAGGGATCAGGAAGACCCGATACTCCCTAAGGCCTTGGTACAGACATTGAGGCTCTATAGGCCATTAGTAAAGTAAGTTTGGATTAAATAATCTCCAGTCTTTCCAGTTCTAAAATTCTGAGTCTCAATTTGAAATGGTCCTTAATGGTGTTATTTGGAATCTTAGGATATGTGGTCATTTAATTCCAGATGCTTCCTTGTGTTTCAACCAAGAAAGGAGCATAATCAACCCTACACACCTACTTTTCACTTACTCTAAAGAGGTCTTTTTATGATCCTTCTAATCACTTATTAGGAGCCTGTAAGTATTCTTTAATTTCAAACAAAATGTTCTATGATCCATGTATGATTCAACTTTATTTATTTACTTATTTGTGGACATGCTAGGGATTGAACCCAGGGTCTCACCCACTGTATGCATGCACTCAGCCACTGACCTACCATACCCAGCCCTGATGCAAGAATTAAAATGAGTACATCTTTATATAGTCTAGATGTGTATATACTCTAGAAGTATATATTTCATTCTCATGATTCTGAGATTACAAGAACTCTGTATAAATAAGCACATAAAAAATACTACATGAGTCACATGGCCAGCTGAATCCTAATTCTGCAGGTACAGTAAAAAAGGCAGAAAAAAGCATTTTTTGGAACAGCAGAAAGTAGTTATTACCCCTTATGACCAACTATATAATTTGTAGAGCCCAGAAGAAAACAAAAATGCAAGACCCTTTGTTCAAAGATAAGAATTTCAGCAGCACATTAAAGGAAAACAGTCCAGCATGTGAACTCAGGTCACACACCCACTGTGGCCCAGGAATGTAAGCCCTATCCCTCTTTAATGCTAACCCAAACAGCTCCCCAGTAACAATCCGTTATGGAGCTAGACTCACCCAAACATTTCCTTAAGCACTTAAAAATACTATCAATATAGAGAACTACTCAATTTAATACCAAGGATTTTATTGTTCAATTGTTAGGACAAAGGGTTATAAAAGCATATCAGCTGAGAGTACAGACTATTAACTCAGAATGCCTAGGGTCAAATCCTACCTGTACCCCTATACTGGGTGTGGCTTCATGGCAAGTGACCTAACTATGCTGGCCTCATTTCCTCATCTATAGAAAGGACATAATATCATGCAATTCATAGTACAAATATGTTCAATATGAATTAATGTGGGTAAAGCACTTAAAAGAGTACATAGCACATTTTGCTAAAAAAGTCATTAGTTTTATTTCTATCTGAAATAGTGTTCACTGAAAGTTAATCTAAAGGGCAAGTTATAGCTTCTGAAAGCTGTTCTTTAATTGATAATTCAATTCCACAGGTATTTATTAAACACCTACTCAGCAACCTTCCTTTGGCAATTTGTCTCCTCCTCCTTCAGTACCATTCTCTATTCACTAGCTACTTCTGTCTTCTTGGTAGGAGAAAAAAAATGTTCACTTGATCATGTCCTTCTTCTAGTACTGTTATCTGGATAAGATGAATGGCTAGTTTCCAAGAAATACTTTCATGAAACTTAGAAAAAGTAAAATATTTTGGGTAATAACAAAAATCAGGAATAAAATGAATGACAGTTATTTGAATATTATACTTGAATCTTAATGCTATTCTTCCTAAACTCTTGCCTATGTATATAATAACAGGTAATCAGGTAACAGTAATGTAAACATGCCATAAAATGACATGGATTTTAAATTTTTGCAATGCAACTATTTCATATATACTATATTCTCTTTAGGGGCAGTCAACAAAAACCTTTTTTCAAATTTTTTGTATTCAATTACTAATAAAAAATTAAAAGAATTCTCACAATAAAATTTCATGGAAATTGACATTCACTTCTTAAATTTCTAAATTATTCTAAGGCCTTTACACACTTCTAACTTATCATGTTTTAATAAATAGTTTTTCCCATTTATGGCCATATGAAACAAGATTAAAAAGTAGAATTTTTTTCTCAAGTATTGAAAAGCAGACTACTACTCTCAAGTTTGTATGTCTATATGGTGGAACTAGAGTATTGGGTTTTACATTATAACTTTTCTTATGTGTCAAAAAAATTTGGAAAAATATTAGTAATACCATTAACCAAAAGGATGTCCAATGGAAATTAGAAAGCAATCAATGATCCCAATCTATTCATGGTCCCTGATTACTACTGTGAAACAAAAGTTTTCTACACTTTGAGACAAGTTACCTGATAGAAAAATAAAGGGAGGGGGGGCTAATTTAACTGTTTAACCTCCAGACAAAATAATCTTAACGTGAAAAGTCACAGGATAGCAGCAAAATAGGTCGCCAATTCAGAACTTCTCTTTTAAAAAAAAAAAAATCTACATATAACAATTAAGATTCTGGCAATAACTGAAGGCAAAATAGACAAATTTAAAGCCTTCCTTATCTAAAATAAAAGCCCAGCTAACTCAAAGACTTGAGAGAAGTTTTGCTATTTACAGATTAAATCTAAAATCAAACCCATTAATTAGATACGAATTACTTCCTCATGTATCAGCAGGGACAGAAGACTCCCCCAAATCTTTAAGATTTAGTACATACACAAACTCTCCTGTAAAATCACAACTAAATGGGTAATGGTATTAAAAACAATTACTGGTCAAGTAATCTCCATTTACCTGACTTTCCTGCCTCGCTCCCGTCTACCACTCTGAAAACCACCGAGTTACAGTCCTAAGTGAAAGCCACTCCTATAGTCGTTAACATCCATGCCTTGATGTGAAACGCAATTAAACCGCCAATCAACTTTAAACCAAATGCAAAAGAGATTGTTCTGGGGCCAGGCCTTAGACTGGGAAACGAGACTTTATGGTCAGAAGCTGCCCAAGTTAGAGACCACCGGGATGGAGCCTCTGCTGGGGACTTAGAGAAGAAAGTTACAAGAAAGGCCTCGCAACTGAGTGCGTACACGGTGAGAGCGTACACACGTGTAAACCGCTCTCACCTCAAGTTTATTAACTCTGTCCCCACCCCGGGATTTTAATCCGGTTTGGGCAGGAGGAAGAGGAGGGGCAATAAAAGAAGGCTGGAGAGAACCATAAAGTGGTGGGTATTTCCTGCTTGGCACATGAGGGATAACTGTGATGCATCCATCTTCTGTTGTGTCGTAGCCCCCCGCAGCCGGAGAGCAGCCCCTTCCCCGGGAGCAAGACCCCCGAGCACGCCGGCCTGCGGGCCTCGCTCCGGTAGCAAGTAGAGTCTCGAGAGTCCCCAGACTCCGTCGGGCCCCCAGGGCCCCCACACTTAGGGGCGCAGCGCCAGCGAGGTCGGGGCGGGAATGGGAGGCCCAGACACTCGAAAGCGGAGCCCTGTCCCGGGAGCGCACGGAAATGCCTCCTTCCTGCTCCCGCGGTTCCTGCTCCGCCAGGCCCGACCGGAAGGAGCTCTCGGGCGGCCGCCGGGCTGCACCCGGCCGCCCGGCCCTCCAGGCCGCGCGGAGCCCGCTGGGGCGGCGGCCGGGGGAGCGGCCCGGGAGCGGCCGCGCCGGCCAGGACGCCTCACCGTGTGTTCGTGTTCGTCCGCCCGGGCCCGGGGCAGCAGCAGCAACAACAGCGCGGCGGCCGCCGCCACGCCGGGAGCGCCCGGCAGCGGCCTCATCCTCCGCGCTCCCACCGGCCCGGCGCCGGCCCACCGACTCCTCCGCCGCCGCCGCTTGTTCCGCGGCCGATTCGCATCCACGGGGCGCGGACAGACGCACGGGGCCCGGGCCCAGCCGCTGCCTCCGCCGCCGCCGTCACCGCCCGCTCCCGAGCCGCCTCCGCCCCCCGGCCTTAGCCTCTTCCTCTGACTCAGCCACGTCATCCGGCCACCCCGGCACACGCCGGAAGTGCCTCGCGACGCGGGGCCGCAACCGCCGCCGGGCCGCGCGCCGGCAGCAACTCCGGGCCCGGGAGCCGGGGGCACTCGCGTGGGCGCCACTCGGGCTCCGGCTCTGCCCCTCGCGGTGGCCTGGCCCGCACCTCCGGGTCGAGGCCGCCTCCGGCCGCGTCTCGGCGCCCGGACTTGTGTGACCTTGGCCCAAACGCGTAATTCTCCCTGGCCGCGAAATGGGACTGGTCGTCTGACCTGAGGTCACTTGCTTGGGGGATCTGCCCTAATAACCCTTTCTTCCCAGGCTGTCATCTACAGCTTTGAATGAGTCACTGACTCCATAGTCATCATTAGGGCAGACTGTTAAACTTGTTCAGGGTTGGATAAGTGTTTTAAAGTCATTGAATATTTATTGGACCTCTGCTATTCTATCAGATGTGGGCTAGGCTGGAATTCTTGTTCATTTATTGTCTAATTAATTGTTGGTCTCCCAACCTCAGTCATAAATGCCTCTTGGAACTTAAGCTCCTCAAAGCAGAGATCCTGTTGCCTATTTTCAGTATCTAGACCCGTAGGAGGGACTCAAAAAGTACCTGTCCTGTGAACACAGGAATATGGCACCGTCGTCTATCTACACAGTCCTCCGAGCTAAAGATGGGGAACTTGAAGAATTGTCTCTTCTCAAATTATATTGTTTGGTCTCTTAAAAATGCCTCCATAGTTTGCTCTCCTTTGCCAGTACCAGCCAATCTTCCACATCACCGATCCCCACCACCAATATTCTTCCTTCCCTGTTGATCAGTCCCCAAAGGTACCGGAGTGATCTTTCTATAAAAAAGCCAGATTATATCATTCTCTTGCTTAAAACACTACTTGAATATTGAGTAAATTATGAAATCACCACTAAGGTTTTCATCTGCCAGCCACTATTCTGAACTCTTCATATACTTACTGATTTGATCCTCAAAAAATCCTGCATAAGTACCTTTACTTGTGTTCATGTTACAGAGGCTGAAACAAGCACAAGTTAAGTGGTTTGCTGAAAGACCAGACCATGAAGTCTGATCCCATAATGGTTTTTTTCTGCTAATGGACTAACAACTATACAGCCCTTTTAAAAAAGGTGAAATAAATGGGCATAGACTGGCATGGACTGATATCAGGTACTTCTATCAAGAAAAAATAGAGCATGATTTTATTTTAAATGGTAATATGTTAGTTTTCTTGTAGAAAACAAGCTGAAATTATGACTCAAACCACAAGTGGTTAACTTTCTACTTTGTACCTGCCTGTAAATGTTTGGATGTTTTTTACAGTGAGCATGTACTATATGGGTAATCAGGGAAGGGGAGTGAGTTTCTTGCTAAAGGATAAAGTCCAACTTCCATAGCCTGTTAAAATGCACCTGCACATTGCCCTGTGTACATGTATGAACGCACAGATGGTGTGACTCTACTTTGTGTACAACCAGTGAAACAATAGCTGTACTCCATTTGTGTTCAATGAATCAATAAGTAAATTAAAAAAAAAATGCACCTGCACAATCAGACTCCAGTTCATCTCCCCAACTTTATTTCCCACCAATTTTACCCATGTATTTCCTAAAGAAAACATGTTCTTTATACCTGTGTGCCTTTGTTCTGGATATTCCCTTAATCTAGAATGTTCTACTTCACTTTGTCATTTGATACTACCCTTCCAGGCCTAGTTGAATTATCACTCTTCAGTGAGACCTTGCATGATGCCCTTAGGAAGTTGAGCATCCCTTCTTTGGGATTCTAGTAGCATTTGGCATATTATTTCATAACTAGTTATCTATTTCCATTTCCTCTTCTGTACTATAGTCTGACCTTTTTTGATGGTAGGAGCTAATATTTATTTATCTTTTCTTTTTCTTTTTTAATCCCCTCCAGTATAAGGATTGAACTCACAGAGATTCACACATGCTATGCAAGCACTCTACCTGTGCGCCTACATCACAAGTGCCTTTTAAAATTTTATTTCAAAACTGGGTCTCACTAAGTTGCCCAAGCTGGACTCAAACTTAGTCCTCCTGCCTCAGCGTCCTGAGGAGCCAGGATTGCAGGTATGTACCAGCACACTCATTTGTTTATCCATCTGTCCCTGCTACTAGGATAGTGCTGGACACATCATATACATTCAACAACTGTTTGCTCAGTGAATGAGTGAAGACATTAACAAGTGAAAAGTCAAAGAGCATAGCAAGATTTAAAGGATGCTTTCTAGATAGCACAAGAGACATCACAAGGCAGTACAAGATTAATTGCAGTATGACTTGCACATCAGTAATTGCCATAGAAATCAGAGGAGGCATCTTATTCATCTTTGTATATTTTCCAGAGCACCTAGCGTGGTGACTTGCTCATAGTGGAAGTTTGGTAAATGCTGTGTGAATGAATAATCACAGAGCTTTGAATGAAGTGATGATGGGCAATTGAAGAACAAGCAGTGTAAGTGCTGCATTAAGATGAATGAGTTGTTTCTTAAACATCCATCACCAGCCTCCATAGATCTGAGCCACAAGCTCTTGCTGGGTTTTGTGGGGGAAATTGGGCTGGCAAATGCTTGGAGGTGGAGAGGACACTAGAAAAAGTATAAAGTACTCATCTGGGGAAGGTAGACTTAAAACCAGGAAACTACATACAACAGACAACAAGCATAATAGTACAAAAAAAGAAGTGCACAAAATGTAACCAATTGTACAGATGGGCAGTATGAGCAATGAGAAAAAGGGAGACTTACCTCAGTGGAGTATTTGGGAAAGTGCAATAGAGGGCAGGACTTGTAAGGCCATTAACTATTTATTGAGCCTCTCTTATGTGCCAGGAACTCTGGTAGGTACTGGGAAAATGATGTTGATAAATGGCATCAGGTGATAAGTCTGATAGCAGCAGGTATAGAAAAAAGGAATAGGGGATAAAGGAACGAGTTAGAGGAAATGAAGTGTGGCTTCAAAGATCTATGGGACCTGATGATTTCATACCTACAAAACAGGGCTCAGGGGCACCATTGAAATTAGGGTTGTTTTGCCAAAGTAGGTAGTGAAAAACATTGATATATCTTATTTCACCAGATTTTTCATCTAAATTAATGAGCTCCCTGATGCCAAACTAGGGGAGAGGGGAATGGCAGTGAAAGAAGAGGCCCACCTCTCCCAATGGCTATATAGCCATTTGTTGTAATTTTAATAAGACTCAATTTTGGTTAAAGAGCTTATGACAAAACAATCCAGAAAACCACAACAGCAGTTGCCACATAATGAAAAGACCTTGGGCTGGGGATGTAGCTCAGTGGTAGAAACCTTGCTGACCATGTGCAAGGAGCTTGGTTTGATCCCCAGCATTGGCAGGGGGACTCTGCCAGTTAGGTAAGGCTGTCTCCATGCTCCTTCAGAATGAGAGATTCCTCATCCTTTGCCTTAGACTTGAATTTAGAGTTTCATGGACTTAGAGTACTACCTATCACAAAACTCTCCACTTTATGATGATAAAACACAGATCCACATAGTTGAGTCATGTGAAGTCATCAAGTTAAGGAACAAACTGAAATAAAAACCAGGCTTCCTGACCTCCAAGCCAACATTCTCTTCCCTACACCATGCTCTTACTTTGTGGATGGATAAGACACTTCTACACCTTGGGTTCAATGAGCTTTGGAAGGCTAGCTTGAAGGTCTGTTTTTACTGTTTCTATGAGAAAATGAATTCCAAGTTGTGCCTTAGAATTCAAAATACACATTTCAACCTCCCACTGATCCTTTTACCACCCTTGTGAGCACAGTATCTAGCTAGCATGAATGAATGAAGACCATTTCATACTCCTAATAACTCCTTTGGAAATGAACCAATTTATTTATCAAATCAAAGAAAATATTTATACAGGCAGATTCCTCAAAATCGGGGAATGATGTTTAGGATAAATCTTACAATTCTCCAAATTAACTACTTGTCTTTCTCAAAAATAAATATTACTAATGCTTCCTCCACCACGCAGCTGTAAAACCACATACTATTCATTGAAGGAAGAGCAGAGAAAACCGACTTTTACTTCCTGAAACAAATGGGAGAGGGATCTAAAAATCCCAGCTATTAAGGTGATACTGGACTGATTAGGACCTCTCTTTGTTAATTACAAAACACAGAAAAACAAACAAATGAGGGGTGGGTGACTTAGCTTGACTTGTAAACATATGAATTGAAGTCATCTACATATCACTTTGTGTAATTATGGCAAAGCATAATAGATTTATTCACATCATTAAATAGGTCAAGTTAAATTATTTGATAGCAACACAACCTCTTGTTCATAATCTCTCAGTCTTCATACTTTATTGCTTGTATAGTTGAGTTATCTGCTCCTGGCTTTTAACATAAAATGAAGGAACAGTGCTGGCCTAGGAACTGGAGGCCAGCCTACCTTCTAAATAGGGGCAAATGTAATGGCAGTGAATATGACCAATTCCTTCCCTTTCTGTTGAGCCAGTCTGTAAAATCTTGGGGAAGAAAGGTGGCAGCAGAGTTGTCTCCCAAAGCATCACAGAGAATACTCTAGAACAGTCTACTTAGATACTGCTTATAGTTTAGTTTCTGATCCTCATGTTATTGAGAGTCCATGGGTTTGTCACATAATGTATATGTATACAAATGCATTAAGTATGTGGAAGTTGCATAAGTTTATGTTATAATGGGTGGTTTTCTTTTTAGAAAATAAAAAATTTTCTTCTTAACATTAGAAAAATTATTTGATAACACAGTCCCAGTGTTTTATTCAAATTCTTGCCTTCTTTTACGTGCAACCAACCAGCTTGGATGTTCAGTGAACATCCATTGAAAGCTTAAGACTTGTCACTTATGACCTGGTACTCCTGATCAGTTCCAACCATATCTAAAGTGTGCCACATTCATGAGACCCAGGCTTCTCATCAATATTTTCAATTTTATGTTTTCTACTCATTTTAATATAAGAACAAAATGCAATAAAATATTCAAATATTGCACAGTGATGCTAACACCATTGGCTGATGTAGATTTTACCATGTTATTGATCATGCTTATTCATCAGAGTATGCACAAAAACTGGCATTCAAAAAGAGGCTTAGAGGTATTGAATATTTAAAAAGTATCTCTTAACAAGATCAAATATTTTTTAGATAAAAGTCTGTCTATAAGTAACAGGAAGGATTTCTTATTATTCTTTTTATCTCACATATTCCTGTTTCTCTCCAAGAAGTGATAAAGAAAGTAAAGGGACTATTGAAGGCACATTTGTAGAATGGCTACCATGTGCCAGGCTCTACACAAGATAATCGGTGCAAACACTCTCTCAAGATGGTGTGGCCAACAGTGTATTTTATATCAAAACCAAAACCAAACAAAACCCAAGACTCCTCCAGAAGCCTAACTTCAATAAGAGTCCTTGTTTGCTGTGCTGAAGAATGAGATTGAGAAAGTACCTTTAAAAATTAGAAAAGGATCTGATAAAACTGTATTTAAATGGACCATTAATAACATGGTTTTTATATATCTGTGAGGGATTGGAGAATGAGTCTATGGGAAACCCCCAGATTTCTGATATTTTTAAAGCAACAATTAAGATATTGATTTTACTGAATGTTTAAGCATCATTAAAGATGTGAGCTTCAAAGGCAGATTTGTTTGATGGGGACTCAAAATTCATAACATATTTAAGACTCTACTTTCCCTGCACATATTTACCAAGCCCGGAGTACTAAGAAGACTGGAAGAAAATATTACTATTTTAGATTACTATTTTAGATTCTTTCTCCCTCTTTAGACTCCCTAGCAGGAAAAAAAAAAAAAAAAAAAAAAAGCCAAGAATCTTCCTATCTCTTTATGGCCAGAACTAAGGAAGACACAAGAACAATAAATGGGCTCCCTGGAATCCCAAGCTTCTGGTTCTAACTATTTTCAGTGTTCCCTGGCAACATCACTGTTTTGAAAGCCTACTAAAGTATACATGTCCAAACTGAAAGAAGTACTTGGAAGTTCCATGCCTTGGAGGTATGGAAGAGAAAAGCTTCTGAAAGAAGGCCAATAATCAGTTGCTGGTGAATTTCTACAATTAGGCATTTCTTGAAGGAAAGATGGACTGTCCTGTTGGACATGGAGAATATAGTAACCTAGAATCAGCAGACCCAGATTCCAGTCCTCCCTCTGCCTCTGACCAACCAAATACTCTTGGTTCCAGACTTGTATGGGACCCCAGATTTGCCTTCTGTATAAGAAGAATTAGGACGAATTTTTTCCAAAGTCTTTTTCAGGTTGTTGTAGGTGACCAGCCCTAGCACTTAAACATACTCCTGAATATACAGGAAAGTAGAAGAATTATTTTAAAATTAGGCCATTTCTCTTTCTTGAATACTGAAAGTCTTATACTCACTTCTAAAAATTAGACTGGACAAGCAAATACATAGGTACTTATAAAGTGTACTGCTGTATAATCACTTATAAGTACATTTCTGATCACTCGAGTTAGGTTTCTGATATGGCAGATTAGAGGTAAGTATCCTGATTGAGTCTTCATCCTTTTGGCAAACAAGAATGAGGATCAAAATACTTGGCGATGGTGAATCAAGTCCAAGTCCTTGGTTTTTCACTTCTTCATTCCTTAAGATCTTCAAGGATAACCCAAGCCAGCAGGGTTACATAATGTCAGCAGTGAGATTGGATCTTAAGGTCAGCAGTCATGACAGAAAACTTAACATGAAGACATTAACAGGCTGGAAATTGCAAGTCTTAAAGTCCAGCAGTAGGCAGGTCTTAGGAGGTGGAATCAGCGACCTCTGGGTGGAACAGGTGGAGGAGGATGGAAGGTCTCCCTGACTGGAGGCCTGAAATGAAAGATAAAGTAACTCTTTTTAAAATAACTTGATTAAATAGCTCTTGGGCATCCATGATTTGTGGCAAACTTTGTGTAATATACAAAAGACAAATCCCTCAATTAATGAAACTGTACACACCATCAGTGTCTGAGTGACATGCATGCTAGCAGTGGCTCTCAATCCTAACTGCACATTAGAATCACCAGTGGAGCTTTTAACAATACCAATTTGCAGGCTCCATCCCAGATGCATCCCATTATAATCTCTAGAGGACATGGCTCAAGCATTGAAACTTTTTAATAGTGTCCCTTCTGTAACCACCTATATTAACTATGTCTTTTATTTTCTGATGCTTTCCCCTCTTGGGACCATGTCGTCTTTGGAGGGACTGCTTTTCCGGAGTTTGCTGATGCCTGACTGATTCCTAAACAAGATACCCATACCAAGCGTACTTACAGATGGGTATGCTTTTATTACAAACCACCCCATCCAGAACCATATCTCAACCATCTCCTTGGGCCATTATCTAATCTGGCCTTACCCCAGGGTCAGATATCAGATAATTAGGGAAAGTGCCAATGCTCCAGATCCCACTGAAATGATTCAAACTATCCAATCCTAAATCAGCAACCCTACCTCATTTCTTCCTGTGGAAACCATAATGTAAGCTCCTACTCAAGTTTTCCCTTTGCTACCTCTGCTTCTTGATCAAACCTGGTGCTTCCTGAGGTGACCACCCACCATGCTATGATATGTCACCTCCTCTTGAGAACTATAATTCTTTTCAGTGGACGTTTACTCCTGATATGTCGATCTTACCATACCTAAATAATAATGAAATCTAGATTTTAAAACACCAGTGACTCAAATAGGCAGCCAAGCAGGAGCCTACCTGTGGTAGGGAGGCCTGCTGAGAGAGGAATTGAGAACTTACTGTCTGCTACTCAGGACCACTTCCTTGTGGGATCATTAGATCTTATTTAAACTCTGCATTTGCTTTCCTAAAGCCCTTCTCCATGTTATTCTGGGAGGTTTCATAAGGTCCTAAATGACACTCCATGTAGACTAGGGTGAGTCTATTTGCAGATAGGTTCAATGATTACAAATGGCATTTCCACATGTGTGCTGTAAAAACCAATATTTAATTCTCTTGGAAGCAAGTCAATAAGTCCAGAAAGAGAGCTTTGTCTGGTGCTGTAATTGAACTGTGCTACCTGGAAGTTGCATACTCAAGGATTGAATGAATCAACGAGTAAATATTTACTAAATGTCTTTTGAATACTAGTTTTACGTATGTCAAGGAAATGAAAACAGTTGGGAAATGCAGGGCCATTTCAGGAATAAGAGAAGGCAGCCAAAGTAGCAATGAATAACCACAGGAGGACTCTTCCTAAGGTTCTGTCCTGCTCCCTGGAAGTAGATGATTTTGTGTTTTTATCACTGAGTGACTGAACTTGATCCAGTGAAAGTAAAAGGATGGTCTCCTCCCCTTCTCCTTAGCTTGTTCTATAAATTGTGCTTATAAGAGAACACTGAAGGTTCATGAAGCCCTTCCTCCCCACACACCTTCCCTTCCTTCTTTCTTTATAGACATTTGTCTATCACGCATGTACTCCTGCATGTGGTAAGTAGCAACAAGTAAAATGGGAATGGATTTGGCCCTTAAGATACTATAAATGTGTTGATGAGACAGACAATGGCCGAGTCAGAACACTGTTGAGTGTTTTCATAGGGAAAGTTAAGAACATACAGGAACATTTAGCAGAGACATTTATTGCACACCTGTGTGTGTGTAAATTCAACTTCTCTGAGACTGTCTTCTCATCTGGTAAACAGAGGTAATGACACCTATGTTGGAGTATGTGTGACATAGCGATGACAACTGGAAGTAGGTAGCACAGTTTTGGGCTTAGAGTAGGCACTTGAGAAGTAAAGCTAACAATTTCACTATGAGGATGAAAGATCGAGTCTGAGTTCTTTTTCCCAGAAGCCTTACATTTTATCTTCCTCTACAAGACCAAGTTCCCTCCCAATGCCTCTCTCTCATTCTGCTGCCACACTCCGCAGTTGGGGTGGACCTGCAAGCTTGCCATCTCTGTTTCATTCTGATGAGCAACTCCAGGAACAGACTTGGAAACTCTGTCTTGGGGAAATGGACTTGTGATTGTACACATTCAGAACCTGGGAGGTAGAAGGGTACTACATCCAAATGGGGGAGTGCTCTGTGGAGAGGCTGCCTCTCCAGGACACTGGGAAGCTGAAGTTGACTGTCCAGAGGCACCTCGGCACTGGCCACTTTCTCCTCCCTGTTTAGGGTGATAGCTCACTTATGAAGACTGGTTCATGCATCATCGGCACTCATTCCTGATGTTCGTAAATGTTCTTTTAAAATAGGGCTCCTATCTGGTATGCCTTTGTGTGGTCATATACTCTAACATAATTTTTAACTTCCCTATTAGTTAATATGTAGCTGAGTCCCAAGTCCATTTGCTCTCTGACTTTCCTAGTCCCTCCTAGGATTTCCATAGACCTTGTTTAGTCAGAAACTAAAGGATTAACTTGTGGGGCTGCAGGAGACCTCCCCACAAATTAATCCTTTAGTTTCTGGTTTCTGGTTACACAGGTCACAGGCCTTTCCTTAAATCAGAGTGCACAGATGGCTAGTGATGGCAACTTACTGGTGAATGCCAAAAGAAGTTCAAAACAAAGGGGAGGCGCTTAGTAAAAATTTTCCTTTTTCCCCTCAATTGTGGCAGGATATTACCTATGCATACCTGACACTGTCCCACCCTTCAGGGTCTAAGGAGCAAGAGAAATGCCTTGCAGCGGTACAGTGCACCTGCTCCTGTCCTCATCAGCATCTTCCTTCTCTTTGTCTCATCAGATAAATGTACTGGGAACTCACAGTAGGTGAGTTGGAAAGCTCTTTCTACCGTCTGCAAACCACCTGCACTGTGGTGGGTGACTTGACTGTTTTAAGTACTTAGGAAGACCAACCCAAGCTATTCCAATCCAGCCATCCATTTACACATTTACTAAGTTCCTAACATGCCAGTTACTGTGCCAGACAACAGGGAAAACATAAATTTAAATCAAAAGTAGTTCCTTCTCTCACAAGGTCCACCATCCACTTGAGGAGACAGATGTGTAAGTAAGGTTTGCAATGTGGAATGTATTAGAATAGAGGTGTTTGTGGGCTGGGATATAGCTCAATTGGTAGAGTGCATGCCTCACAAGCACAAGGCCTTGGGTTCAATCCCCAGCACTGCAAAAAAAAAAAGAATAGAGGTGTTTGGGGAACCACTCTACATGGAAACATCAGGGAAGGCTTCCCAGAGGAGGTAATGTTTGGACTGAGTCCTAAAGGATGTATAAACGTTTTCTAAGCAGAGATTGGAAGGCAGTAGAAAGACAGCTTTCCAGGCAAAAGGAACAGATTGAAGAAAGAAAACAGTACAAAATAGCACAGATCACCTAATGGGTTGGAGCAGAGGTGAATACAGGAGAGGGATGGGACTTAAAGCAGGGCAGAGCAAAAGTGTGCTAAAATACACAAAATTAAATCCAAAGGCTCTTAAGCCAGGAAATGACATCATCAGCTATTTCTGTTCTAGAAAGTGCATGCTAGTTTCGGTGTGGAGGAGGGACTGACAAGAGGCAGGGAGGTAGGTGTGGGCCTACAAGGATGAACTTAGGCACTGGCAGATGGGAAGGAGGAGGTGGCTCTGAGAGCTGAAAGAGAAGGACAATGGGCGGAGCCTGGAGTGAGAAATCTTGAGGAGGACTCCTGGGTTTGGGGCCTAGAGAATTCCCTGGGAATGCA
Source organism: Glaucomys volans (assembly GCA_020662805.1). Lineage (NCBI taxonomy): Eukaryota > Metazoa > Chordata > Mammalia > Rodentia > Sciuridae > Glaucomys > Glaucomys volans. The sequence goes on from JAJEJO010001185.1 coordinate 121,810, forward strand.
TAAGGCTGCTTGGGACCAGAATGGTTGGTAGGCTGGTGAGTTCAGTTTTGCACAGGCTGTGTCTGAGGTACCTGTGGGGCATCTGGGTGAGGATGCCCAGTCAACAGCAGGAGATGAAGGTGGAGATGAGATGGAGGTATGAAGGCTGTCTGCTGGTGGCAATTCAGGCTCTGGGGACAGCATGGGGAGTGAGCCCAGGAAGAGACCAGATCTGAGATAGTATGGTGAGTGGGATCGAAGTTGCACCCGACAATGCAGCTTGAGTGCGGATAGTGGTTCAGGAGACCAAGGGAGAAATGGAAAAGCACAGAGTTGGCCTCTCCTTCCAGAAAATCAGAAGAAAAGCCTCCTGGTTACACTTCCTTACAAATTCCACTAATGAACTTTATATGATGAAAGTTTCAGAATGTATAAAAACATCCTGGTTGGGGGTGGGTGAGCTTCCTCCTTTCTTATCCCCCACCTTCAGCACATTATATTTTAAACCTCAAAGAATTAAACTAAAAAAATCAAAGGCTTTTATTCCCAACGGCTCCTTTCTGTATCAGTGGACACACTAGCTAGCTTTGACCACTTTTTCTGTTATTCCACAAAAACTATAAAAAGGTTCCTATCAGAGATCCAGTACCAAATGTACAGACATATATCAGAGCCTAGTATATTAGTCATACTCCTTATTCTAATGCTAATCTTCAAATCTCCAGGTGTTTGCCCTTCTGTGTAAGACATACCACTCATATTTTTGAACTCTTAACATAGACCACGGACTCAATCCTTATGAATCAGGAAGTTCTGTTAGTAACCCCATTTTATAGACAAGAATATTAAGCCACATAAAAGTGCAAAAATTGACCCAAGCTCTCAAGTGGTGGCTGTACACCTGGCTTCAGGAGGGTGGCTCTGGAATCATGCACACACCCAGCAGTCCAGGTTGCTTCCTCCATCGTTTTCATTTCCAAGTCCTCCTTATCGCCTGTTCCCAAAGGCACTGTCTCCACAATGGTGAAGAGAGTTCAATATTAAGGACCTAAATTCTAGCCAAACATAAACTTTATTTTAAAAGTTGACATCTGTCAATGTGTTTCATTTATGAAGTAATGCATTTGCTAAAGTATCTGCAAATAAATAAAGCATCACCTAAGTGAATGAAGAGTCCACACTGAAAAATCAGCATTTCAGGTAGCTCTGTCCTCCGAATCCTACCCTTCCCTGGAATTCAGAGTGAGGAAAACATTTCACATCAGCTTCAGTGTTACCTCTGGGAGGCAGCTCGAGGAGGCACCCTAGGGGGCCTCTCAAGGGGCATGGTAGGTGGTCCATCCGTTTGTGTGGGGCCCGGACTACGACTTCTGGTAACTTCAGGGACTTCATTGTCCTACAGCAAAGAAGATGAGAAAGAAAGGTGAAAATTACATTAAACCACCTGCATAGCTGGACACTCATATCCCCACAACCCATCAACCCTCCTTGGGCTTTGACTGTACAAACTGGTAATCAACCAAGAAATACCCAGCAGCTTTTCATGTCTTCCTGGAGTCACAGAAAAAGACAATCTGACCCAAATTGTCACAAACTCCTGGACTTTAAATCCTCATTACTCAAAGTGTGGCCAACACGGGCATCACCTGGGAGCTTATCAGAAATGCCCTCGTTCGACCTGTTCTCAGGAGAGTTGGTGGTGACCCGAGTGGCCCCTCCTGCTCCTCCCAGCCACTGGTCACTGGATCAAGGTAGACACTCTGACCCAAACTGGGCCAACTTGGAGTGGGGCCTAAACTTCCTCTCTGCTCAGAGGCTTTCTGGGGACTATGACACTACACACATGAAGAAGCAGAAAAATTCAGAGTACAGGAGAGAAGAAAGCAGATTTGCACAGAGCAGAAGCCAAAGAGCATCTGGCCCTGGGACACACAGAACAATGCTCTCGGTTCCTTCTGGCAGGCCTTGCAGCTCCTGATCTAGGCCCCAGCATTGACCCCTGCCCCTGGATCCCCTGAAACCCACCCAGCTGCTTCCCACAGATATCCCTTTTGACTTAATTAGCCTGAATGAATTTCTGTCTGTCTTCCTCCTTCCTTCCATTCCTCCCTCTTTTCTTCCCATCCTCCCTCCCTTCCTTCCTTTTAAACTGAGGGGAAAAAATCACAGAACATAAAACCAAACATTCTCCAGTGGCACTGAGCACATTCACAATTTTGTGCAATTACCACTTCTATCTAATCTCAAAACATTTCATAGCCAGGCATGGTGATGCACTCCTGTACTCCCAGATAATCAGGAAGCTGAGCAGGAAGATGGCAAGTTCAAGGCCAGCCTGGGCAACTTAGAAGGACTCTGTCTCAAAAATAAAAGTAACAAAAGTTGGAGCTCAGTGTAGAGCTCACCTAGCAAGCATAAGGCCCTGGGTTCCATCCCCAACATGGAAAGAAAAAAATTTTATCACCCCAAAAGGAAACCCTGAAACCATTAGTACCCATTAAGCAGTTTATTCCCACTCCTCCCTCCCTCCACCCACTACCAACCATCAGCCTTCATTCTGTCTCTCTGGATTTGCCTCTTCTGAAATTTCATATAAATAGAATCCTATAATATAAAACCTTTTGTGTCTGGCTTTTCCACCTGGATTTCAGTCTCTTCAATGAAACATCACCGAGGACAGACAGATGGGGTGGGAGTCCCAGTTCTCACCTCGTTGTCACCCTCCATCCCACTGCTCACACTGAGGAGGCTCCGTGTGCTGGATCGGTTACTTGTGCTGCCTAAAGGGTAGGAACAAAATCAGCCAGACTGTGGGATTCTCTCAGGAGGAAATGGAATGCAGAACTCTAGCATTTGCTTATTTTTATGGACAAACAAGACATAGGCTGTGAATACAGGATCCTTCCAAATGTGTCCATCTGATGCCCTTTTATGAGAGTTCAGTTTTTCTTTCAGCATGACATGAAATGGTTCATTTTTTGATGACCACTCTTGGCTTAATAGCTGCCATTGAATGAGGGCTTACCACATGGTAAGTGCTTCAGAAACATGATTGCCATTTAAGTCCCTTGAAAATCCTATTTGATAGGAGAGCTTTGATTTGACAGGCAGGGAAGCAGAGGGGCTCTCATTCTAAGTTGCTCAGTATCTCTCAAATCTGCAAGCTGTTTTGTGGCTGCAGTTCTCATTGAGGAATTACAGGAAATGAGTGCATGAATCACACATGTATACTCCCCTTATGTTAGTTTTTTGTTTTGTTTTGTTTTGATTTTTTTGTGATTCTGGGGGATCAAACCAATCAAATCTCGTACATGCTAGGCAAGCATTCTATCACTGAGCCCTAGCCCCAGGTGCCATGCTAATAAGAGGGGAGACACTTGGACAGAAAACAAAAAGCAGGGTTGAGGATGTAGCTCAGTGGTAGAGCACTTGTCTATCATGTGCAAGGCCTTGGGTTCAATCCCCAACACCATAAAAACAAACAAAATTGTTATGGTTTGGATGTGAGGTGTCCCCCAAAAGCTCACATGTGAGACAATGCAGGAAGTTTCAAAGGAGAAGTCATTGGGTTGTAACAGTCTTAACCCAACCAGTGAATCAATCCCTGATGAGATTAATTGAAGTGGAAGGGTGTGGCTGGAGGACATGGGAATTGGAGCGTGGCTATGGGGTATATATTTTTTTATCTGGAGAGTGGAGTCTCTCTCTCTGCTTCCTAATGATGTGAGCTGCTTCCTTCTGCTATAGGTGATACTCATTATCTTTTTAATAGTTTCTATTATCTATTGCTATGTAATGAACCATGTCCAAATTTAGTTGCTTGAAACAAACTGATTATTTATGCCTGATTCCATAGCTAAAGCACACTTTGAGAGGATGGCTCATACCTCCTCTGTGTGGCATTGGCTGGGGTGACTCATGTGACTGCCATCCACTAGAACATCCAGGATGGCCTCTTATCCTCTAGGACCTCTCTCCACATAGACTTCCATTCAATAGCCTGGACTTCTTTCAGGGTAACACATCTGCAATTTGGGAGGCTGAGTCAGGACAATTACAAATTCAACAAGAGCCTCACAACTCAGCAAGACCCTGTCTCAAAATAAAAAATAAAGGGGTTGGGAATGTAGCTCAGTGGTAAAGCACTCCCAGGTTCAGTCCCCAGTACCAAACAACAACAGAAGAGCCAAGCACAGTGGCATGTGCCTATAATCCCAGCAATTCAAGGTAAGGAGGACTTACCTTGTAAGGCAAGTCTAAGACTAAGGTAGAAGGACCACAAATTCAAGACCAGCCTGAGCAACATAGTCTCAAAATAAAAAGGGCTGAGGATGTAACTAAGTGGTAGTGTTCCTGGATTCAATCCCAGTGCTGGAAAGAAAGGACCCAGGTGCACGCCTGTAATCCAAGTGGTTTGGAGACTCGGAGAATCTCCGCCTGTAATCCGAGTGGTTTGGACTCAGGAGAATCGAGAGTTCAAAGTCAGCCTTAGGAACTTAGTGAGGCCCTAAGCAACTTAGCAAGACCCTATCTTTAAAAAAATAAAGTAAAAAGGGCCAGAGATGTAGCTCAGTGGTTGAGGGCCCCTGGGTTCAATCTCTGGCTACCCTCAGCCCCACAAAAAGAAAGAAATCAAGAAAGGGCAAAGAGATGATTACAAGTTCAGGAATAGCCTCACAACTTAGCAAGACCCTGTCTCAAAATAAAAAATAAAAGGGGCTGGGGAGGTAGCTCAGCAGTAAGGCACCCCTACTTTAGTCCCCAGAGACCCCCACATTCTTGCACAGAGACCCAGGACAAGTTGCCTAACCTTTCTCACTCAATTTCCTTATGTAGGAATTCATGACATTGTGGTATAGAATAAATTAGACCATGTGGTAATGTGGTTGGCATAGGGCCTGCAAATGGCAGTAGCTTTCTTCATCATCTTCAATTTCAACCTTTAGGAACCCCAGTGAAACTTGCCTCACAGTATCCATGCCTCTGTGTGCCCCCTTCCTCCTCGCTCTGGGCTTTGGCCAAGTAACATTAGCAAGTGCAACTGATGCAAGCCAAAGCTTGATAAGCACTTGCACAACGGGGTGAGAATGTTCCCTTTCCAGATGTGTTACCCTGAAAGAAGTCCAGGCTATTGAATGGAAGTCTATGTGGAGAGAGGTCCTAGAGGATAAGAGGCCATCCTGGATGTTCTAGTGGATGGCAGTCACATGAGTCACCCCAGCCAATGCCACACAGAGGAGGTATGAGCCATCCTCTCAAAGTGTGCTTTAGCTATGGAATCAGGCATAAATAATCAGTTTGTTTCAAGCAACTAAATTTGGACATGGTTCATTACATAGCAATAGATAATAGAAACTATTAAAAAGATAATGAGTATCACCTATAGCCACAAAATAGCATACAATCCATTAGCCTGTCATTTAGTAACAGTTTCTAACAGATGAGCTAGTCATCCCTGGACAATCAACCACACACACACACAAAAACTAGAGTCTATTCATTCCCTCTTCTCCTCACCCTAGCCTATTCCAAAGTAAAACATATACATAACCTCTTTTCAATTATTACCCTTCATCTGAAATGAGGACTTTGCATTTGTCTTGTTAAATTTCCAGCTGTCACTCCCCTCCCCCACTCTGGAATGCACTGCCCTCACCAGAGCCTGTTCTAGCATTTCTCCCACATGTTCTGAGAAGCATTATCTACCCCTTGCTTCCTCTGCCACCTGTGATTGCTAGGAAACTCTCCCCCATTTCTGAAGTTGTTGGCATTTCCAAGTGGTCTGGGAAGCCTTTGAATACATATTATCACCCCCATTATGAATAGAGAGATTTTTTTCCTCTGTACAGTCTAGACTTCTCCTGTGGTAGTGTTTAAGCTTTGGATTTATTTGGACAGGTAATGGTGGCAGGAACCGTAACCTGAAAGAGACCGAGGGCTGGATTCTACTCCCACTTTTGATGCTCTCTGGCTATTTGCCCTTGAGCAAATTTTTTTTCCCCTCTTTGGGTCACAAATAACTCATCTATGGAATAAGAAGGGCAACCAGTTCAGAGGTTCATGACTGAGGTCCATGGATGAAAAAAATGTGTAGGGGTGTGTGTGTACAGATGTGTGCATTTCTCTGGAGAACAGATCCAGAACACATACTGGATTCTCGAGGAGTTGTGATGGAGAAAGGATTAAGAACCTCAGGTTAGACGACCTTCCTGCTCCAATATTCATTTTGGGGTTATCTGACTCACATTTAAGAAGACACAAGTCCTGAAATTCAGCTTCTCTCTGGCTCTTTCGTTGCTGTTCTAGCTGTTTTAATTACATGGACACGTATGAAAGAAGAGAAGCTCAACTTATGCTTGTGAATCCAGAGTGTCTGGAGTCAGTTATCAGCCCTGGATGAGAAAACAAAGCTCCCAACCCCTGCCTGCATGCTGGCAGGCACTGTCAACCGCAATTAGACTCCTATTCAAGTTTTCAAGCCAAAAGAAGACATTTCCTAATGAGATTCTCAACCGCAGATAAAGTTAGAATCCTTGAATTTGAGACCATTGTTTTCTAATGCTTCTGATCTCTTGCCCTTGCCTTCCCCTTAGCATAGCTGGGGAAGCAGCAAGAATAGGGGTTAAGAATCTTGGCTCTGGATCCAGATGGAGTTCATATCCCAGCTTGACCACATTAGCTTCTTAACCAGGACAGGCACCAAGTCTCGAAGTTTCTTCCTCAGCAAACAAAGCTCAGAGTACCTATCTATAGTGGCTTTGTGAGAATGAAATAATCTACAAAGATGCATCTCCTCATATGGTCAATGCTTAGTAATGTTAACTATTATAATTAGGTTTTGCTTTTTATAAAAAAGAAGAGTAATATCATGCAACCTGGCTTCACAAAATAAAAGCAAACCTCACAGGCTAACTATGCCCAGTATTTTACATCTCTCAAAACCATATCAGGCTCCGCTGAGATCTCTGGGCTCATAACAGAATGTTTCTGAAGGTCCCAGGGCTCCAGCTGGAGTCCAGCTTGAGGCGTCCTGGTCGGCTGCTTACTTGCTGTGCTGGAGGTACTGTCGGTTTTCCAGTCTCCTCGTCTTAGCTCTTTTGGGGGGAAGACACTTTTCCTGGGGCTGCTCTCATAGACTCCAAACTCCACTTTTCCAGGCAGGTGCTGTGAGTGCCGAATTGGGACTGTGATCTCCAAGTCTGGAATCAGAGGAAAGACAGATGAGCTTCCAGACACAGTCTGTCACTTGCCAAACTGCTTAGCACACCTGAGCCTGTGGGTGCCTGGAGGAGGGGCCCTGGATTGTTCTCCCCACCCATTTCAGCACTGGAGTCCCAAGGAATCCTAAGTGGCCATGCTGGATGACAGATGCCACCCAGGGCAGGGTGGCAGAATGTGAGAGAGGCAGAGAAGCACTGCATCACCAGGGAGTGGACAGACTTTGTCGGGGTATCCCAGCACTGCTACGTAGCAGCTGTCAGTACAGGTCAGACAAGTCAGTTGACCTCTCTGAGCTACTCCCCTGTCTGAGGAGGGGATTATATAGGCCACTGGCAGTAATGACAGGCTGTCCTGTGCACAGGACTCAGTTCTAAGAGGTTCCATATTTGTAGCTCACTGAATCCCTATAACACCCAAGAAATCAATGCTATTATCGTCAGTCCCAGCAGAACTCTGGTTCCAGGAGCACCATCTGGGCTTCCTGTTCAACCAGCTTCCTAGCTCTTCGAGCAATGCAGAATCTTTTACACGTCCTGGGGCTGTCTTGGTTACAATGGTACAGTAGAAGAAGCCACCCAGGCCTGGAGTCACTGGGCAAAGAAGAGCCAGGCATCTGGGTGTGAGCCTCAGCGCTCAGGGTCACACTGAAGTCACATTTTTCTTTTTTTTTCTGTCTCAGTTTTGTCCTACATTTTTTTTTAAAAAATCATCTTTTAAAGGGAGTTCCTGTCTGCTTAATTAACTTCAAGGTGGCAATTTTCTACCCTCAGCCGGTTTTATGAGGAAGGAAAGTAAAACACACAGAGAAAAAAATGGGAGTCAAAAGTTCAAAAATATCAGGTAGAGCCAGTCTAAATGCTTACAAAATCCTGACATTCCTTGAATAAAGATACCATGTCAGGAATAATTCTTGTTATTATCTGGCAGAGCCCTTTCTCAGAGTGTGTTCACTGGCACTGTTATTCCCCAGAGTGTCATGACTTCTCCACTGAGTAGGTAAGTCAGGTGTACCTCCAGGGAGGAAACCGAGGCAGAGTGGTTAAAGGAAATGGTCCTGGACTGCACAGTCACTCAGTGACAAAGAGGGGATCAGGGTTTCCTGGGACTCAGCTGCTCCTCTGCCTAACAGGATACACCCAGAACACAAATATTGATTGTCTTCTCTGTGGGGCCTCGCATTCACCAAGGTCCAAGTCACACCAGCCTTGATTGATTTCCTTTGCCACCAGCCCCTGCCAAGTAGGAGCAAAGCTCCTCCCTGGGGCTGAAAAAAAACTGACACACCATCCTAAACAGAGGCTCCATTTTCAATTATCCTAACCCAAATTAAAGAAAATAACAATGATTTTGCTAAGACAAATGAAGTTTCCTATGTAGAGTTAGTCTTTGTGTTGAGAGTGGGTACATTCTTAGAAAAGGTCCTTAAGGCAGAAATGCCACTCATCAACCCTAATGTTCCTGTAGATCAATGACTGTGTGCCAATTATTTTCAAATGCTTTTTGTTTTTGGTGAAACAGAATTCTTTAGTGACAACAGAAACTCAACACAAAAAACAGATTTTTAAAAGGAGCTGCAATGGTCAAAGCAGAGTAAGTAGTCCCAGCCCCAAGGACCCTAATCCACTCCCCACGCCCAGTTACTACCCCTGCCTCCACAAGCACACATACAGCAGCCCCAAGGCTCCTCGAGGAGCTTAGTGTGAAAAGTTACAGAACAGGTAGTTTCAAATTAGCATGCAAAGACATAATCAAGGTTTACAGAGCTAACTAATAAATCATATCTACTCAGCCATAAATGATACCTTCTCTTTGGCACATGCTCTGACTTGGGCTTCACCCTGCAGTACAGGGTCCAACTTCCAACTGCCTAATACCTTCTCTGGTAGCTAAATTATGAGTGCCCCCTCCCAGCAGGCCTCAACCAATGACTGACGGGAGCTGGTATATAAATGCTTGCTCCCCAGGTGGGGTAACCCTGAGCAGGTGTTCTCCATCCAGTCCTTTCCTGTGTCACTTCCCCACCCCCTACTATGTCCTCTGGGACCACCTTCCATTCCAGATATCTGCTCTCAATTTCTTGCCAGAGAAGGAAAAGTTCTAAAAATGGAAGTGCTGCTGGCTGCACAGCATGGTGAACGCACTTTGTGCCATGGATCTGTACACTCAAAAATGGTTCAAATGGTAAATTTTGTGTTATGCATATTTTATCACAATAAAAATAAAAACCAAGGAGGCATTTGGGGTCTATGGGTAGAACATTTTCCCCAGGTGGGCTGCTGCCATCCCTAGTCATTAGTATTCAGGGCCTGTTCGAGTTTGGACATGGAATCTTCCCCAAAGGCCCAGGTGTTAAAGGCTTGGTCCCCAACTTGGCACTATTGGGAGGAGGTGGAACCTTTAAGAGGTGGGGCCTAGTGGGAGGTCTTTAGGTCATTGCGAGTGAGCCTTTAAAGAGCAGAGTCCTTAGCCTGGCACAGTGGCGCACACCCGTAATCCAAGTGACTTGGGAGGCTGAGGCAGGAGGATCGCCAGTTCAAAGCCAGCCTCAGCAACTTAGCGAGGCCCTTAGCAACTCAGTGAGACCCTGTCTCTAAATAAAATACAAAATCGGACTGGGGATGTGGCTCAGTGGCCAAGTGTCCCTGAGTTCAATCCCTGGTTCCAAAAAAAAAAAAAAAAAAAAAAGAGCAGAGCCCTTAAAAAGCAGGGTCAGACCTTACCCCTCCCCTTTTTCTCTTTTTCACTTCCCAGCCACAAGGCAGTTTTGTTCTGCCAGATGCTCCAGCCAGTATGTGCTACCTTGTCACAGGTCCAAAGCAATGGGTCCAACTGATCAAGGACTGAAACCTCCAAAACTGGGAGCCAAAATGAACTTTTTCTCTTTAAAAGTTGATTATCTCAGGTATTTGTTACAGTGATGGAAAACTGATTAATAAAGTATCCAATTAAATATAGTCTAATATTTCAATAGTTATTATGCTTAATTAAATCCCCTGATATAAAAAATTTAAAAAACTCATAAGAAATTTCTTGTTAGAGGGTCTGCTTCTTGGGGAGCAAGCTGGATGGAATTAAGCCATACTCTATTAGAAAATTTTAGATATTGACCACTCTTATTTAGACTATCACTACTATATAGTCTACTATCACTACTATATAACGTATCTGGAGCCTGATTAGCCTTGGGTGAACTCATGATTCCAGGACCCATTCCTGGATGGTAAGTCCTGGTGAAGTGCACTCAACCTGGAAGGCCCTGCCTGAGAGGACACCAGTCCATGAATGGGCCTGTCTGTAATCACAGGGGTGGCTGGTTTTAGAGTGCTTCTGTGTGCCAGGCACTGTGCTGGGTACAGGTGATACCTGGCTTATTCACAGCAACCCCAATGGGGTAGGCACACTTGCTTTTGCCATTATGCAGACAGGGACCGAGGCTAAGAGATTGTGATGCATCTTGCCCACAGTTCCCAGTTGTCAGTGAGCGGAAATCTGATCCCAACCCTGCTGGCCCAGGGTCCATGCCTGTTTCCCCTGCTCCCCTGCATGCAAACCTCTCTTGCCTCAATATCTCCAATGGCACCAAGTGGAACCAAGCGGGTGGTAAGGATGTGATAACACTCAGAAGACTCTCACTTCTTATGCCAGACTGCTGAGTGCATGTGACTCCAATGTTACAACTCCTGGGCCTTCAGACACTGGGGGCACCACCAAATCACAGGTTTCTTGGTGCTGTCTATATTTAAAAGCTTGCAATGCTTCATTTAATCAAGGCTTCTATCTTTGGGTTCATGCACTCTAGTTTTAAAATGCACCTCAGCCCTTTTACCATCTAGAGAGCCCTATTATCTGACCCTCGGATGACTGTGCAGACCAGACCTTGAGCCAGATTTCTGCCATCTCTGCTTTCTCTTCCTCTCCACCAACACAGTATATGAGCATCTGAAGTGGTAGCATAAATTTAAAATCTGAACACAGGGGCAGAAGTCTTAGCTGAGCTCTCTGATTCCGCCACAGTTATAACCTTTAACCCCTCTTCCATCTGACAATCAAAATCATTAATATTCACTAGGCTATTCTACAATATACACTGTGTTAGGCATCGTGGGACAGAAGCTTGCAGGAAAACTCAGACTTACATGAATAAAATGACAACTAACCCATAAGCTACCAGATGGCAAAGACAGGGTTCCATGGGTTTCTTTGTTTGGCTGGGGGCCTGCTGCTCAATAAGTGTTTGCGGAGTGACACTTTTATTGACACCAGTCATTCCAACAAAGACATCATGAACTCCATCAATGCCCTGTGCTGCACACTGGGGATTCAGCAGAGCACAAAACAGACTTGTTCTTGTCCTCATGGAGCTTACCACAGGAGGGAGGCCGGATGCTAGGCCATAACCAGAAGGACAGAAACAAGGTAATTCTGGTCTGCACGTCACAAAAGGGGGAAAAGCAAGGCAACAGGAAGTGAGCCATGGAGGAAATGGCAGAAAAATCTTCTTTGAACATGAAAATGTACCAGCAGGTGAAGATGTTGAGAAAGATGGCAGGACAGCAAGTGCAAAGGTCCTGAGGGAGACATGATCGTGCCTGGTTAGAGCAACATGAAAGAGTCCATGGGGGCTGGGATACAAGGTGGGGGTGGGAATGGAGGATATCTCAGGGGTCACTTCATGTGAGACTTTGCAGGCCCCAGGATGAGTTGCTGTCACCTGAGTGTCACAGCCTCTGCAAGGCATAGAGCAAGGGAGTGGCATCATCTGATTTGTTATCTTTAAAAAGGCATTGGCTGCAGTTTGGAGGATTAACTGTAGAGGGGCAAGAGTGGACATGGGGGGACAACTGAAGAGGCTACTGCAACAGTCCCAGCAAGAGATGATGGTGGTTAGGCTGCAGCTGTGGCACAGGAGATGGTCAGAAATGACCAGATTTAGGGTAGAGTTTCAAGGTAAAACCCCTGAGGAATGCTGGTGGTTTGAACAAAGGAATGAAGTCATAGCAATCTGAGCAGTAAATTAGAAGTGCCAGACAATCAGAAGAGAGAGCAGATCCTATAGATGCGTGAATGAGGGTGGCCTGCAGTGAACCAGGAAGACTTCGCTGAGACAGGCTGCCAGGTGGGGTCTTGCAGTCCAGTTATGTGAAGGAAGAGGGATGAGCAACGGGCCTATGGTGGGAAAGTGTCCTGTTTTGAGACCAGGGTAGTAAACCTGACCAGGTTCATGTTGGTGGCAGCTGGATGCAGACCATAAAGCTGCACAGACGCGGGGCTAGATTTCAACTCAGTTCTGCAGGGAAAGGGGCTCCACTCAGGATTGAGGGCCTTTCCTTGACAGATCCTCTTGCTAGAAGGCTGGCCAGGGGAGAGCACTGAGGCCCACCAGGCCAGAGGCTCTTGGTGGGAAGATGCAGTGTGGATACACACCAGGTGCTTGCTCAGGGTGGTGGTGCCACAGGGCTGGCCTGGAGAGTCAGAGTCAAGAGGAGCAGAGGGGACCGTCTGTAGTGAGCGTGGCTGGAACACATGGCCCTGCTATTGCAGAGTGGAGCCCTGCTATAGCAGGTCCCGTGAAGCAACCTGTAGTGTGGACTCTGATGACATGAGTCTCCACTCAAGGCAGAAACAGACTTTTTTTCTTTTTTTGGAACCAGGGATTGAACTCAGGGGCACTTGGCCACTGAGCCACATCCCCAGCCCTATTTTGTATTTTATTTAGAGACAGGGTCTCACTGAGTTGCTTAGGGCCTCACTAAATTGCTGGGGCTGGCTTTGAACTCGTGATCCTCCTGCCTCAGCCTCCCAAGTGCTGGGATTACAGGCGTGCGCCACCACGCCCGGCTAGAAACAGACTTTTTATTGAATGGGCTTTCTCCTTTCTGTGTTCAAAAAACATATGTCTTCCTAATGGCCAAGGGTGAAGGGACATGCCTCAGAGAAAAGTTCGTCATCCTCTCTGAGCAGCAGAGTGGAGAATGGAGAGTTCTATCTATTCATTCATTTGCGGGCATGTCTCTCCTTTGTGCTGGGTACTAGATAGTTTAGAGAATCAACAAGACAAAAATCACTGTCTGAAAGACCCTCACAGTCTAGTAGTGGACCCAGATCTGTACATAGAGTGTCAGGAGCTGGGTAAACAGTCTGCTCATTCAGGTCACAACAGAAAAGACAACAGCTCCATGATGCAGCACCCCAGGAAGCCACATACCTGTTTGCTTTCCTGATTTTTGCTTCTCTCTCTGTCTTCGGGTGATGCTATCTCTTAGCCGTTTAAGATTTTCCTGGAAAAAAAAATGTAAATATATTCCAGAATTATACCCTTTGAACACTATAGCGTTTCCTTCTGATTTTAAGCTGTATGCAAGGCCTAAAATATTTTCGAATTTGTACCTGAAGAGAAGACATTTCTTCCACAATAAAATGTCTTCCCTCCTCTCTGGCTCCCAGCAGCATTCTGGGCCTTATAACCTGCTGACCTCCTCTATGGACACCCCATAGCCACGCTAGTCTCTGACCTGCTCACAAACACTCCTCATATACCTGGTTCTGAGACTGTGTCCTCTCGCCATCACCCTAACCTTGAGGATGCTGATTCCTCTCCACAAGTCTGTTCTGGGCTCGGATCAAGACTCACTTTCTCCTTGAAACTTCCCCAGACTGCTCTGGTGCTTGGTCTTTTCCCTGCCAGCACTCGGGGCTACACGAACTTGCAAGTGTGTGTGCGCCCATATGTGTGTGCCTTGCCTCTTCAGGGACACTGTGTACCCTCCAAGGGCAAGAGACCAGGTGTTGTACCTTTTTATAATCCTGCCATCTGGTCCACCATAGTCATTCAATAAATATTGAATAGATACTTGAGACTCAAGATTTGCTTCTATTTTAGTTAATCAACAACAACAGTGTCTGAGCATTCTAGAGAAGCTAAGCATCTGAGCATTCAGTGCCCTGGGGGATATGTCCAGACAATATGGCTGAAGAAGAAGGTCCCTCTTAGGGAATCCAGGAGAACAGACTGGGAAGTTTGGTTGGTTCACAACTGTAGACTGAGCAGAATAAGCCTTGTCCAGGAAGCAGCCCAGAAACACTGAACGTGGTACAGGTGTCATGACTTTAAAGTTCTGGTGAAATGGAGGGGAGGAGCTGGAGGTAAGGAGCCTACCTGGAGAGCAGGTAACAGACCAGATGCAGGAGACAGAGCTGACAGTGGGACACACTGGGGTAATGGAAAGACAGGAGCAGAAATGAGAGGGAAAATGCCACAGGGCAAGACCAGGTGAGGCCTGCAGCTGACCGAACATGAGGGACCTGGGAAAAGAGCCACACTACCCTGGAATCTGGCCTGAGGTCTCTGGGAGATGGCAGAGCAATAAACAGAAAGAGGGAGTGGGGAAAGGGAAGCAGCCTGGAAGGATGGTTTGTTGTTGGACACGCAGCAGGTCTAGGGCACCTCTGGAGGACACACCCTGCTGGTGGCTGGAACTGTGGCACTGGAGACGCAGAATCAACAGTCATCTGTGCAGAGAAGGGAACCTCTTGTGGAAAAGGGAGGTGAAGGAGATAGGGGAGCAGACAGAGAGGCAGAGGAAAAAGAAGATGGGGCCTCAGAACAGCCTCCACACCACCAGCCTCAGGAAGTACCAGGAGGCTGCAGGGGCACAGAATAGAATAGGGCATGCTCCCGTGGGCTGGGGTTCTCTCACGTGTTGAACCTGAACCTCAGTGTCTGCTCTACCCAGGAGTTCTGGGCAAGTGAATGAGAAAGGAAGAAGTTCTTGGATGGCGAGGGACAGAGACAGTTCCCATTTAGTATGTGTTTACTCTGCACCAGGCACGTGAGGGATTTCCGTGGCTTACAACATCTAATCTCTGCCTTCACACTTCAGAGGTGGGGAAATGGGGGCACAGCAAGGCCAAAGTCCTCCAGGTGCAAGTGGTCGAACAACGGTGCAAACTGAGGCTGTTGGCTCCAGAGCCTTGGCTGCAGGTCCCTACTGTGCCACGTGGTCACAGACTTGGCAAGGAGAGGGAAAAATTGTTTGGCCTGGGCCAGCCTCTCCTCTGCAGACCTGCAACAGATCTAGGGGTCCTGAATGAGGAGGGCCCTGGATTCCTGCCTGCAGCACTGACGGGTACCCTCCACCCTTCAGAGTCCCAGAGGGTGGGAGGGAGGGCCGGTAGGGAGGGTGCCCCATTTTAAGGAGCACCAAGAGGAGGAAGGTGTAGTGATGCAGGGAATTGGAACTAGATTGACTCTCCAAGCCTCAGTTTTCTGTAAATGGGCATGATGATTACTCAGTGTGCTCTGAGGAGGGGAAGAGCATAGATCTATTCAACGCTGTCACAGCACCCACACGCTACTCTCAGTGCTCCACTGAGGCCTTCTCACTCACTCCACTGCTCACCGCCTCATCCACCAGGAGACCTGGCTCCCTCTCAGGGCCGGTGGCTGCCACATGCTCCCTCCCCCAGTAGCTGGTGTCTCAGGTGCTGTGAGAAAACATACCATGGAAGGTAGAGAGAAAAGGCAATAGTTCTAGTCCTGACTCAGTCACTTAGTAGGGAAGCTGACATGTCCCTTAGCCCCATGGGCCCCATATCCTCCTTTTTAGCCTGTATCCAGAGTATAATTTAAAATGTGTGGAATTATATATTCCCATGAAAAACTTCAAACCATACAGTTAAAGTAAGAGTCCGCTGTGACACCCAGTCCTCTAATCTCAGTCCCTCCCACAGGTAACCACAGGATAGGCCAGTCCTGAACCTTTCCAGGGCTCTGCCTGTGCAGCCCGTGCATGCCTGGAGAAATGCAGTTTGTTAGTGTATGAGTTGTTTTAACTCGAGTGGTTTTATATCCGTAACTTGTTTTGTTCATTTGATCATATTTCTTGGGAGCTTTCCAAGTTCTCTTTGAGTGCTAAAGAGGAATCCTTCTGAGATTTGGCTCTGGGTGTAGGGAAAGCCTGTAAAGAAGAAAGCTGGCTGAGCAGGTGCCCTAGGGTCTGTAATCCCAGCTGCCGGCAGGTGAGTCCTCCTGCCTCAAGACCAGTTCAAGACCAGTCTGGGCAACTTAGTGAGATCCTGTCTGGGAGGAAGGAAGGAGAAGATTAAAAAAGAAAAAGCAAAAAAAAAAAAAAAAAAACCCTGAGAAGCATAAGTAGAGAGCCAAGTGCAGAGCGAAGCACAGTAATAGAATTAGGGTATACGGAGGAGCCTTTGTTCCTGACCTCCAGCTACGGCACCCAGAAAAGCCATCCAGCTCTCAGCCGGGGAGCTGTGGGGTTCCAGACAAGGGGACACAGACCCACGCTCCCTGACTCACAGGGACACCCATGCAAACATTCAGAGGCACAACTGCAGGTGCTTGGTTATGGACACACACAGGACAGCCAGGGGCCCACCTCCTCCACCGTCCAGCGGAGAAGTGACATGAAACACGCAGAGGAAGCTGGCTACCTGCTGGAAGCGAAAGGACTCAGATCGCCTCTTCTGGTTGAGCTGCCACTCCTTGAAGTGCAGCACGGCCTCATCCACATTGACGATGCCCAGCTTCACCTGCTCCTGCAGGGTAATAAGCTGCCGCTGGCCTGGTGTTTTCATCCCGGCAAATGGGTCATAGATGGTGGACTGGGGCCTGTCCCTCCAGGGCCTGACGGGTGGCTCTGGAAAGGATGGCAGAACTCAGCTTGACAGTAGCCCGCTGGGGAGAGCAGACCCAAGGAAGAGGGTGGGGTAATGGGACTGTTCGCAGACTTGAGAGAACAGGACCCAAAGGAACAATTACATGCGGAACCAACAAGGGAGGATCAGGTGAGAGGGAAGCAGCTAATAATTTCAAAGCCCATCATACCAAAGCAGAGGAGGCTGCAACATTTAAGGGAGGCATGGAAGTCACTTGATCCTCCAAGCCTTAATATCAAGGTACCTTCAGAACAATATTTCTCAGCCCAAATGTTGACGTTTGGGGCTGAATGATTCTTTGTTGCAGGGCTGTCCTGTGCCTTGGAGGATGTTCAGAAGCATCCGGAGCCTCTACCCACTTGGTATCAGTAGCACCTTTCCCCAGTTGGGCCAACCAAATATGTTTCCAGATATTGCCAAATATCCTCTGGATAAGAAGGGTAAAATCACCCCCATTTGAGAACCACTTCTTTAGAGCTAAATGCATTGCTAGAAGAGAATATACAGTAAGAGTTTATTCAGGATTCATCTCCCAGCTTCATTGCCACCCTGTCTCTGAGCAATGATTGTGGACTGACAGCGATGAAATGTCAGAAGAGACTGAAATGCCAATGGGATCGTGACCCAGATCCAATACCTCCAGGTATAAGTGACATGCTGGGTTACATCCTTGGATTGTCCACCTCGCTTCCATATTATAAATGCACTGTTCTCTGTTTTGGAGATTCTAAAGAAATATGAAGTCAACCACCCTATCTCCAGGCTATTGCCTCAGTTTTGTGAGGAATGAGCTACTTGCAGAGATAATGGGGACAGTGGGACATGAAAGGACAACTGGACATTTTACTTTTCAATTCATGTAGGGCTACTTGATTCCAAATTTCTTCAGCAGAACCCCATTTGAGCATTGTGATTTGGGTCATAGCAAGAAGGAAAAAGAGAGATGGTTTCACCAGTGGGTACTGAAAAAGATTTGAAGGAGTTTATCTATTATTCTGTCTAACCATTCACTCCTCTGGGTACATACACTCATGTACCCTTCTCCCAGGTTTGCCCTTTCAAGGCTGCCTTGAATGGTACTGGCAGATGGAGCAAGAGAGAAAACAAAATGCACACACCAACCAGTTCCAATCTCTTACTCAAAGTTTTCAGGGGTTTCTTCAGATGCTCAAATGGTGTCATGGCTACTTTTCAAAGGAATCTTTAATGGGTTAACACTGCATATGCCTCTATGTAGCACATGCAAATTAATTAAGAGGAAAAAAAGAGCACTTAGTTCCTAGAACTTCCATTAAAAACTTTTAGAAAAATGGGATGTCCCAGTTATTACTCAATGGCAAGAAAATGTCTTTCAAATCAAAGTGGAATCAAAACACAATTGAACTAGAACAGATAGGGTAAACCGATAACCTGAAAGGGATGTATCACAGGAAAGACTGGGTGTGAGGCTACCACTTGCATCCTGTTGGCATCAATCTCAATGTTCAGATTGTGCTTTTATGTGCTGAATGGACACTTTCAAGTATTCTCTGGATGATCAATTTGTATAATAGCCTAGGGAACCTGCTGCCTCCCCTCTTCTGTTACCTCCAGTACAGGATTTTCAGAACACCTCGGGTCTATTTTCAATGCCAAGGAACTGTTGATATACTTGGAAACCCCTGATATATGAATACCTCTTCCTGCTGGAATGCAATTTATACAAAGTTTGTGAGGACAAGAACTGGCTTACCTTTTCTGATGCTCTCTGAGGAAACATAGAAATTTCCAGGCTGCTCTTGACTTTTTTCTGCAAAAACTGTGAGAGAAAGAACATTCACAGTAAAACACAAAACTTTTTCTTTCTTTCTTTCTTTCTTTCTTTCTTTCTTTCTTTCTTTCTTTTTAAAATATATTTTTAGCTGTCAATGGACCTTTATTTTATTTGTTTATATGCAATGCTGAGAATCAAACCCAGTTCCTCACACATGCTAGGCAAAGCACTCTACCACTGGGCCACAACCCCAGCCCCCTTTTTTCTTTCTTAAGGGCTCCATAACACTTAACACTTTTGCAAAAAACAATACATTAAAATCTTTGGGGAAAAAATGAATGCAGATATAGGACCACCATTTCCAGTTGTGTAAGCTAAGATTTGTGGATTTGAACTATCCTTGCATCCCTGGAATGAAACCAACTTGTTCTTGGTATACAGTCTTTTAATATGTTGCTCAGTATAGTTTGCAAATACTTTATTAAGGATTTCTGCATCTGCGTTTCATCAGGGATAGTTCTCTTTCCTTAATGTGTCTTTATCTGGTTTTGATATCAGTGATACTGGCTTCATAGAACGAAATTTTGAAATATTCCACCCTTTTCTATTTCATGGAATAATTTGAGGAGGATTGGCATTAGTTCTTTAAAGCTCTGATAGAATTCAGCTGAAAATCCATCTGGTTCTGGGTTTTTCTTTGTTAGAAGCCTTTTTATTACTGTTTCATTCTCATCACTTGTTATTGGTCTGTTTTAGTTTTCTGTATAATCTTGGTTTAATTTCGGCAGGGCAAATGTGCCTAGAGATAAATTCATTTCTTCTAGGCTTTCCAATTTATTGGAGTATAAGTTTTCAAAATAGTCCCTAACGATCCTCTGTATTTCTGTGATGTCTGTGGTGACTTTTCCTTTCTCATCTCTCATTTTATTATTTTGCGTCTCCTCTTTTTTTCTTTTGATTTGACTAAGGGGTTATCAATTTTATTTATTTTTTCAAAGAACCAACTGTTTCATTGCTTCTTTATAATTTTTATTCTCTATTTCATTTATTTAACTATGATCTTAATTATTTCCTTCTGGTTTGGGAATTTGTTTGTTCTTATTTTCTCTGGGGACTTAAGAAGCATCTTAGATTGTTTATTTGAGATCTTTCTGATTTTCTTACATAGGCACTCATAGCAATAAACTTTCCTCTTAGAGCTGCCTTCATGGTGTCCCAAAGGTTCTGGTATACTGTACTACTGCTTTTCTTAAATTTTAAGAATTTTTGAATCTCTTTCCTGATTTCTTCTTTCACCTACTCATAGTTCAAAGGTGCTCATTCAATCTCCAAGTGTTAATATAATTTCTGTTTTTTTCTTGGTATTGATTCTAGTTTCATTCCATTATGATCTGATAAAATGCAAAGAATTATATCTTTTTTTGTGTTTTCTAAGAGCGGCTTTGTGGTCTAAAGTATAGTCTATTTTAGTGAAGGATCCATGAACAATTGAGAAGAAATGAATCTGGTTGTTGTTGGATGAAATATTCTATAGATATCTGTTAAGTCCACTTGATTTGTAATACTTTTTGGTCCAAAGAGTCTTTACTAAGTTTATTTCTGGATGATCTATCTATTGGTGAGAGAGGTATGTTGAAATAATTCAGTATAATTGTACTGGGGTCTAGTTGAGTCATTAAGTTGATTAGTGTCTATTTTATGTAATTAGGTGTACTGACCTTTGGAACATAAATATTTACTACCTTTATATCTTTTTGTTGGATTGTTCCCATTACCAGTATGATGTGACCTTCTGTGTCTCTTCTGCTTAATTTTGGCTTAAAGTCTTCTTTATCAGATATAAGAGTGGCTACTACTGCTTGTTTTCATGCTCTGTTTGCATGGAATATAATTTTCTTTTTCTTTTCCTTTTTTTTTTTTTTTGTGGTGCTGGGGATCGAACCCAGGGCCTTGTGCTTGCAAGGCAGGCACTCTACCAACTGAGTTATATCCCCAGCCCTGGAATATAATTTTCTATTCTTTCACTTTCAGTCAGTGACTGTCTTGCCTATAAGATGAGTCTTTTGCAAACAACATACTGTTGGGTCTCAATCTAGGTGCAATGGCACATATCCGCAATCCTAGTGACTTGTGAGTCTGAGGCAGAAGGCTTCAAATTTGAGACCAGTCTTGGCAACTTAATGAGATAACTGCCTCAAAATAAAAATTAATTTTAAAAAAGGATGGGGATGTAGCTCAGTGGTAAAGCACCCCTGGGTTCAACCCCAGTACTTACACCCCAGAAAAGAAAGGAAAAATGATAAGCAAAATCTGATATTAGACAAGGCAGTGAAAGAACACTAGTTATCTAACTGATATTTATTCAGTATCTTACAGTTTAAAAGTACTTTCCCATGTATTATTTCATTGACCCTCACAATTAGGCTATGACAGAGTATAACCATGTATTATTATTATGTATATATTAATCTAGATATGTATTATTATGATACCCATTTTATAGATGAAAAAATGAAAGCTAAAAAGGGTGAAATGACTTATCTAATGTCCTATGCTGTATAGCGGGAAAATGCAAGAGCTGAGGGATGAACACAGGTATTCTGGCTTTCAAGCCACTGCCACTTTTGTCACCTCAAGCCTTTCTCCTTTCCTTTCCTTCTCCACAGTTTCCTAGCAAGTCCATCAGAGCTGTTTTGGAATCAACTGTGCCCCTGTCACAATGGCCTCCCTGTAATGAGCTATACCATCAACACTGTGCCTAACTCCTCTACAATTTAGGAATTACCCATCAATATCTGCATGCTTCTTCATGTGGGCTCCTTCAGAAGTAGACCCTAAGGCAAGAATCCAAGTGCAAGTAGACTATTCGGGAGGTGATAAAGGCAAGATAGGAAGTGGATGAAGCAAGAAATGGTGGGTTATCAAGCAAGTCACCACCCTAGGCAATACAGAGATCCCTGAAAAGCAATGTAGAACATGCAATTCAGAGTTCTCCTACCAGAGGAGCAAGTAAGCAAGAATATTCATCCACTGACTTCTCCATTGCTTGAGGGCAGGGGCCCTGTGTGTTAATTCTGCAGTGGCTCCAGACTGTCCCACAGCAGATCACAGGCAGCTCCAGATGACAGAGAAAGTCAGAGAACCAGTGAATACAGGTAGGATCTGGCCAGTTGGGACAAAAATATGAAGAGCTAAGAGGACATGGGCAGGGCACCAGCAGTTTCTGCTGGACATGCCAAAGGAGACACACCCAAGGAAATAAGAAACCTGAGTATTATTGGCATTTTCCAGTACAGAACATCTCAAAACTGCAATGCAACCCAATTTAGGGTTGCCAGATTGAAAAAAAAACAAAACCAAAAGAAGGGTAAAGTATTTGAGACATACACTAAAAATTCATTGACTGTTTATCTTCAGTTCAAAGTGAATTGGGCATCCTGAATTTTGTCTGGCAACTCTAACCCAGTTATAGAGCACTTTGGTTGAGCACTACCTTCCCCAATTTACAATCTCTTTTTATCACACCTTCCACAGCATACTTACACTATTAAAAATGGAATACAGGTCAGGAGGACAGATTTGGTGATTCTTCTACTCTTATACTACTTGAAACCATACTAATATAATCAAATTCTGAAAGAAGAAAAACTGACAATGTCATCAGAATTTAACTGGTGACTCAGGGAGAGTTGGAACACCATTCACATCAATTTTTATTAATGTAGATTGGCAGACAGCCTAGCACCGGGGCTAGAAGTCAAGGCTGTGGAGTTAGAATCCCAGGGTTCAAATCCTGACTCTGCTGCATGGCAGCTGAGTGACCTTTGTAAGCCTCCAGTTCCCCATCTGTAAAATGGGATTAATGTTTCTTATCATTTATAAAATCATTATAAAAATTAAATGTCATCTTCCAGGTAGATTTCAATAAATGATAGCTATGAAAAGTATTAATAATATCCAGCAGGGTTTCAGAAGATAAGAACTTGGGTCCTGTTTGCCTTTCTTTGCAATTACACATGAATGCCAGCACTCAGGAAGGCCAGCAATGAGTTCCACCATTGCCCCTACTAGTTCTAGAACTTGTCCCAAGCTGTGACCCAGGCTCTGGGGACTGGCTGGAGACCATTCAGGAGAGGACAGCCTCTGAGCAATGGTTCAGAAAGCCAGGGTACCCAGAAAATTCCTGCTGAGAAGCTCTGAAGACCCCTCTGGGCATTGTTCCCTGCCACGCTTACCTTTAGAAATGTATGGTTCATTGTCTGGCAGCTGATGAGTGCCAGGAGCACTGGCCTCTGGCCTGGGCACTGGGACAGGGGGCCTGCTGGCCAGGTCCACGCAAAAGGCCTCATCATCATCCACTGTGTGATAAACATCTTCTTCCCCACCAAGATGGTGCTGCTCTCTCTTCAAATTAGCCCTTTCCATGCTGTTCCCTAGAAACAGAGAAGGATGACTGAGAGCAAAGGTCAAACAAATTGGGTAACATCCAGCCATGAGAGCAGAGAAAATGACCATTCCTTATTAGTACAATTCTGGCCTTGGGCAAAGGGCTTCCCCTACATCATCTCCTCAGACCAAACCAGCTGAGATAAACCCAATGTCATTTGCCATCCATGAGTACAGCCAGAGAAGGAAGCGCCAGACTCTATCATGTCAAATTAACTGCTAGGATTCTGTTACTCATCCCACCAGAACTGGAGGAAAGAAAGCACAGCCCCCACAGGTCAAGGACATGTGGATCCACACCCAGTGGCTGGACAGAAGTGTGAGGATGTCCTGGAGTCTTCACCACCAACTTCTTCAGCATCCTCCTCGTCCTCAAAATAGCTCCAAGAAATGACTCCTAAGGACTTCCTCCACACCAAGCACTACCCTGGTGTAACATCACCACATCATTATCTCCTTTGATTTTATAATAATAAAATAGCTGTGGCATAGCTATTATTATTAATCTTATTTTGCAGATGAACAGGGTCCTTGAGGATTTAAATAACTCCCAAAACCGCTTAGAGCCAGGTTGGCACCCAGGAAAGCTGAAGCTGTACTCTTAACCCCCATGATCTCCTGCTTCTTTTGCAACCTCTGCTCCCAACTCTGCCCCCCACTGACCAAAAAGATTGAGAATGGAAGCTTGCCTCCCACCCTCTGCCCACCAGGGGCCCACAGCCCTCAAGTTTTCTCTGCAGTATTCAGTTTCTTCTCCCTAGCATCTTTCAGTCAACAAATCTTTATTAAATGCCCATTTGAGATATAGGAATGAATAGAGATGGGGCCTCCTTTCTATGTAATTCTCAACCTTGTGATTTATTGGAGATTTTTGTTTTCATTGCATGTTTTTCTGAACTGTGGGAGATTGCTCTTAGCTTTCTGGTGTCATGGTCCAGAAGATTGCCCAGGCTAGTTCCAACTAATTAGAGGGCTCTAGTTGTTAGGGCACTGCCCTCAAGACATTTCTATCTATCTGCCCATCTTTGAACATATTGTGCAAGGGCATAAGGAAACTGTCGGGGAGGAGTTGTTCGATGTTGACATAATGAGGTGTTCTGGGAGAGTTGCTGGCCACCCCATGGGGGTCACAGTGAATCCCATGGCACCGATCTCTCCCTCACTGTCCCTGAACATATTGGCTTTGCTTCAGTTCATCCTGCCAAACTCTTTTCTGCCTCAGGCCTGTTGTTCCTCTGCTTGGAATCTTCTTTACTCCACATTGTGCTGGTACAACCTAGTGACTCCCCCAGGTCTCAGCTGAAATGCAGCCTTCTCTAAGAGGTCTCACTGACCACCCAGTCTAAACTGAGTCCACCTGTGGTTTATCTTCACCATGCCTCATCTCCTTTACTGCACAGCCCTGTGTATTTGTAGTGCTTGGGCTGTTCCTGCCTCTCTCCCTCTCTGGACTGTCAGTTACAGGAGGCAGTTCCTGCCCCTGGCTCCCTGCAATGTCTCTCAAACAAATGCAGGGCCTTTCACACAGAGGGTGCTCAGTAACATCCTTAGATTGAATGGATGAATAAATTCTGGGTGAAATGTGCTCTCTGGGACAAGCAGAGATCAATGCATCAGGTTTGAGCCTCCCTAACAGCCTGCATACTGTGACTGCTCTCCTTCCCAACATCTTCCTGATCTGATCTGGGCAGACTCTGGGGGAACCTCAGGCAAATCTCAGGATGGTACATTATCAGGGTAAGAGGAGGCCTTCTATTCCACAGCAGAAGAAAGAGTTATGGCTTTAGAAGTCAAGAAAGTCAGGAGCTGGGACACCAATAATACCTACTCCCTTAGCAACATCTGCCTACAGGTGGAACATTTGTTGCAAGTCCTGAGAGGAAGTACTTTTATTGGAGGACTATGCATCACACTCCTCCTTCATCCCATCAGCAGCTACAGATAAACACCCCAACTACATCCATGGCTCCTGCTGGCCAAACTAGAAAGTCTGCAGGAAGAATCTCCAGCCCTCCCCAGCTGCCAGGCTCCCTGGGACCAACAAATGCTAGAGACACAAAAAAGAAAAATTGCAGGAGGCTTGCTACTCAATGCTTAAGATCACCTCAAAGGAACTCAATTCTGTGCTACTGGAGTCCCTGCCAGAATGAATTCTGAGCCCGTTTCTCAGCCACTCTCATCTTGATCAGATCATGCCATTTAAAATAATTAACTAATGAATTAAACAACAAACATTTGTCAG
Source organism: Glaucomys volans (assembly GCA_020662805.1). Lineage (NCBI taxonomy): Eukaryota > Metazoa > Chordata > Mammalia > Rodentia > Sciuridae > Glaucomys > Glaucomys volans. Next base: position 147,126 of record JAJEJO010001185.1, read on the forward strand.
TACGTTCCAGGTACTGCTCAGTCCTGGGCACTGTATTTTATTGGAGACAGAAAGTCAAGCCCTACCCAGAACTCTTCACAACTTTCTGATGCTGACTGGCTGCTGGACACATGAATGGAGTGAGGGGACAAGCCCTCAAAGCCTGGCCCCAGGTCACCCATTCCAACCTCCTCTCCACACTTCCCTCCCCACACTTCAGAGACACCAGATCTGTTATTCCCAAACTAATTCCTCAGAGCTGCACTCCTTCCTCTCTGCAGAATCCAAGAGATCACATCAGATAGAAACAAGAGGCTGAGCAGAGAGTTTGGGAACAGTTCGTTTTATTTGCATTGTACACTAAGCCTCCCTGTAAGATTTTGTTTGAATATTCCAGACACCCTTGGTGGAAACAGAAGCTTGACAAAATATCACAAAGGAGAGTGATCTGTCAAAATCATAAATACGCACTTCCTTAGACCCAGCAATTGTATCATTGTATTTCTCCACTGTCCTCTCTCTCTCTCTCTCTCTCTCTCTCTCTCTCTCTCTCTCTCTCTCTCTCTCTCGTTCTTTCCCCCCAGCTCTAGAGATTGAACCCATGGGCACTTTATCACTGCGTTACATACCCAGCCCTTTTTATTTTACTTATTTCTTTCTTTATATTGGGACAGGGTCTTGCCAAGTTTCAGAGGCTGGCCTTGGATTTGCAATCCTCCTACCTCAGCCTTCTGAGCCAACTTGCTGGGATTACAGATGCATGCCACCACTCCTGGCTCCAGCAATTCATTTCTAGTAATTTAGTACACACAGACCCAAATGTGTGAAAAGATAGAACACACCACACAGCTATTCATTGTGCAAAGGTTTATAAGAGTGAAAAGCTGAAGACAACCTAAATAATCTCAATAGGAAACTAGTTAAATACATTAGGTAATATTACATATAACACTAGCTGTGCTAAAGTTAATGTTTGCACTGATATAATATTACTTGTGAATAAAAAAAGAGATACATTTTGTGCAAATTAATATGTTCAAGAGTTTTTTGGAGAATCTGTGATGGGAGACTGATTTTAATTGCTTAACTTTTTGTATCACTTGGATTTTTATTATTTGCGTATTTTATGATATTAAAAACAACAGCAACCAGTGAGAAACAAAGGGGAACCAAAAAAGGATTCCACTGTTAAAAGAAAAAGAAAAGGAGAGAAAGAAAGCAAGCGCTACCCTAGGCCTCAGATTCTCAGAGTCCCTGGACCAGCAGCAGCAGCTGCATCATCAGGAACTTATCAGGAAGATGAATCTCAGGTCCTACCGGACCTACTGAATCAGACACCCAGAAATCTGGGTTTTGACAAGCCCTCCAGGTGGGTCTGATGCACATTCAAGTTTACAAACCTCTGTTAAAGGAAAAAATGTTAGAAAGCACTGCTCTGGCAGCTTATATGTATTAAACACCTACTGTGTGCCACATGGTATGTGACACTTTTCCCATCACATCATCACAGAGTCTTACAGAAGTCACTGTAACCAGCCCAAGATTAGGACAAGTGGCAAAGTAAGGATGGGAATCCACCCAAGCTACACCCTCCTGGTTCCCCAGAACCCCACCATCCCACCATGCTTGGTTCCTTTTTTTTATACCACACTGTACTTTTCATATTGAACACAAATCCCCTGGAAGTACAAGTCTGTGTTGTCTGCAGGGCAGGACTGAGTCTTACTCATCTCTAGACACCAGTGCTTGGTCAGGACTAGTAGCCTGTGAATGACTATCATAGGAAAAGTATCACTTCAACTCAGGATCAAATGATGAGACCAGGAGGACCGAAGGCTGTCATCCAATTCCTAACCCAGTTATCTTACTATAGGGCCATATGATGTCCCTTCAGACAGAAGGGAGGGACAGACTTTTACTTCCTTCCAGAGGGTGGCAGTATACCTACTGGTCAAAGCAGGGACCAAGCCAGGCTGGAAGGGTTTGAATCCTGGTTCCTATACTCTGCTGACTACCTATAGCCCCTTGGGCACCTCACCTCTCCACACAGCTGATTCTGCCCCTGCACAATGCAGATGGCATTGCTTACCTTCCAGGGTTGCAAGGACTGAATAAGAATTATACACCAAGCACTTTAACCAGGCTTGGTGCATTGTTATTAAAGATGGCAGGGCAAATCTGAGGCCAAATAACAAAACCAAGCAAATCCCATCTTTAGTCTCATCCATGCCTCTCTTAGTGCCAGGTGCTGACAAGAACTGACAGAGTTACTGGCCCTTGATTACCCAGGGCTCACCTCTCAGAGAAACTCAGCGTTAGAACAAGGATCCATGAACATTTTTTAAAGGTTCAGAAAGTAAATATTTCAGGCTCTGCAGGTCATAAAATCCCTTGCAACTGCTCAACTCTGCCCTGATAGCATCCAAGCAACCATCAACAACACAAAATGAACAAGCATGGTGTGTTCCAATAAAACTATTCACAAAACACACAGCTGGCCGCCTAGGGTCTGTCTGTCACTGCTTTCTAGCTTTTCCTTCTCTTTCCTGTCAAAACCACCTGTCCCTCCTGAGGCTCATCCTTTCAGCATTCTGCTTTCTGTATCTACTTGATCAACAGACACACCACAAGTTATAAATCACCGAACAGGGTTAAGGAATTACTCGTACAACTTAACCCTTTCCACCTATGAAATCCTCAATACTAACACTGACAACATTATAAACCTGTGTTATGTGCCTGGCCCTGATCTGAGACCTACTGTACAATAACTCATTTAACTCTCACAACATTCATCTCACTTTACAGCTGAGGAAACTGAGGCCCAGAAGAGCTGAATAACTGGCCTGAGGGTTTCCAGCTAACCGAAGGAGGAAGTGAGTATAGATCAGAGCCCATGTTACTAACTACTATGCAACCTGGCCTTGACTTGGTCAAACTTGTGGATATTCTCCTCCTCCACCAGAAAGCAAAGTCTCCTTAGGAAACTGATCACATCTTACTTCTCTTTGTGTCCTCAGACTCACATCCCGAATAGTCCTCTGCACATAGTAGACACTAAATAAATATCTATCAGATAAAAATAAACACATGTATTTACAAGAATTCTTACTGGAGGCAACTGTCTATCCAAATGAGTGGTTCCAGTGGTGGGAGTTTTTGACCTATGGATAACAGGAAGGAGGAATAGGTGGGGGAGGTGGACTGGGGAGGCGGAGTACCTATCACCACATCAGATGCTATCACATGGCGGCCTGTTCCTTGAGTGGAACAACCTCCACATGAAACCAGGCACTGTCCATTTCTCAGTTTTTCTTCTCTTTTCACAGCTACAACTTACCTTCTAAAAACTTGCGGATCATAGAGTCTTTAGTGGGCCGAGAGAAGCCATCTCCAGGGACCGGGTTAGATGTACTGGCCTGAAGCATCTCAACATCTAGAAGGAAAAGGAGACTAGGAATTAATGTGTTGTTCTTCCATACAGGCAAGGTGACTTTACAGATGGATTTACAAAATTTGGCGACTTTCTTAGAAGACTCAGGCATTCAGAGCATAACTATGATCCCAGAAACTCAGGAGGCTAAGGTAGGAGGATCACAAGTTGGAGGCTAAAATAAAAAGGGCTGGGAGTGTAGCTCAGTGGTAGAGCACTTGACTAGCATGCACGAGGCCCTGGGTTCACTCCCCAGCAATACAAAACAAAATAAAACAAAAAAGATTTAAGCATTAATTTCTTCATGCCTTTCATCCAATTATCTACGCACTAAGAACGTGCATTAAGTACAAGCATAAAAGAAAGCAGCATTCACAACCCCTGGCCCTTTCCAGTCACAGACCTCAGAAGGTATACTTATGCATGTACATTTGAACGAACAGGTTGAACTTTTAAATACATACACCATAGCTTTGTTTATTATAGCAAAACCAAAATGGATATAGAAACAATAGAAAATAATGGAACATTATTCAAATAATGGAACATTACAAAACAACTAAAAAGGATGGATTGGATTCATATCTATCAACACAGATCTATCTTGAAAACATAACCTTAAGGGAAAAAGTTACAGAGAGGTGGTTACAGTAGGATAGTGTGTATATAAGATCTGAAGGCCTGAAAATAGTGCTATAAATTGTTTATGAATTCATAAAAATGTAGTAAGCATATAAATATGCTGGGAATGGTAACTTTAAATTCCTCATAGTGGTTAGCTCTGGAGAGGGAGGAAGGACAACTAGATTCCAAAAGGTATTAACAGGGACTGCACCTGGGACCACAGCATTTAATTTCTAAAACTCTGAGACCAAAAAAGAAAGAAAAGAAAATACATATTCTTGAAGAGTCTGATAAATCTGAAGAATCAGAATCTTCTAAAACATACATTCTCGATAATTAACATGTTACCCAAAGGGGCAGAACAAGATTCTATTTTTATCCTTGCTTATATATGTAAAAAGAAACTCTGTAAGGAGATATGAAAGAAATTGGAATCAGTGGTTTCTTGGGGACTGAAAAGATGAAGACAAGAAATAGAGAAAGTTATTCCACTGATCACATTTTAGTGTTCTGTTTGTTTGTTTGTTCCTATTCAAGAAGAAGGAGGAGGAGAAGGGGAGGGGGAGGGGGGAGAGGGAAGGAATGGGGAGGAGAGGGGGGAGGAGGAGAAGAAAGAAAGAAAGAAAAAGAAATGCAGTGCTCTGGCCATTGTTTGTGTCACCTTATTATCCAAAAGCACAAAACAAAACCCACTTCTCATTTCTACCTTTCTGTAGTGGAATCTTGCATTGACTATCATAGGCCTTGATTGTGATAAAGCCCTGAGATTCCATGCAAGGATCCAGCTAAGCGAATCATTCCACTCTTTTAACCCCTGAATTCTACAACAGAGACTGTAGAGAGATTGGTGTGCACACCTAGGGGTTTGTTAATTGTCTAAAATGTTTTCTGACAAGCACTTATTCTTCATTCAAGACCAACAAAATTCAAGACCACAGAAATTCTACTTATGAGATTTCAGTTTAGTTCATTTAATTACAGTTCGATGGAGTGTTTCCCCCATGGAGTTAGAACACTGGGAAGATGTATCCTACAGGTGTGTGCCCTGCTGGGAGCAGAACCCTCCCCTACCTAACCAAGACCCTGTGTTACTGTCCCCTCCTGGCCCATATCTCAACCTCCACAAGCCTGACCTTGATCCCAATCCCAGTCAACTTTTTAAATTCTTCATTTGGAAACTTTATTTACCCAACAATGGATCACAGAGGACCAAGGAAAGGCCTGCTTGGGTCAGAAACCCCCAGAAATGTGGGATGGGAGAAATTCTGCAGGCTTATTGCTGGGCTTCAAATGGTCAGGTGCAGAACCCTCTAGAAAACCACAGCTGACTCAGGTCCTGGTGTCTCCAAGAACCTGGCCCAGGGCCTGGCAGCCTCAGGACAGTTTCAACCACCATAACCAAATTGGGTTGGTAACAGCAGAGCACAAACATCACACACACAATCTGTCATCCCTGTTGACAGAGTGGTGAAAGGGTCATGAGACGGCCCAGCCACTTTCACTAGCAAAGTTCAATATGAGAGAACTGTTTTCCATGTCTGAGAGGTGGATGCAGAACTGATAAAACTACAAAGAAAATTAGCAAAATACAATATGTTAGCAAACAGTAGCCACAAGATCTGCTTGGCCGCTCACATACTAATAAAATAACTATGTTGGATCACAAGCCCCATCTTAGTGAGCTGAATCTGGGGCTAGGGGGTAAAGCTTAAAGAATGAATTAAAACAAAAGAGAAGAAAAGAGGCACCTCAGTAATTAGACATTATCAACACCATGGCCCCTTAATACTATGCACTGAGGGGGACATAACATCATTCCTACTGCATTCTTGCCCAAAGCTCATAACTGCAGTCCAATCACAGAAGACACTAACACAGCCAATTTGGGGGACATTCACATTCCACCAGATAGGGGATCAGCACTCTTCAAACAGCATAGACAGGGAAAGATTTAGGAACTCTTTCGAACTGGAGGAGACTAAGGAGAAATAATGAATGTGCTGTAAGATCCTAGGTAGGATACCAGACAGCAAAACCCTTTCGGGGAGAAACCAATGGAAGCTGAACAAGGTCTGTGGTGTAGTGGGCAATGCCCTGCCAGTGGAATCCACTCCTGCCATCTTTGTACTACAGATGAATCAGATGCTAATATTGGGTAACCTGGGTGAGAGGTGAGCAGGAGCTCTAGTACATCTGTAACTTTTCTCTAAGTCTAAAAGTTTCTCAGAATATTTTTTTTAAAGGAGAAAAATAAATGAGAAAAGGGGAGGAGGAACTGCAATGGAAGCAAAGAAGCGTAATTCACTAGTGGCCTGTGCTGAGCTTCTGTCCCACCCGCCCACACTATCAAGACAAGCACCTTCCCATGGCACATGCCATTCATGGGTAGAATGATGAAAGTGGCACTAAACAAGCCACTTGTGAGAAACAAATCTGTTCACTTTATTGTCATACCTTAACTGCATGAGTGTGGAAGTAGACCAACTCGACTCTGCTAAGCCTCTGCTCTGTGACCTTAGCAGAGTCACCAGCCTCCTGGAGCCTCCCTGAGAGTGTCTAGCAGAATGGTTAGAAGCTTGAGCAGCAGATCAGAATGCCCAGGTTCCAATTTTAGTTCTTCTACCTCTTTCATTTTCCTGATTGTATGACTACACAGCCACCAGTCCAACACCAAGTAATCTTTTAAAAGTCCAATAGAATCTTCAGACTCACAAGATGACAAGATGACCATGATTGGCAGCAGTCTACTCAAAAGGTTGTAGGATGCAGGCAGCATCACAGTGTTAAGAAGCATTCATTGACTAGGTGTGCCAGGCCGTAAGCCCAGAGGAAAGGCCAGGAGATCCACAGCAGGCAGTGCAGGAGCTGCCTTGGTGCAAAGCCTCTGACCCACAGGAGCACCATTTTCCCCATAGCACCTCCAGAAGCATAGCGTTCAGGATCCCCACAAGATACACCAGAGAAGCCCAAAGTATGGGTCCCTTTGGGGTATTTATAGTTTATGCATAGCTCCTCCCAGGTCTAGATGTAATTAACCAATCAGGGGTCATTTTTATCATAGGTAATGTTGCCTAGAAACACAGTTGACATTTGGCTCTTATCAGGTTACCAGGGTAACAGAGCTAAGAAGTCAACTGAAGGTCAAATTCTCATGCAGAAAGGGAAATGATAGCTGTTATATTAACTCTCTGCCCATAATTATCTTGGGTCAAATTGTTTAATCCTCTCATCTTCTCTTTTCCTGTCTATAAAATAGTGATGATAAGTATACATATCTCATAGGGTTGTCATGAATATTAAATGAGAAGCTTGCCAAGAGCATAGGATAGTGCCCAGCAGGGCTGGGGATGTCACTCAGTGGTAAACAGCTTGCCTAGAATGTGTGAGGCCCTGGGTTTTCAATCCCCAGAACGATAATGAAAAGAACAGTGCCTCACATAGATGAATGCTTGCTATTACTATTATTATTTTTTATTATGAAATCCTATACACAGGTTAACACCTTAAGAAGAAAACAATTCAAAAAGGAAGACTCAATCTAAAATTTTTAGCACTGGGCTCAGTGCTAAAGGCTATGAAGCTCAGAGGTGAAGCACTTGCCTGGCACGTGCAAGGTCCTGGGTTCAATCCCCAGTACCACACACACACAAAAGTTAAAATTGACACATAATAATTGCGTATATTTATGCAGTACAGTGTGATAATTTGGCATATGTATACATTGCACAATAATAAAATCAGGGTAATCAGCATTTCCATCTCTTTAACATTTATCATTTTTTATGTTGGGAACTTTTGAATAGCTCCCTTTTAGTTCTTTATAAAATACATAATCATTGTAAACTATAGTCACCCTACTGACTAGAACACTAGAATTTACTCCGCCTTTATTGCTACCCTTCCTAACCTCCAGTGACCGCTATTCCACACTCTGCTTCTAAGAGATCAACATTTTTATCTTCTACATATAAGTGAGAACATGTGGTATTTGTCTTTCTGTGCCTGGTTTGTTTCACTTAGTTTCACTTAGCACAATGTCCTTCAGTTCATTCATGCTGCTACAAATGACAGGATTTCATTCTTTTTTATGACTAAATAATATTCCATTGGGTGTGTGCATGTGTGTGTGTGTGTGTGTGTGTATGCGCACACACATGCCTGCACATCACATTTTCTTTATTCATTCATCCACCAATGGATACTTTAGTTGATTCCATATCTTGGTTAGCATGGATAATGAAAATCAAATATCAAATTCTCATATTAATACTTTGACCACAATTATCTTGGGTCAAGGACATGCAAGTGCAGAAGTCTCCTGGACATACTGTTTTTGTTTCTCCTGGATATACACTCAGGAGTGGGATTTTGCTGGATTGCATGGTAGTTCTGTTTTAGTCTTCTGAGGAGCCTCCATTCTGTTTTCCACTATGGCTGTAACTAGTTTACATTCTACAAATGGTACGTAAGAGTTTCCCTTCCTCAGAATCCTCCCCAGCATTTATTTTTTGTGTTTTTCCTCATAGTTACTCTAACTGGGGTGAAATGGTACCTGATCATGGTTTCGATTTGCATTTCCTGATGATCAATGATGCTGAGAGCTTTCCATGTATGTGTCGGACATTTGTTTATCTTCTTTTGAGAAGTGTCTACCCAGATTTTCTGTCTTTTAATGAAATTATTTGGGATTTTTTGCTGTTGAGTTCCTTACATATTTTGGCCATTAATTCCTTACTGGATGAATATTTTCTCCCTTTCTGCAGGAAGCCTCTTTACTCCGTTCCTCTGCCCTCCCTCTGAGATGCAGAAGTTCCTTATTTGCTACAACCACATTTGTCTATTCTTGCTTTTGTTACTAGAATTTACACTGTTTCATAGTACATTGGTTTTAACTCAAGTCTTCTGACTTCAAATAATGAATCTTCGTGCATTTATTCATAGTCTCAAATACCACGTTATATATTTCTTAGCGAAAATTCATACCCAACTGATATTTTGATATTTGAACATAGTTAAAGCATGATGGGATCTTAAGACAAGGTCAATTCTTTATGGTAGGATTAGGAAATCTGACTCACAGAAAAGACCTGCAAGGCACTTTCTTTATTATGGCTTCTGAACACCAAGTTTTCTAGCCTCCTTGGCCACTGCAGTACAGACCAGATAGGGAGCCCCTTGTCCACTTGCCTGTATCTTCCTAGGCATATCACACTCTTTTTTTTTTTTTTTTTGGTACTGGGGATTGAACCCAGGGGCACTCCACCACTGAGCCACATCCCCAGCCCTATTTTGCATTTTTATTTAGAGACAGGGTGTCACTGAGTTGCTTAGGGCCTCGTTAAGTTGCTGAGGCTGGCTTTGAACTCTCAATCCTCCTGCCTCAGGCTCCCAAGTGCTGGGATTACAGGTGTGCACCACCGCACCCGGCTTAGCACACTCTTTAATAGTGACCTCAGCAATCAAACCCTGGGGCAATCCTAGCAGCCCTGCAGTCTGGCCCCACTCCAAGGAGTCAGGATCATAGGTAGAGGCCAACCTTATATTTAATTGCACATATGTATCTTTGAATTAGACCATGAACAACAAGCACACACATGGGCCCCCCACCCCTATTCTATATCCATGGCAAACATTATTTTCCTGGCCTCATAATCCTTCTCAACACAGAACCCAGGCACTCAATACCAGCCAACTAGCACTGGCACATAAAATTATTTTTAAAACACTATTTGTCATACCTATATTAGGCACCAAATTTATGGTGGTAGCGGCTATTATTTTTGTAATAATAAATAAAAGATACCAAGATATTGGGAGTTAATAATCAATAATAATACCCTCTCGCAGTCAAGGTTTGACAAGCATTTGTATATATGACCCAGGCCCACAGTCAGTAGCAGAGGTGTGACTGAGATGCATAGTAGATTCTGCAGGCAAAGGGAATCTGTTTCCAGACACAGGGTATTTTGTAAAGGAAGCAGAACAACAATCCTTGCATTCCTGGATGATCAGGGTTTGCATTACAGATTCTAAGCACGTAAGCCTCACTACTTGCCAGGTAAAAATAAACCAAAATGCACTGAAGCCTGCTGGTCTGAGGAGAAGGTGCAAAGTCTTTTCATTTCAGCAGAGAAAAAACAATAACTGCAACAACAAGGAGACCCTGGGGCACAGTCCCCTTCTAGAAGAGCCAGCTGCACACTGACTCCATATTTTAAGGAGTTAATCAGCAAGAACCCATTCCTGGAATGGGAGGAGCTTTCAGATGAGAGAACACCCCAGCAGGCATTTAATTAAGGACTGAATCAAGAGCAACAGTGAATTCCCAAGACACCTCTGATACTCCCCAAGCGACGTAAATCTAGACCACTTAGCTGCAGTGGACACTCCATCCAGATTATACATCGTTCATTTAATATAAAATTAAATCTGAGTATGTAATACAATAAAATGTCAGTTACTGAAAGACTGTTCTTGGAGAAAGGCTCTCCAAGCTACAGGAGGTCAAAAGAACTTTTCTCCCCCAGAGAAAGCATCTTCCGTGGGCAAAAAAAGAGCCTCGGAGTGGGAATCACAAGGTAAAACATCTGAAGATAACCTGTAACCAGGTTGGTTCCATTTACATCGAGTGGTTTGACTGACCACGTCCATAAAAACGCCCAACTTTACCACTAGTGAAACTCCACAGCATGTACAACCACAAGAATGGGATCCTAATTAGAATAAGTTATACTCCACGTGAGTATGTCAAAATACACTCTACTGTCATATCTGTCTAAAAAGAACAAATAAAAAAAATTTTTTTAAAGCCCAACTTTTTCATACTTTAATGGAGAAGTGATGGGAAGGAGACAGAGAGGGAGAGACAGACAGACAGACATATATACACAGAGGGCTGGGAAGTGACGCTGGCATTGGCAATGAAGAAGGGGCTAGGAGTGAAAAGGTTACGAGAAGCACACGTGCACTCTGGGGTCTCCCCGCCGGGCAGGCACGAAGCGCCTCTGCCATGCAATGTTCCGTCCGTAGGATGCGTTGAGTTACGCGGTGTTTTTGTTTAGTATCTGGATCTTCCAGCAGAACACTGCTCTGGAAGGCAGGGATTGTGCCAGGTGTTCACTGACTGCCCTTCACCTGGCACCCTGTGATTCGGACACACAAAGGGGTCCACAGATACCTTTAAATGAATGAATGAATGAGCGAACAAACTAGGGAAGGAACGAGGAATACCTGCATAGGGAGGCATCTGAGCTTTGTGAAGGAACCTGGGTGTGGCTCAAGCTAAGAAAAGAGAAGGGTGAGTCAGGCTGAAGGGACAGCACAGGCAAATGAAAACCATGCCAGGAGCAGCTGGAGGAGTTACTGCTTCCCAGAGAGGTCCCATACTCCAGGGCACCACCTGACAGATGTCTCACTACCACCTGTCACGAAAGCCAGGTCTTTGCATTGGAATGTCACTAACTATTCCACACTTGGACTCACAGGAAGTCTAGGATGACATCTTGTTTCCTAGTACTTCAAATTCAAGAACTGGTTTAACATCTGTTGTGCACAGCACTGAGGATGATACAAATCCATAAGACACGCTTCCTACAGAGGCCAGGAGCCGGAGAAACAGGTGAATAACCAGAGCCCAGGAGGACTTGTGTGCAGTGCCCCAGGAAAGCATGATCTCCAAGCAAGCACATAAGTCAAGAGAGGAAGGAGACTGCTGCTGCTGGTGATTGTATCTTACTAACTTTGGAACAGTCGATTCAGTGCTTTACTAAGTGCCTATGTCCCCAACGCAGTTCTTATACTTAGGAAATCACAAAGTGCACGGTGCTCATGGCGCTGCCTCCCCAGTGCTCTATCCCAGCTGTTACACCATGGGGCCCCCACAAGTACTACTGCCCTGAAGCAGCTCTTATCTGTATAAGTCAGAATCTTCCCAAAAGGGATAGCTGGAGGATGACAGCCTCTGCAGCTACAGGAAGGGAGGCTCCTGAGGGAAAAGGGTGCAGATAGGGCAGGCTGCCTGCTACAGAAGCAAACCAGCAACTTAGCAATTTTGCTTAGAAATTGTCTTTTGGCTCCACTCTTATCCATGGGGCTGAGCTGCCATATCTTTTCCAGTGCCCAATTGCACCCTCGGTTTAGAGGGAATCAAGTTGGGGGTGGGCACATCAGAGAGACCAGGTAAAGAAAATGCAAACTGCTGGAGATAATCTGTAACATGACATCAATTCCTAGTTAGGGCCACAGCAGCTCTGGCCATTTACAAACTCAAGCTGCCACAGACAGTGAAGAAGAAATTAAAGTTCAGAGGAAAGGTTCCATGAGAGGTTACCAAGAAGCAGAACAGCCCTCTAGGACGATTATTAAAATAGAGAGATTAGATTAGAAAGACTCTTGCGAGTTTGCAGTTTCTAGTAGCAAGGCACTATTCCCTCCTCCTTTGGCTCCTTTCTCTTATGGAAGAAACACAAGCCTCCAAGACAAGTAAGCAGAGTCAAAATCCAAGTAGATTCCCTTGGAGACCCAACAGGGGCCTCCCAGAACTAGCTCCTAATGCCTTCGTACCCAGAGCTTCAGGGAAGTGACTAGTCACTAGGCAAAGTTTTCAAAATGAAATTAATGACCAACATCAAAGGACCACCAGGATCACTGCATCATTCTCTGATGGGGAGGAGACAGGCAAAAGAACTAAGGGGGGAAATAAAAGATTAGGAGATAGTGAAAACACCCAAAGAAGGCTTGGCTTGATTTTTACTCAGTGTTTGCATAAACTTATCCTTAAAGACATTTATTTCTTACATAGTAAAGTGTGGAAGTTGATGATTTAAATCTGTAGAGACTTGATCAAAAAATTCTCAAGAGGATTGACAGTAAAGTTGAAGGTCTAATAATAAAGACGTGTAGTTGCCACCTGGTGGCAGTATATCTAAACTAAAGACTGCAAGGGTGTGTGTATATGTGTGTGTGTGTGTGTGTGTGTGTGTGTGTGTGTGTGTAAAACTTTCAGGGAAAGAGAGCTTAGAGCAGAATCATGAAATCTCAGGTTCAGAACCCAAACCTCTATCCAGTTTCTTCACTCGATACTGGGAGTTCCCCCTGTGACCTTTCTACTCAGCGGTTGTTCTAGAATCCCCTTTGGTAAAGGGGAGCTCATCACATCTCTTTTCCACACTCAAGTCAGAAAGAGGCAGATCTGTCCCAAAAACAGTTAGGGCATCTCCAAAGCAGTCTGCAAACTGGTCTAAAGCCCAGCAGTCCGTAATACTGGTCCAGCAAGTGGGTGAATGAATGAGCAAGTGAATGAACAAACACAGCCCAATTTCATAGCTTGTTTATTTTCAGCATCTAGGATTACCATCACAAACGGCAAATCAGGTAGGGCACAGATAACCCTGGCTATTTAGCCATTAGAAATAACTCCTATGAAGTATCTATCCCAGGGCTAGAAAATGCAGACCCCAGAAGGGCAGGTCAGGAGGGCCCTCAACCCCATCAGGGTGGCAGACAGACTTGTCCCCTGCAAATCCAAAGACTGCAATTCCTGATCCAGTTCTTCCTTGATGGGACTTAGGTAAATTACTAAATCTTGGAGCCCCTGGAAAAAGGAGATTATTCTGTCCACCAAGCCTAAGGACCATCAGATAAGACCACAAAGATAAAAGCAGTCAGTGGACTTCAAAGGGCTGCCAGATGCTCAGAGTTATGGCCTTCCTAGCTAGTGCTGCAATAAGCATCTTAGATTTACCAGTTCGGTCTTTATCCTACTTGTTTAGGAACCAAGCTGCCTTCTCACTCAGATAGTCACCATCAGGTGACTGATTCTTCCCAGGTCTAAGTTGCTGTGTCTTCTGAGTCAGTAGGGAAGGGATCATTCCCAAGGTTAAACCTAACAATTTCAGAGATTGAAAGAAACCAAACCATGTCTGCAGTCCCCAAACTCAGAGATTATATGATCTGGCGAATGAAAAATGTGGTGGGTTTCCATTTCTCATCCAAAATGGAGCCACATTCTATAGCCTGCCTCTCTCCTGGAAGCCCCCTTCCAGCTCCACAATGACCAGAACCCCCCAGGTCCCATAGGACTTTACAAGTTGCCATTCAGCTACAAACCAGCCTAGTTGCCCAGCACACTGCAGCTGTGGGAAGAGCTGGGGAACCTCACCAATTCTGCTGTGAGGGGCCCAGCAAGGAGTAATGGGATGGATGCCTTTAGCATTCCCTGCAGGATTCCAGTGGTACAGCAGGGAGCTCCACGTTCTAGAGCATCCAGGGGGATAACAAGTGTTAAGACGACTGTGTTAACACAAACTGCCAGGAAAGTGGGGAATTTTTTCATTGTTGGACAGTCCTATAACTAGAGGACTGGGTAGAAATGATGCACAGTCTCTGGATTCCCAAGTGGGTCATCATGGTTCTGCAAGTGTTCTTTTATGAATGGGTCCCTGCTCCATAGTGGGAAGGTCTAGTCTTGGTCCATCTTATATCTACAAAACCCAGGAGAAGCAAGTAGCTAGAATACACAGATGCTCCAGAAACACTTGTTGGGTATGTAGATGGACAGATGTGCAAGTGCAGGGGTGCCAGAGGCTGTTTGGTTATCTGATGTCTGGAGCATAGAAAGAGGAGGCATGACTATAGAGGGTAAGGGTTTTTCTAAATGAAATGGGACTAAAATGTATGGTGTTTGAGGAGCATAATATGATCCTAGAGACAGAAAGGCCTGAATTCAAATTTAGACTCTCTCACTTATCAGTTACAACATTTTGGGAAAGTTGTTTAACCTCTCAGTGCCTCAGTTACCCCTCAGATAATGAAACAGCCCTGTTGGGCTGTTTTTAGGATTCAATGAGACAAAGGATGTGGATGGTAGGGATGATGCCTTCCCTTCTCATGTCCCTGCCGGGCTATAGCCATTTGGGAAAAGCATCCACTAGCACTTCCAGTCTTCCCAGTTAAGTGCTAGAAGGGGATTTCTACTACCCTGGACCCCAGAGGAGCAGCCTATCTGAATGGCAAATGCCTAAAAATCACTGGCCCACATCTTGCAAGTAGATCTTGCAAGTTATTGTCAAAGACCTTGCTGGTATCAGGGACACCGCTAGCCCCCAAGCAGCCTATGCCTCCTGATCCAAGGCACCTTCATGGTGTCTGCTTTATCAGGAGTTTGTGCATGGGAAAAATAGAACTGCCTCCTTGCAATCCCTGGAAGGGTGGCAACATCCAAGTAGCCCATTCAGAAAGCCTTTCATCCATAAAGCTGATACATGGCTGGGTATCTGTCTTATGTTTCTTTCTCTCTCTTTCCCCATGGTGCTGGGAATTAAAACCAGGGTATCATGCATGCTAGGCAAGTGTTCTACCACTGAGCTATATCCCTAGCCTGTGTCATGTTTCCTGAATCTATTAATTAGACCCACAGGAAAAGAGGACTAAGTCTTGGACAGTGTTTCATAGTGCTTAGCACTTGATAGCAAAATCCTCTTAGCTGGCCTGTTGCGAGGTTCTTCTGCTTCACCACCAACAAGTGCATTGAAATCCAATGTTAATTTGATCAGCAATTCTCAAGGGTGGCATACTGCCCCCTAGGGGGTGTTTTGAAGATCTAGGGGAGTGTTTTGGGTTGTCACCAAGACCAAGGGACTAGCCCTCAGTAGAAGAAAGGACGCTAGATACCCTGCAATGTGCAATGTATGGGACAGCCTTGCAAAATGAAGTGTTGGTGCCCCAGTGACTTTCAATATCCCATTACACATATATAAATAGAAAAAATAGCTTATAATACATATTTATATGTATGTGTGAATTTGTGCATATCTGTGTACATGAATATGTGTGTGTGTAAAATTTCAAATTTAATGTCAACAGATATAAGGAAAAGATGTAATATAAACCATTACTAATGCTATATTGACTGGGGGGTCATATAGACTTATCAACTCAGTTGCACATATCTGTTTTATTTCAAGTTTTTGTAAAAATGTTATTACTTTTGAAATTGGAAAAATAAAACAAAAACAACATACTACTCCCAAATGGGCAAAATTTGTTAAGCAATTTATAAGAAAAAAATCACATCCCACAGCATGATGTTTTGGAAATAAGTTTACTGTGCATTAATTCAATAAAATCAGGTTATCCCTCCCCTATCCTCCAGAAAACCTGCTTATTTTCTGAGCCTAGAACCTAAACTCTTTCTTATGTAAATACCTTTTATTTTTGCATGCACTGAATTTTCCAGGAACTCAATTATTAGGAAATTGTGAAGAGCTGTTCACAATTTAGGAAAATTCAGGCACTGATGTCAACATTCCTTTGCATCATTTGAGTCACCAAGACAATCCTTGTGTCAGTCTCCATCTGAGGCCATGACATTGACATTGGTTATGAACGCAGCTGTCTACGTGGGACTGTTTCATATGTCTTCATGTATAAGCATGCCTGGGCATATCCTCTCCCTTAATTTCTATTTAACATTTCAAATAGGGCAGGACACTGGGTGTCTAAGGGTTTCCTGTGTAGGTAGGTTATATTATACATGAATATCATGCCAGGGTAGCAAAGGGGGCTTTACCGAAGGTTGGCTATAAAAAGTGGTTATTGGACCAGGCAGAGGAATTGTCTCAGATCACAAGACTATGCCTTTGTGAGTTGTGACTTTAGGCAAACCCTCACAGCAGCCACAGCAGAGGAAGTCTGGGGAAGGGTTCTGCCTGCCACAGCATGTGACTGCAGGCCTAACACTGACATCGGATCTTCATCTGTCTGAGTGGGGCGGGGATAAGCAGGGACTTCCCCCAAACAGACCAGAATGAAGAAAGTCATTTCTCAGCAGAAACATGGAAGCAGAACTGGCCCGGCTACTTACAGAGGTCTTCGGCGGCCACAGGAGCAAAGGCAGCCATGGACTCATACAGCTCTTCGTCACAGCCGGGGTTGAGGGAGCATTTCATGAGCAGGTCTGTGGACAGGTGGGCCATGGACTCGTACACAGCGTCGGTCTCAGCCTCCTCCCCATGCATCAGCTCCTCTTTAATGTGACTCTTCAGCATGTCCACAGTCTCCTGCAAGAGAAGACAGGGCCTATGGGCACGATGACAGAGTTGGGGCACAGCTAGGTCCCCAAGGGGCCTGTAGCAGCAAAGCAAGCATTCTCATGTGTCAGGATTGCACTTGCCCGGTGCATCCGTGTTCTCCCTGGGGCCAAGCTTCAGGCCTTACTTTTTCTTTCCTTACTTTGTGTTCTTTGCTCTAATCTTCTTATCTTCCCCTAACATTAATCGGAGTCATGCTCTCAAGACATACTGATTAAATGTTCAACAACCAGAGGTTACAAATAAGAAATTACTTCCACATGAGCACCTGTCATGGGTCAGGTGCAATGCTGGGTCTCTAACTACATGTAATCTCATGCTATTCTTTCCATGCTGCTTGAGAAAGTTATGTATTTCTAGTTTACAAACAAAGCTCGGAAAAATTCAGTGCTTTACTTTAGGGGTAGCAGTCCTGGATTTTGACCTTTCTACTTCATCCTAATGGTTCCTCAAAAGGGAGCAAATGACACAAGAGGCCACAGAAAAATGCAAGCTGGCCCAACTTGGCTGCCACTAAGTTGTTCCTGTGCTTCAAGGTTCCAGAGTAACAGCCTCAGTCCCTGTCCCTTGTGGTAGGCTTCTCCAAGGTGCCTGATGGCTTCCAGGGCTTTCTCCCTCAGTTTCATGTTCTATGTCCAGGGAGAGAGCTACTCTTGGTTGAAGGGCCCTGAACCCAGCCCGCTGTCTTTCTGCTCTGGGTGGTTGTGATGCTAGAGAGCCCACTTCTCTGAAACTTCTGCACAACCTTTTCTGGTAAGAAACTTAGGTATGTCACAATCCTTATTTCAGTCTTTACCCACAGAAAATCCTCATTTTCATCATTACTGCCCAAGAAAGTTGCTCTTTCACTGATACTGTGCATTGGTTTCCTGATAGGACCTGAGTGGACCTGGTGACAGTTTGCGGTGTTGGAGACTCCAGGTCGGACATTTGGTTTTGAGGTGGTAGAAAAAAGACAGGATAGTTCTCAGGGAGGGGCCATAAGCAACATGCAAGGAAAACCTTTTGGCAGCAAGGCTGAAGATGCATTGGTGGAAGGTGACTATAAAGCAAAGAGATTTCAAAAAATGTGAACCAGAGTAACTTCAATGCACACTAAAAGTGCATATTTAAACTTCCCTGTGTGGGATAGGGATGTAGCTTGCTAGCATGCCTGAGGTCCTGGGTTCAATCTCCAGTATTGCAGAAATAAATAATTTTAAAAACTTCCCTGTTATACAGAGTAGGATAGCAAGCCTTGGCTTTAGCATCAAACTAGGTTCAAATTCCATCTCCACACTTTCCCAGTGTGTGGCTCCAGGCACAATGACATGGTCTTTTCTAAGTCTTTTTTTCTCATTTACAAATCAGGGTTCACAATACTGTCAACTTCAAAGGATTGTGGTGCGGATTTAATGAGATAATGCATTTGCCAGTTCAATAAATTCAGTAAATATTACTACTATGAATACACTATGTCCTCAGCAAAAACAATTGACAAGAAAATAAAATGCTACATTGTGTACATTTGTGATTTCAAAGTAAAGTCAAGGAAATATTCTGTGACTATGAGTGCTTCTTAGATCCATTTGTCAATGAGGCCCAAAGTAAGGATTTTTTTTTTTTTTTTTTGGTACTGGGGATTGAACCCAGGGGCACTCCACCACTGAGCCACATCCCCAGCCCTATTTTGTATTTTATTTAGAGACAGGGTCTCACTGAGTTGCTTAGGGCTTCACTAAGTTGCTGAGGCTGGCTTTGAACTCGCCATCCTCCTGCCTCAGCCTCCCAAGTGCTGGGATTACAGGCATATGCCACCGCGCCCGGCCCAAAGTAAGGATTTATACTGCTCTATTCATTCAAAATGTTTGGGAAGGCCCCTCTGTGCGCCTTGGTGAGTCACTCTCTTGTAGATTTTCCAATAGAGAGCAGAGTTAAGTGTCTGGGAAGGTGTCAGGCTCACTCCTGTCTGGAGGTAGAAAGTCAGACTGGACAGTGTTCACTGCTTCTCTTGGAGAACACAGCCCCATATGAAAGGCAGAGCTATTCTTGGGTGCCCTCTGTGGGTCTGTGAAGGAGAAGGAAAAGCAGAAAGGAGTGGAGTCAGGAAGAGCAACTGCCTCCAAGACAACAGAGGCAGTACTGGGGACAGGAGATATGTAGACATGGGGTAAGATCAGACTCAGGGAAGGACACAGAAGCCAATGAGGACTGGGGGCCCAAAACCGGATGAGCAGATAAACTGGCTGCATTTGCCTGTCTTAAGTTCAGATCCAGGCAGAATGTCAGAACCCCACTGCCCACCTCAGGTGCAGTGGGGTTTGCTAATCAATCCTAACACAGTTCACCTGGGACTCAGTAGCTGGGAAAACCTGGAGGTAGGTAGGGAGGCAGGCTGGTGGTGAAGAGGGATCAGCAACAATCTTCAGCAGATCCACTCTATAAACGTTTCTGTAATTTCTTTGAAGGTGGCCTTAAGTGCTTGCATTATTTCATTTTATCCTCAAAACAACTCTATGAGTGGAACTATTATGATCTTCCTTCTGTCCACTGGGAAACTGAGAAGATGCATGACTTGCCCAAAGTTACATGTCTAACAAGTGCGGACAGAAATTTGGACCCACGTGACTTCAGGGCTCATCTCAGGTCCCCTCACACTGCATACAGTCAGAAGAGGCACATGAGGACATGCCAGGGATGGAATCTGTCCATGTCTTTGTGAAGAGGCAGCCAAGAGCCACAAGATGCACTTCTAATCGTGGGGCCCCCTGGCCTTGACCCTACTTACCACATACTCATCGATGAACTGCCGCAGGTCCCTGAAGCCATGCTTCTCAGCGATGGTGTTGGGATAGTGGCCGTGCTTGTTGGCCACACTGTATGCCTGCAGGGCTCCTGGGCATGTGAGCAGCAGGGCAGTCAGGTTCTTCAGCCCATACTTTGCAGCAAAATGCAACAAGGTAGGCAGCTCTTCATCCCTCTGATCTGAAAAAGGTGTCAAGGAGAACTCAATTGACAGATAAGAATAAAGGCACAGGAGATGAAGCTGCCAAGTCTAGAGTGACATCCAGTAGGTTTTCAATCATTACTTACTGGTTGATTGACAGATCATCTAACAGCTTCCTTTTGGGGCACCACTGAAGATCATGTACTCACATGACAGAGAAAAATAATATTTTAATTAATTAGTATACTAATAATTAATAGCTACCTTCTTTCTCCAAAAGTATTGAAAAAACCTTAGAAATAGTACTAATTCAGAAGGTGCTATTTCTTTCTTTGCAGTACCAGGGATGGAACCCAGGGCTGCATGCAAACTTGGCAAGTGCTGTACCACTGAGCTCCATCCCAGTCCCACAGATGATGACTTCTGAAGACTTAACTATCAGCCACAAAGTACAACAGGGATCATGTTTTGACCTTCTCTGCACAGTTCAGAGTGCTTTGAAACTATTCTTTTATGCTGAGAGAAATAAGCCCATCCTCTTACCTCTTATTCCCAATTTCATAATAATTATGCCAAAAAAGTAGATATGTTTGTGTTGTAAAATTGAATGGAAAAAAGTTTTTTCATAAAAGTTGATTTGTAGGACCAACAATTTCTATTATATGCAATTATGGATATGAATTTATCTATTTATCTATACATATATGATATATATATTATGACAAACCCAGCTTCCTATTCACCAGGTCATGATCCTTGGGAAGAAGGATCAAAAACTATCTCCAGGTTCCCACACTGTCAGGCTATGAAATATTCTCTCCTGAGCCCTAAGTTTAGGCATTCAGAGTAGTAATATCTACCAGAAGTGTTGCAAGAATGCTCCACAGTAGAAAAGTAAGGAAACAAGGCAACAAGAAAGAGAAAGCCTCCAGCACCATCCTATGGTTCTCAGGCTACGGAAGGCTGTGAGGCAGGCAGAGAGAAGCCATGGGACTTGGTTCCATTTGGGCAGGGCCACTTTGATATGACAGAAGAGCAGTGTCCAAGAACATTACAAAGGCAGGCATCCTGTCCAGATCACTAGCCATTGTCCTTGTGCAAGTGGTAAACTATCCCCCACGTCTACCCTGCTCCTCCATCATGGGACAGATACTGGTTTAGGTCTATGAGGAGTCAGTCACCTAGGAACATTTCCACTCATTGCTGAGCTGAGAATCTAGGAAAAAAGACTCAGTTGGCAAGCACTAGGACAGAACCCCAGCATGCTAGGGGAGCCTGAAGCAGGTGGTGGAACAGGTAGAGGTTTGAAGAAGGCCCCCCCAGAGGAAGCACTGTCTGAGCTGCTGCAGGGAGGTGAGGAGAAAAGAGCCAGGCAAGTGCAACCAAGGCGGAGACAAAGAAACTGTTCCCATGAGTGGCGTGGTAAGACGCAGGTGAGAGAAGTTCATCCCATCCATACCACAGGGCCTAGAAGCCAAGGGACAGGCAGAGAGAGGTGCGGGCAGCAGCCCTGGGGAAGGGTTTATTAGCAGGCTGAGGCTTTGAACTTAACCCAGAGGGCAAGTGGGAACACGTGCGTTTCTAGAAGAAGGTGAAGTGCAGTCATGTCTCTCTTGACAACCATTCAGTCAACAGCAAAGGTCCTGTAAGATTAGGATGCCACAGAAAATTCCATCCCCTAGTGATGCGTGGCCATCTAACATCACAGCACAAGGCATTATGTACTTTTGTGATGACACTGGTGTGAACAAACCTGCTGCACAGCCAGTTGTGTAAAAGCACAGAGTTATGTTCAGTATGTAACACTTGATGACAGCAAACGATAAGCTACTGTTTGTGTATTCACTATACCACGGTTTTTGTTACTTTATACTTATTAAAAAAATATGCTGTAAAATAATCTGCTGGGTTACACCAGCAGCAGCCTTGTATGTGCTGTATCTACTGAGTGTCTTTTTGCACCATCTTCTCTTGTACCTGATTTATCCTGGAGTCTTTCTGCTCATCTTAGCCTACACACACACACACACACACACACACACACACAGCCTCGGTGAGAAGCAGGCCGTGACAGCTTGGTTTGTGATGCCCCCTAGAAGACCCACACAGTGATGAAATCGCCTGACTGCAATTCTCAGAAGGTATCCCCATTGCTAGGTGACTGACACATGACAGGATTCAGATGTACAACCGAGAAGAATCTCTGACCACCAGCGAAGCTCTACAGTCCTTCTCATAGGATGGGCTGTAGAGCAGGGACCTGCAGAAAGTACCTGCGTGGTTCAAGGTCTGACCATAGACTTACTTGTCATCATATCTTCTTCTTCCAGCTGGTTGATTCCAAAGAGGTGCAGTCCGCTGGCAGGGATGTTGTTCTTCAGGGACTCAGTGAGCAGTTTATCAAGGGTCTCTGTGTTGTAGGGCACAATTTTAAAAGCCTGAATATAAAAGTGAAGATTTCAAAGATGTCCAGTTATCTCCTGCCCAGCAGATTGAAGGCTAAAAACCAAGAGCAGAAATTACATGCCCAGAGAGCTCAGGCTTCCTATTTAGCATCCTTACCTGACACATGAACTCCACAGGATTTGCAGCACTGGACAATAAATTCCCAATTTCTTCCATGTCAGTATAATAGCTGATATTGGTTTCACATACCACTAAGTCCCCAGAATATATCTTCAGACAAACATTCCCAGATGAAAGGTCTAAACAGAGGAAAAGATGTTGTAAAAATGCCCAGGAAAAACAAGGGTCCAGGGAAAAGCATCCAGACAGTGAATGCTTCACCAAATGGTGAAGATACTAATTGGGGGCTGGGAGAAAGATCTCGGAGGCCAGCTGGGGAGGGAAGCAAGGCAAAGGGTAGAAGTGGAAGGGGAGTAGGCCAGACATGGCAGGGCTGAGTCAGAGCAAATGTCCTCTCTGATGTGCGATTTAAACTTGGAAGGATTTGCCTCTGTTTTGCTTTCTACCGTAGGCCTAATGCCTCGATGAACAAGAAGCCGGGTTTGAGGCAAGTCAAACAAAGGCCAGTGGTCACAGAAGGTGGAGCATCCTGGGAGGTGACACTGCTTCTGCCACACTGGACCAGTGGGACCAATTGGCTTGCTCTGGCTGCTGTCATTACTACTTGCTCTTCCTGGGGTAGGGTTCTACACCACCGGAAGGGGTTTTGAGGGGAAAGAAAAAAAATTAAAAATACACCAACCACAAAGATTCGATTCACAAAAGAGGAAATGCTATAAGTAGAGGACATGGGAAAACATTCAGCCTCATTAGTAATCAAGGAAATGCAAATTAAAACAATGGACTGTTTTTTAAAAACGTGAAATTATCAAAACTATTCAAAGTGACAGTGCCAGCGAGGGCCACAGAATAGCAAATAAGCTTGAGAGTAGTAATATTTCAGAAGACAGTTAAGCACTGTTGACCTGTCACCTCTGGGCTACTTACGGGGAGCCTTCACAGACACCGTGTACTCGTTCTCCAGAGTGGCTTCCACCCTTACGGACGGAGAATCCTCAGGAGAAAATTCTGCTTCTGTTGCCACCCTCTCATCCAACTTACATCTCACAATGACGTAAACAGTGGTTTCTGCCTGGAATGGGAGACAGGTCATGGTCCCCTCTCCCTCCTGGGTCTCTTAGGGTGCTGGTCCAAGGATCTCCCCGGTTCTCTGAGCCCCCGCTCTCCCCAGGAATGGTGCTCCAGAGTATGGTGGGCTCAGCAGTCCAGGGCCAGGCAAGGAACTGGGCTACTATCCCAATAAGACAAGTTGCCAAAGACAATAGTAAACATTTATAACCCCTTATATCAATTTTATGGAGTTGTTTTATGTCTGTTCAACGTACTAATAATTTTTTAAAGCCTAGAGCTTGTACGTCATTGTCTTTTAATTTCATTTTATAGCATTTCTTTTTTATTGCTTTTCTAAAAATCACTGCATCATTGTAAAATTGGAAATTTTCTTTTTAAAAAGTCCTCCCCCATGGGTAGTTTGAGAAGTGCTGTTCTAGACTAGTCTTACTATTCCAAATGCAGCCAAAGGACCAGCAGCATTGGCATCCCTGAAGCTAGGGAGAAAAGCAGACTTTCAGGTCCCTCCTGGACCACGGACCAAGAGTCTGCATTTTAACAAGAAGCCCAGGTGACTCCTTTGCACTGTGAGGGGTGAGAGACCCTGGCCTGGACAGGGCTCTGCTCCTTAGGCTGTTCCTAGAGGAGCAAAAATAACTCATTGGCAGGTGGCAGGGGATGGGGGTGTAATTTTTCCAAGGTATCAAGCAACTTAGCTATTTTACTTTGCTGTAAGATCTCACACTGATGCTAACTTACAATAGGCGGGGGGGTGGAGGAAGAGTGAAGGTTCACTGAATTGGAGGTTCGCCGGATTGGATCGGGGGAATGAGGGGAAGGGAGGGGGGATGGGAATGGGAAAGACAGTAGAATGAATTGGATATAACTTTCCTATGTTCATGTATGAATACACAACCAGTGTAACTCCACACTATGTACAACCACAAGAATGGAAAGTTTACTCCATGTATATGTGATATGTCAAAATACATTCTACTGTCATGTATAACTAAAAAGAACAAATTAAAAAAAAAAAGATCTCACACAGAATTTGTCAAAAGGAATTCAGGGTTGAACATCCCTAACCTAAAAATCCAAAATATGAAATACTTCAAAATCTGAAAGTTTCTAAGCATCTATATCAGGCCACAAGTGGAAAATTCCTCACCTGACTTCACATGACAGGTTGCAGACCAAACACACTTATAAACATTAAAAGTATTGTATAAAATTACCCTTAGGCTATGTGTCTATGGTATGCATGAAACATAAATGAATTTTTTAGACTTGGTTCCTTCCCAACATATTTTATTATGTATATACAAATAATCCAAAAAATATGAAATCTAGGATATTTCTGTCCCCAACATTTCAGACTAGGGGATCCTCAAACTGCATGGTTTTGTGGTTTTTTTTGAACTGGGGATTAAACTCAGGAGCACTTGGCCACTGAGACACATCCCCAGCCCTATTTTGTGTTTTATTTAGAGACAGGGTCTCACTGAGTTGCTTAGTGCCTTGCCCATGCTGAGGCTGGCTTTGAACCCACAATCCTCCTGCCTCAGCCTCTGGAGCCACTGGGATTACAGGCATTCGCCACCACGCCCGGCCTGTATGGTTTTTATTGGACTGGTTAAATTGGGAAGGGGTCCTTTCAGACTGGCTGGTAAGGCCAGTCCCTGAAATAACAGGGGGAAAAAGAAATCTCTGGCCAGAGCTAATCCAAATGTTCATTCGAAGGTTCTGCTATAAGGTCCTCACGGTAGACCTTCATGACAAGGGCCACAAGAAAGGAACAGCAAGCTTGGATTTCACAGCAGATGGAGGACGGAGAAGATTCTAGATATGAAAGCTGAGCACACAGCTGTGGTTGTGGTCACTCCTGCTACAGGCCCAGTCCTGTCCTACATGCACCTTACCCCAGGGAAGCAAGAAGCCAAAGAGAATGTGTGACTACCCTGTTGACAGTCAGGACCCAGCATCAACCCAGAGAACACAACAAATAGAATCCTGGGTTAATAGGCAGCCCAGATGGGAAAATCAGAGGCACAGGAAGGACAACGTGCTTTGGTTCCAGACACCCACACCACTCACCAGCCTGACATCAGAGGGTCATGGGGAAGGCAGGAAGCAGTGTGCGAAAGTGAAACTAAAATGCCCACCCTGGCCTGGTCAGTAAGGGAAGGGAACGAAATGAGCTGAGTAAGATGAACAGGAAGTGGTGAGCCCCCGCCAGAGGATGTACATCCCACGCAAAGGCTGTTCGGCCCCCGCTGGTCACCTCGGGGACTAATATCACCAGATTCTGATTCAAAGGAAGCTTGAAACACAGATTTTCATGACTAATTTTTAAAACACTGTGACATTCAAACCAAACACGTCTATGAGTCAAACGAAGTCCAAAGGAGCAGTTTGGAACCCCACAGAGGGAGCCCTTGCCCACTGTCCTGGGGCCAAGGCTGCACAGAAACCTACTTCCAAGTGCAAGGAAGCCGGTGTCCATGCTTCCCATCACCAAGACTCTCTCACCCTGCCGTCTCCAGGAGACCATAGTGGCACGCTTAGCCAAGAGCTTGTAACCATGAAGAAAGCACTTCACTGCCCCATACTATCATAAATGCTACATATTTTGGGGACTGGGGATGTGGCTCAGTGGTAGAGCGCTTGCCTATCATGCATGAGGCCTGCCCTGGCTTTGATTCCTAGCACTGCAAGAGAGAGAGAGAGAGAGAGAGAGAGAAGAATGAGATAGACAGTATTACCTTACGCACATGTATGAAAAAAATTTTTTAAATAAAATAAATAAATAAATAATTAAATAATTAAATATTAGAAAAGAAAGAAAGTTACACATTTTTCGTCAGGAACAGGAAGATAATTAAAACCATCACTACCATGGTAGTTGCTCATCTGTTGATGAATGGCAGTGGCTCATCTGTTGGGCCATCACACTTGAATCACCTGTTAATATATGCTCTGCACTAAAAGTGCCAGTCACATGATACTTAGGTTTTTATCCACTCCTTTAATCACGCAGTACTGGCTAGTGAGTTTCAATCATCAAGCTTCAAGGCACTCCCTTGGGCCAGACCAGTGACCAGGTGACAAAAAGGCAAGCTCTCAACACGCCCCACCTCCTGGTCCAGTGCCAGACCAGCAGGAACAGATGTGGGCCTCTAACTCTGACTTAAAGGACAAGATGTCCAAGGCCCAGGTTGTGGGGGTCCCAAGGGAAACCCCAAGGAAAAGCTAGGATTACACTGAGGTGCAATCTAAGACCGCCTCCCTTTACCGTAACAAAAGCATCCATTTGAAAAGCCTGCGATCTAACGTGGATGTCCCGGGCCCCCAGGAGTGCTTACCCCACAGCGAATGCGGTCCGGCTGCACCACCATCAGGTTCCCAGGCGAAGTCTCTGTCCTCAGGTTCTGCTGCTTCAAGTAGGGAAGGACCTTCTCGTCCTCAGGCTCTGTGTCAGTGACTGAGTCACAACCAGAATCTATAGCACAGAGGACATTGTGAATGGGAAGAAGAAGAAAGAACAAGTGGGCATGTCTACTCCACAAGAACCCCGAAGATTACCACATACGAAAAACTTTTGAATGTCAAACAAATTTAAGCTGAAGAGAATAACTCAGGAAGTCAGAGGATCCAGTGGGGAAAAGTCAACCACCATGTAGGCCCCAAAGTAGGGTGACAGCAAAAGTGGAGGGGAAGGTCAAGTCTAGGCTCAATCAGCATGCTTCCAGAAGCTTCACTGAGGCCTTTTTCAGGGTCAAATGGTTGTGAGGGGAGGAGTCAAGAAGGAACTACCTACTTAAAGGTCATCCTTGGAACACAGAAGAAAACCTGTGTTGTCCAAAAAGTCATGAGACCTCAGAGTCAAGTTTGGCCAATGGAAGCAACAGTGAGAAGCAATCATTTTCAACAAGCCTTAGGTCAGTCTAACCGGGTTGCAGATCAGCACCATAGTTAACACTTGTCCTGGAAAACTGGGGCATGCACAGGTTCAAAGAAGGTGAGCAGGGACATGTAGACATGTGGGGCATGGCACAGATGAGACAAAACTGAGAACCTACCACAGCTCCAAGAAAGGGGCTCTTCATTAGGATTCATTGATTGATGGGCCTCTTTGAAAGGTTATGTACAAGATTGTGTGTGTGTACACCTATATACAAATGGCAAATAAGATGCTCTATATATTGTGTCATCAGGGAGATGCAAATTAAACTGTCAGTAGGGTGGGCACAGCGATGCATGCCTGTAATCCCAATGACTTGGCTTCTAAGGCAGGAGGATTGAAAGTTTGAAGGCAGCCTCAGCAAATTAGCAAGCTCATTATTAAACAAGCAGATTACTTAGCAAGCAAATTACTAAGCTACTTAGTGAGACCCTGTCTCCAAGTAAAAAATAAAAAGGACTTTTGGGATGTGACTTCATGGTAAAGTGCCTCTGGGTTCAATCCCCAATATCAAAAAAAAAAAAAAAAAAAAGGTCAATGACATCATACCAATACACATCTAGTAGAATGGCCAAAATTCAGAACACTGACAACACCAAATGCCAACAAGGACATGGAACACCAGGAACTTCCTTTCATTGCTGGAGGGAATGCAAAGTGACACAGCCACTTTAGAAAGACAGTCTGGCAATTTTCTACAAGACTAAATATATTTTTACCATTCAATACAGCAACCATGCCCCTTGGTTTACCCAAATCAGTTACAAAACTTACATACACACAAACCTGCACATAGATGTTTATAGCACCTCTATTCATAAATGTCAAATCCTGGAAGGAAGCAAGATGTCCTTCAGTGTGTGAACTGACAAACTCTCGTACAACCAGACGATGCAATATTACTCAGCACTCAAAAGAAATAAGCCGGGCTGGGGATATAGATCAGTTGGTAGAGTACTTGCCTCATAAGAACAATCCCCAGCACCACACACACACAACAAAAAAAAAAGAAAAGAAAAGAAAGAAAGAAAGAAAGAAAGAAAGAAAAAAAAATAAAGCCCGTCAAACTGCAAAAGACATGGAGGAAACTTAAATGCACATTACCAAATGAAAGAAGGATTAGAAAACTACAAACTATATGACTCCAACTATATGACATTCTAAAAAAGGTGAAAGGAGACAATAAAAAGATCAGTGGTTACCACGGGTTGGGGAGGAGGAAGAGAGGAATAGGAAGAGTACAGAGAATTTTTAGGGCAGAGAAAATACTCTGCCTGATACTACGAGATGGATGCATGTCTTTACACATCTGTCCAAACACATAGAATACAGACACCAAGAGGAAGCTCTAATGTAAACTATGGACTCTGAAAGGTAAGGATGGGTCCAAGAGGCTCACTCACTGTAACAAGTGTACCATTCTGGGTGCTGGATGCCATCGGTGTGGGAGGCTGTGTGTATGTAGGGACAGGGTGTATGTGGGAAGTCTCTGTATCTGCCACTTGATTTTGCTGTGAACCTAAAACTACTCTAAAATATAAAGTCTTTTAAAAACTAAATCAGTACAAAAGAAAGAAAATGGTCAGTGAGTAGATGACTCAGCAGACACAACTGAAAAAATTCAGCTACTAGGGGAGTCATTAAATAATGGGGTATTATTTAAACTTTTCCTAATTCTTATAACTCCAAAATGAAGTGCAGGTGAATTATAGATTGAAATGTGCAACAAAAATAAAACAAATTTTAAAAATTAAAATGATGAAAATATGAAGGACATATCATTGATTTGGAGGAAGATTTATTAATCAAACAACTGAAGAAATCACCAAATAAATGAGCTGCAAACTTGAGGACATGAAT
Organism: Glaucomys volans; assembly: GCA_020662805.1. Lineage (NCBI taxonomy): Eukaryota > Metazoa > Chordata > Mammalia > Rodentia > Sciuridae > Glaucomys > Glaucomys volans. Next base: position 176,573 of record JAJEJO010001185.1, read on the forward strand.
TTAAAACTTTGGTAAACAAACAGATGGAAAAAATCCAAACATCCATCAGATAGCAAAATGTGGTATATCCATACAACTAAATATTATTCAGCAATAAAAAGGAATAAAGTACTGATACTGGGTTGTAGTGATCATCACACAAATCTATACATATATTTTTTAAAACCACTGAACTGTACACTTTAGATGGGTGAATTGTATGGGATGTGAATTGTATCTCAATAAAGGTGTTACCCAAAAAATCCAACGGCAAATTGCAAACTAGTTAAAAATTTGAAATAAATATGACAAGGGGTTAATGACTTTTATGTAAAAGGAGGTCACAGAAATCTCTTTAAATACCCAACACCCAATAAGTAGGTAATTCCCTAAAGAAAAAAATACAAATTCCCTCCCCAATTCAAAAAATAAAATAAAATACCACTCATTCTCACTAGTCATCTCCAAGATGCAAATAAAAATAATGCATTGCTCTTTTACCTTCTCAGATTAAAAATGGATTCAGGTTTGCTCTGTGTGCTGTTTGAGGGTCACTGTGGGGCAAATGCTCTGGCATGATGTTGCCAAGGGCAGGATTTCTGGAAAGCCACACATCCAATCCAGAGAAGGAGAAAGGCTTTGGAATGCCTACCCTTTTTGTCATATAATCTTTCTTCCAGAAGTCTCTCCTAAGGAGGAGAATAACTGTGCAAAGTGTAGTCAAATATAACGAACCAATATGCCTTTTCTATAGTGGAAAAAACTCAAGGCAGCCTGTCTGGAAGAACATGAAAAACATTCTTTTTGTAGAGTTTCAAGTGACATAGGTAAAAGCTCATGACATAGGAAGCAAAAAAAAAAAAAAAAGCAGAATATAAAATTATATATCTTACATGCTACAGGATTTCAACTGCAATTCAAAAATGCATTTTAAAAGGTCAGAAGAAAATGTGCGTCTGGATTCTGCATGACTCCTTTCCTCCCTCGCTCCTATTTTCCCTCCTTCTCCACTTCCATGCGTTTTTTCATTATTTTCCACAGTGAGAAAGCCTTGCTTTGGTCATGGGGGTGGGGTGATAAGAAAAGTAGCAACTGAATCCCTTGGCTAATCACTGTGCCAACGGAGCCCAGCTTGACATAAATGAGATTGATCCTAATAGTGCAGCACTTGGCAGCTACTCCCCAGCGTTCAGCTGGGCCACATAAACACTTCCTTCCAGCAGGTCCACTCGGGGAATCACTTTCGATAGCTACCAGCAGCTCACTCATTTCAGGAAGTCAGGCAGGATGTCATTCACTCTGTAAGGCAATGCTAGTGGCGCCGACTGACAAGTCACAGCGGCCTCTTACTACAGAGAAGCTGGGTCTCAAGGGGCCAGGGTCCAAGCACTTCAGCAGACTAAAAGCTCCCTCTGAAGGAAAAGCCAACTCAGACATGAGCACCACTGAAACCCTCCTGACAAAGTGGGACGATCTCGAACTTTCCCACTTGAATCTAGAGACCCCTCTTCCATCCCTACCCCACCCCTTGAAGATGATACCATCTTTGCTGCCAGTGACTCAAAACTAAGTGCTTTCAGTGAAGGCACCCTAGAAACCCCCAAGGCTCCTCCACAGTGTAAAACATTTTTAAGATGCCAACAGTAACTTTGCTACTTTAAAATATAACAAAATCTGCTCAGCGCCTGTAAGGTCTAGAGAACTGCTGGGGAAAATACAGAAGGCCTTCTTCATGCATCCAGTGTCCCCAATCCTGTAAAGGACCAAGTGACAAATACCTGAATTCAGTGGCAGAGAATTGGCCTGCTTCTCTTATTAGGCAATAAGAACAAGCTACCGTGGCATGTTTTATCTCTTGCCCTTACTGCCAAGCAACTCGGTGACAAATTCAGTTCTTAACCTCTTTTACACTCTTGTCCAGTTCCTTGGTTTTGCCTATTTCTCTTTTTTGATATTGGGGTGAATCTCGGAGACTGCCTCAAATGCTCTGAGGATCTGTTCACATGTGAATCTCTGTTTCAAACGAGTGACTGACCCAAGTCCTCAGATATATTCCTCATAAGGATTCATGTTTGGGCCCTTCATCTAGATAACGCCTTTAAAAGCAACACAAGGGTATTTCAGATTGCCCAGACGACTGTCACGTTATAATTGGAATTTTGGAAGCCCATTTTTGTATTTGTCTTTGCAAACACTTTGTGGCTAGATCATGCTATGCTAAATGTTGGAGTCTGGTAAAAGGCAAGGGGCGGATGATATGTAAATGCGGCATTCTGCTAGTGAACACAAGGTTTCCCTGCACACTACTTTAAATAGAGAAACGGGGTGGGAGATCCAAGATCTGGAAATGCCACAGGGGAGCTGCAACAGGCCCCCACAGAACCACAAGACCCAGTCTCAGTGCTGCCCTCACAACACTGCTCAAGAAAACCAGCACTGTCTTCAACAAAACGAATGTCATCTGTTTCCTTTTATTTATTTTATGCCTAGATTTGTCTCTTGTTTATCTGTTTTGCTTTCAAAGTTGGGAAAGAACAGTAAGCATAAGGAACTGAATATGTGATACGATGTGTGTCTAAACAACATCAAAATAATTAATCTGTCAACGCGAAAGGTTTTTTTTTTTTTCCTTTATGAGAGGCTACACATCGTTCAGATTTGGAAACAATGAATTTTAATGTAACCAGCATATGCAAACACTCCTATCCACACCCAAGCCACACGCAGCACCCTCTATGAGGCAGGCGAGCTGGTGACACATTATTATTATTATTACTAATAATGGGAACAATGGAAGTGACCACGTGTTGAATTGTGTGGTGACTGCTCCATACTCTCCATCTCCCTGGATCCTCCTAACAACACTGTCAGACAGGGGTCGCTAATCTATTCTCACCTCATAGACAGAAGTTCTGGGCCTGGTAGGAATGAAATAGCTGAGTCAAGCAGCAGGTGATGGGCAGACCTAGAACTCCCACCGCACCCCCAAGCACCTCTGGCCTCTGCCCTGCCTCCTCTGGATGCAGTCCTGGCAGTGGAAGGCAGAGTCCCTTGCTATTCCTGGACTTGGCTTGTGACTCTGCAGTTCCTGAGACCTACAGGCTTTTACTGCTGCTGAGGCTGCTGACTGGTTCTGCTGCCACTTTGCTTAGGTGGGCCAGTGCCAGGCAAATGTACATGTTCCAAAAATGGGGTGTAAGTCAAGACACACTTAATGCCACCAAGCAGGCAGGATTCCGAACACCCTGTGGGCCTCTGACCCACGGCTACACCCTCTTATTTTCCAGTGAAGCTTACTGCCTCTCATACTGCAGGGCACCTGTTTCTCCGCAGGCCCTCCCAAAGGCAAGGGAAAGGGAGAATGGCTGTGCTGATCTTGAGAGCTTTTTTGAAGTACACAAGCTGACTTCTCTTTAAGGTGATGCTTAGCCTTGGGGAAGGCATAAACAAATACTGTTCCTGAAAACAACCACAACTGCCATTCATTGCACATTTACGAATGCCAGGGACCGTGCAATGTGCAGCACAGACAATTCCACTTCATCACAACAGCTAAGAGATTGGTATGACTCTGCCCATTTCACAGATGAAATGTAAGTTGCTCAAGTCACACAGCACATACTGTATGGAAATTTAACCTCCAAATGCACGCTCCTATCCATCTGCCAGGATTCTGCACATTGTGAGCCATTGCACTCCAATGCTACAAGGATGAGTCCTCAGTGGCAGCAGATGCTCAGCTACATTGGCCTTCATATTATGACAGCAGTCCTTTCCATTCTTCCAGTTCCACTTATAACAAGAAGACTTGACAGTGGGAAGAAGGCCTTCAGTCAGCAGGCTCCGTAAGCATCCAGATCTTAGAGAACGTAATACCAATGTTTGATTTTTATTGTCTAAATTTTATTATCGCCTTCTATCTACATTGAGAAATGGTGGTTTTTCATTTACAGGGGCAGTTTCTTTTTACAGTAAATGCACTCAGATTATAAGTAGGAGTTGACAAAGAGAATATTAAGAGCACAATGAACAAGCTGTGGCGGCAGATGTGGTGACGGTAGCACAATATTGTAAATGTAATCAATGCCATTGAATTTTATACTCAAAACTGGTTTAAATGACAAATACTGGGTTACATATATTTTAACACAGTTTTTAAAAATTAACAAATAGTACACCAGAAATATATACTTTGTTTTTTTGCAGTGCTGGGAAACAAACCCAGGATCCACTAGGCAAGCGCTTTAACCACTGAGCTATACTCCCAGCTCCTGAATTATACACCTTAACTGGGTGAATTGTATGGCATAGAAATTATATCTCAATAAGCTGGTTTTTAAAAATAATAGGATTATAGTACAAAAATAAGCCCAAAACCATATTGTTGATTTCCAAATGACTGAAGGTTGAGAAAAGCTGCATTTTGCTGTACTGCTTCCACTTGGTTAAACAAATTTTATTATTTTTATTTTTAAATAAGGTAAAGTGAAGGTGGGAAGGCAGGACAAAAGCCTGTAGAGTAAGCACGTTGAATTACTTTCTCTAAATTATAGATGACAAGGAAAAAGAAAGTGAACACAGAAGGAAACCAGGAGAGAACTTTCAACTGAGAATTAGCAGTTTTCCACCAATCGAGTCAAAGCAGGAATGAAACAAAAACGGCCACAAGGGCCAGGCAGCAGTGTGTGTGTGTGTGTGTGTGTGGCGGGGGTGCCACTAGTTCACATCCCAGGCTTCCAGCATGGCTGATAAAAGGAGTGGAGAAGGTTCAGATTCCTTGGAAGAATACAGAAGAAATGAGGAGTCAAGCAGCCTAAGTGCTGGGGTCCCCAGAAGAAAGGGCTGTGCTCCTTCTGTGTCTGCATCCCAGGTCTGGGACCCAAATTTAAGCACCATATGGATGGGTCAGGGATATAGAGAGAAACTTCCAGGGGTTTTTCTACTCAGGATCAGGTTTCTCAGCTGTTTGGATGCTCATCTGTAACTACCTAAGCCAAGAAGACAAGACCCTGACACAGTGATTTCTCAAAGTCCTAAGTAAAATGTTCTGCCATCTGAGCTTATTACATTTCCTAATCACACAATAAATATACATATCTGTCAAGCTTCAGCACCAGTCCTGGGGGGAATCCCAAGAGCACAGCCTCCCTAATCTTGGCCCTTAAGGAACTTAACTGAATTGGGAAGATGAGGTTCCAATATAAGAAATGAGAGTACACATGATACTTCATCAAGCACCAATCTGTATGATGAGACTACAGGTATAACTAAACTAGGTGATTGGGTGTTCCTAAGTGTTCAGAAAAGCATGGCCACGAGAAAAACATGACAGAAGTTTAAAGAAGTTGAGAAAAACTCTGACGGATGAAGAGGATGTGCCTGGTTACCTTAAGTCAAAGAGCAATTTGATGCTGGGCATCAAACTGAAATAGAAAGGTGTGACATTTTCTATTTAAATTAATAGAATAATTCATCATTCACTCTCTTATTCTGATAACACTCATTGCCCATCAATGAATAACAAATATTCAAAGCCTTTTCCAAGCCCCCCAAGAAAGATAAGGGTGAGAAAATTTCTGTCCTTGCTGGTATTGGGGAGACCACCATTGGGAAGAGTTGGAACGACTTCCCTGACAGGGGTAAAGCATGGTTAAAGACATAAAGACATGAGAGTCAATGATGCACTGGGATACAGGAAGCCATGTGGGGTGCTTCGCCTGGGGAGTGCTGTGTGGGAGGCGAAGGGAGCTCAGGTGTCTGAGAGGACCCTGGAAAGTCATGCAAAGCAGGGTAGGTCTCCTTATTGAAGACCTGTCAACAAAAGAACTTCCATAGAAAAGGAAATTGTGACAAATACGGAATGAAGATGCAGTTTTAAAATAATTCTAGACACTCCAGCAAAACATATCAGCTCTTTTGTAAAGTCTCGTCAAAACTGAGGAGCGTCTGACCACCCCATCACACCCTGAGCAAGTTCTGCCTTTAAACGTAGAAAATAACATGAACTGGTGGTGACCAAAGGCAAGCCAACATCCTGCTCTATCTACTTTCAGGAACAAGTGAGATGCTATAATTAACTCAATGTCTGAAAACGTACCACAAGCCTAGCTTACAAAATGCTTAGAAAATGATTCTTAATTAGACTATAAACATTTCTCCTGTTTGCACCATATTCATCTTGTTTGTATTGGCTAGTAACTTAGAAATTCAGTGTCCTGGCTACTGTTGTCTCCTTAGAAAGCAAAAAGGGAGATCTCAAGTCTGGTCCAAAGGAAGGATCCTTTGCTACACTACAAATAAATGCAGGTTCACCAGGCGGAGGGGAACTGCTTGCCATGGGGGGACTCTGATCTTGGGTTTCAACAGCCCCTGCCTCCCTGGCTTCCTGGCAAGCAGCAAGTCTTCTTTTCCATTTCAGTCATCACCCACAGTTCATTCTCCACCCTTGTTCACCCCTTGGTTAAGGGGCATTGAATTTCCTGTCCAACTAATCCCTTTCACATACAAAGCTCTCAAAAGAGGGTAACTTCTGACAAGTCACCTGCTGTCCCCAAAGTCACATACAGTCATCAAACGGAAGGTAAAAGAGCCAGTGGAATTGCCAGGCTCTGACCCAATGAATAACTTACTGGCATTAATGTTAAGGAAGGTAGGAGGTAATAATTTAGTGGCAATGAATTAAAGTGATATCAACTATTGTCCTTATCATCTTCATCATTCCCAACATGCTAACGATGCCAAAAACATAAGGTAGAGCCTTTAGGACACATTCCCAGTTCACACTTCAAGTAAACTCCTGGTGGCCACTCTGCCTCCCCAGAAACAAGGAGAAAGGAGAACAAAGCCAGACCTGCAGACCCATGCTGACTTCCGGAGGCCGAAGAGTGCAGCTGGCATTTGGAATTGGGGGTGACTCACCTATCACATCCAACCTGCCTTGCCATCCAGGTCTTCTGCACCAGTTGCAGATTCCTGGGGTGCTCTGGCTTCACAACATATTTGTGGACCTATAGCACCGGGCAGGTCAAGAATCTACAGTCCATCCACCCAAGTCTTTTCCAGCTCATGTGAACAAAGAACCTTTATTTCTGCATTCACCAGGTAATTCTCCTGGCCCTCCTCAAGGTCTCAAGTTTCAGGATAAAGGAGGCAGGACAGGAGGAGAGAGTTTTTTAGGCCTCTATGACCTTTACCCAACCCTACTGCTCTAGATGAACTGTTCAAAGTGTTAGGGTTTTTTGTTTTGTTTTGAAGCAGAGGATGACAGCTCTTCCCTTCCCCTCCCCAACCCACCCTACCTGCTCTTCAGCTTGAACAAAAACAGCACCTCAGCTGAGGCTGCCATGACAACCAATAGTGTGCCCCGCTGTCCACGGGGATGAAGTCTGTTGTTCTTCCCGCCTGCTCTTAGCTGGGGCTGGGCTGGGGCCCTCCAGCCATCTTCCAACTTCTACCTTGGGGGACCTTTCCTGAGTAGTAACCAAGTTGCTCCCTCCTCACCCAAAAGCAAGGATTATTTGAGTTTTCTCTCTACCCAGAGCCTCAGAACTTTTTAATGTGTTCTCCAATGTTCGGTTCAGTATCCCTAGGTTCATGTGACAAAGGCAACTGTCTCCTGCTCTTTACCAGGTGGAGCAATGGAGGCAGGGGAATGTGAACTGACAGGCCCTGGCTCCTCCACTGCTGGTGTACCAATGGATAGGACGGCATTTAGAAATCAGGGTTCCCGACCCTGGACCTGGTGAGCAGATGGCCCACCATGGGGGAAGTGATCCTGCTGGGTGGGCTGCTTCCTAACCACAGACTCTCAACCAGACTCCGGGAGAGAAGTCTAGAAAGAGTTGAGGGGAAATCTGCTTCCCTACCATGGCAAACAGGTCACCAGAGCCACGTCTGTCCTGGACTCAGCATCTCTGGGGCTGCTTCAGTCAATCACAGGCCACCAGAGGAGCCCAGCAAAGTTTCCCTGGTGGAGTTTGGCAAAGTCTGTAAGAGGCACTGTCCCAACAGCCAGGGAGAAAGCCCTGGTCTGGAGGCCTGCAGGCCCCCGTTGGTTGTTCAGGAAACTCCAGTGTTGCTAACAAAGCAGGAGGCACCCCCCCCCCCAAAGGTTTCCTCTTTCTTCTTCTGTTTCCGACACTTATAAATGTGCTTCCTTTCTATGTAAATTTGGTTCGAATGGCACAATGCGGGCTTGTAATGAGGCCATTAATAACTGGTCTTTTTAACAGGCTCTTCTTGGTTTCCTGGTTCAGGAATCAATTCTAATCTAAACAGACAATGATGTCTGGATTTGCAGGTGTAAGGACAGACAAATGGGCTTTGTTTGGGGGCGGTCCACATAAATATGGTTTATTTTCAGCCAGCCAAGAACCGAGAGGCTTTAAGGCAAACTGTGATAATAAAACCAAGGTAGGAAATTCAGAAGAGAATCTCATTCCTTCTGTACGGCTCCAACCCAATCATCCAACTTCCCCAAAAAGCTCCCAGGTGTTTACTTTCCCCCATGCTGCTGACCCTAAGGCCCCTGACCAGCTGAAACCAGGAAAGTGGCTGGTCTGTTTCACTTTCCACTTTCGGGGTGGTACCAGAAAACTGTGTTGGCTTTGAGGCCTGGTCAAGTTGGGTGTGGCACTCCTTGGTGAGGGACTTAGGCAAACATGAAGTAACAAAAGCACTCCAAATTCTGCTTCAATGATCAGGCTCAAAATTAAAACTCCTTTAGCTGAGGCACTGCTGACTGGTCTGCTGATAAAACCTGGGCCACTGAGGCCAAGATCTGAACACCTTCTGTAATATTTCCTAGCAACATAAATAAAGTTACTGAGAGATTCTGAGCAAGCACATTCACCCAAGTCACAGAAAACTGGATTCAAATCCCATTTCTGCCATTGATTGGATAATTGTGAATTTCCCAAGCTTCAATTTTCTCTCCTTTAAAAAGAGAATGTTTATACCTGCCTGACCTGTTGTACAGGCTTATCAGGATTAAGTGATAAACATGCAGAAGCCCTTTGAAAATAGAAAAGTGCTAGACAAAGTTAAAGCAATTAATGTTGTTTATCTGTTGGCCAAATTGTTCTTCCACTAGACTATGATTTCTTGGAGAGTAGATTCCCTGACATTCATTCATCTTTGTATCCCCAGAGACTACAATATAGTGAGAAATCAATAAATGCTTCTTGCATGAATGAATGAATCGATGGATGAGATAAGACCAACCACCTAAATTACTAGCAGGTAAAACATCGCCACCAACTTGAGGAGGACCACTGCATGGCCTCGTGCCTGGAGGCTTTTAGCATGGAATTGGAAGAGAATTGGGAGATTTTCTAACCCCCCAGTTTATGCTGCAGGCTGAACCAAGCTGCTCTGAAAATTCTGCATAGTACCAGAAGACTTGGTTAGTCCAAATCTTCTAAGAAACAAAGGCCGAAATGAGATTTAAGCACATAAGAATTTAATTATGCAAAGTACCTGGAATAGAAAATGGGGAGAGAAGCTACGAGAACCTTGAGACCAATTGAGCCTGAAAGAATGAGATGGGGAAGGAAGGTTGATTAGAAGTGTCCTGGACCCAGAGCAGGCTAAGGAAAGTTCTGCAAATCTACCAGGAAATCATCCAATGGCTTTGGCCATTGGAGTCCTGTGCCTTTCAGGAAAGGGCCTTCTTAAGTAGCCCATGAGAAGCAGGGCCTTTTTCAAACACAGGGATGGATCTGGAGTGAGGCAGTGGGCCCTTGCTGGCAGCTCGAGGTCTAGGAGGCACATTCTCATGTGTGCCAAATACTCGGCAGTACCTAAGAGCAAGGGCCTTAGAGTCTAGAAAATCAGAATGCAATCTGCCTCTTCCCAGATGGTTACTTTGAACAAACTACCCTCTTAGAGCCTCATTTTCCTTATTTATACGATGGAAATTACAATTCCTACCTCTCAGAATTGTTAATGTTGAACACTGTGTCTGCCAATAGTAAGTGCTCAGTAAAAGGCAGCTGCCATTTCTCCAACCAAAATTAATGAAGCACGTGTATGAACAATTAGGACCCAAGAATAGCCCCATTGTTGTACACTTGTATTGGTGTTTTAAAAGGCCACCACTAGGACATGGTACATAGCCTAAAACTATGGTTTGGCAGTTCCAACAACCAAACCAGTTTGTCTACAAATGAAAGGTCAGAGGGACTTCCCCAGTTTGGCTATTTCCTGGAAGGGTCACCAGGGTGGGTTGTACTGTGCCAGAATCAACCTATAGTCCCAACCTCCCCTCCTCTCTTCTGCTCGCCATGGTTCATCTGCAGTGTCCTCAGTCTGTCCCCTGCCAGCTTCGAAATCACTGTCTGTCTTTAAAAGAAAACATGGTTAGGAAACCTTCCCGTGGAGCAAGATCATCCCTGGGGCCTGCAAGACAAGGCTCTGTCATGAGGTATGCATCATGAGCACCTGTTTGGGGACTCCTTGCTCACCTAGGTCTCCTTGACCTTAACTGGTTTGTTGTTGTTGTCTGTTCACTTGTCTTGCTTTGTTTTAAACATGGCCAGCTTTCATTGCCTGGCCACTGCTAGCTCTGGCCCTTACATCTTAGTGGAGGCACATAGTACCCTCTTGCTGGGTTGACCAGGGCCTGAAGTCATGACAGGTCTCATGGCCCCAGTTGAGCTGGCTCAGGCCTCTACCAGCCTTGCCACCCCTTGTGCCTTGGTGGCAATAATGACCACAAACTATCAAGAACCCCCACACTGCCCTTACCTCTTCCACCACTGCCTCTTCTCCAGCCCCCATTTCCCAGAGTGTCAACAAAAACACACATTGGAATTTCCTGGGTTTTGTCTTTAGAGGAATGACCTTCAGTTTTTCTAACCCAAAGAGGCCAAATTAAACTTTAAAAAGACATTGATTGTGTTTAATAATTAACAGCTTAACAAAGCTGACCCAACTGTATCTTCCAGAATAATGATCCCCATTTCACAGAGACTTTGCCAGAGAGTTTTAAGCTTGGGTGTTGGAGATGGATCCTCCTTGTCTCAGCCTGAGGTTAGGCAGCAGAGGACACAAAGTGAAGGACCAGTTGGACTCTCCCAACCAGGCCAAGCAGGGTCTTCCCATGTGAGGAAAGAGGAGGCCACTCCCTGATGCAGAAGGAAAGCCCTGGAGCAGCAGAACGGCTGACCACCTGCTGCACAGCCTCCAACACAAGCACAGTTCACCTCTGGACACGGCTTCTCTTCTCCTCTGGTCCTCCAAGCCAGAACCAGGGAAGTGCTGGGCTAACCTGGCACCTGATATGCCTCGTGTCTGCAAGACAGAATTGCAGCACCAGGGAGAAACATTGGTTAAGCCACCTCCCGCACCCATGACAGAGCAATATTTATAAGCTTAGCAGTCAGGCTGGTTACAACACCTTTGTCTCCTGTTTGAATTTCTCTCTCTCATAATGGAAAAACCAATCATGCTTAGTTTCTCTGCAAATTCAAATTCTTTAAGAAATGACACCCCAAAGCAAAACTTGGGCTTCTCACACTCTTACCACAAGGTCAATTATCCCCTAACCACCATTAACCACTTGGCCTTGGTGAGTCACTTCGCCTGGCAGAGCCCTTGTCCTCCCCTAAGACAAAGAGAACAAATCAATTTGATTTCTAGGCTCTGTCCAGTCTAACACTGTGAATCCATCGGCCTTGCTATGTTCCCACTAAGCACAAAAACGCAGCCCTTTGACCTTCTGCAAACATTTCTCCCCAGTAGCCCAGCTGGGTTGTATGTAGTTCGAGATGTGAAGTGAGAGAACACATGTTTGGGGTCACAGGCAGGAGGACAAACTAGTTTCTACTGTCGTTTTATACATAATCATAAGAGCCACTGGGAACCTGATCAGCAATGGAATCAATCAGGAACAATCCATCCCAGTGGTTCTCATCTCAGAGGGAGGCGAGATGTTCGCAAAGGTCCTGCCGGCATGATGAATTAGGAAAAGGTACCCAGCATTAAAATTTATATTTTAAAACAAAAAATGTGCTGAGTGCTGTGGCACATGCCTGTAATCCAATCCCAGCAGCTCGAGAGGCTGAGGCAGGAGGATCAAGAGTTCAAAGCCATCCTTAGCAAAAAGCAAGGCCCTACACAACTCAACAAGACCCTGTCTCTAAATAAAATACAAAATAGGGCTGGGGATGTGGCTCAGTGGCCAAGTGCCCCTGAGTTCAATCTCCATTACCCTCCCTCAAAAAAAATTACTTTTATAAGATAAACTCTGGAAAGGATGTGTGTTAAAGGGAAGCATGGGCTCTCAGTAAAGGAAAAAAAAAAAAAACAAACCACTGCTTCGCCTGGAATTCTTGTGACCTTTGTCCACTTGTCTGCCATTCCCCTCAGTCTCTGCACCTGCTGGCCACAGGACCTTGGTCTTTTCCACTTTAGTCCCTATGACACTGCAGTCCTTTCTGCATCATGTTTTGTCAACCCAGCAGTCACATTACAGTTTATTTCCTCTTTGGTCAGGGTTCAGAAACCTTCCAAAAGTAGGGACACGAGACACAGACCCCTGAACAGGAAGAGGAGAGTGGCCTACTCACACACGGTAGGCAAGGAGCACCTGGAAAGTTCTCAGGCACAAAAACCTCCCCCACCTCCACATTCTACTAAAAAAAGCTTCATCTGAATTATCACACTGGGGATAATGCAAATGCTCTGCAGAGAGGTTCAGCCTCACCGTCATTCACACCTCAGTGAGAATTATTTTTCATCTTAGATGATCAGGCTTGATCAATAAAGCATTTTTAAAATCATGGCCAAAGTCTATTTGAATATTACAGTGACAAGAGTGCCCTTCTTAAAAAGAGCCTACCTTACTGATGGGCATTTTGAATAGTCTGTGAAAGCTCCTTCCAACCCTGTTAAGATTCCAATCTATTAAAATGGTTCTGCTGCAAGTAAAGGAAAGTCCACCTTAAGACATCTTAAACATTAAGGAAGTTCATCTCCTAGAATAGAGAGTCCAAGGGTCAGGAGGGCCTGGGGCTCGTAAGCTCAGGCTGGCAACCAGATGGCTATGGCTTCTGCAGGCACTTCACACACAACAAGGTCCAAAGGAAAAAAAGGAAAATATTCCCACAAGCATGGAATAGGAAACCTTCCCTCCACGCTGACTGGGCCAGCTTACATCACAGTTGCACAGGGAGGGGCGGTGCCAAGCAACCACTGACTCCACAATCACCCAGGGTGCAGAGAATGCTGGAACTTCCACCCTGGTGGCCCCACTCCTCCCACCCAGGACTTCCAGCTCAATCAGAGTCACCCTGCAGCTCAGAACACAGCCCATAAAATGACTCAGACAAGATTTCCCTATTCCCTCATTGTCTTGTCTAGATAAACTCCAATGGATCAGTTTCCTGGTGGCACCCAGAATGGAATACTGTCTCCAAGCACGGTCGCACTCTGAGGTTCTGAGCCACAATTCAGACCAAAATGAATGTGATGTCTGACTTTTGTGTATGCCTTCTGACTTTCCTGTGGACATTCCTTCCAGGACAGCCATCGATCCAAAGACCTGAAGTTATACTGAGATCATTCTCAGTGGAAAGAAGATTTTCACTGGTTTGGAAGAATGCTGATAAAAAAGATCATTCTGGATCATTCTGGTGTTTTCATAGTCCCAGGGGGTGGTACTGGACATGAAGGTTTTGAGTCGGGGGCTCCTGCAGTAACAAGCCATGATGATAAAGGTTAAAGGAAAAGAGCTGGCAGGTGATCAGAAGGCAAATCATGGCTTTCTGATTGTCCTTGGGACACAGGGAGTGGAAACTGCATTTTGGGGACACTGACAGTTATCCTGAGTACCCATATCTAGATTGCTTATGCCTGTCTTCATTACCCTGGTCTGTGCTTAGCCAACTGGGCAATGATTTTGCCCAGGAACTTAAAAGACTTGGGTTTCATTAGATGTGGTTAATGGAAAGCAATGACTATACTTTCTCCCTTTCACCATTTTTAAAAAATATACACACACAAATATGCTTATATGTTCTATACATATTCTCTTCTATACTCTATAGATATGGATATATGTACATACACATACCGATGTACTATAGAGCAACCACATATAAATACTAAAGAAGTAGATAGGGCTAAAGAGTAAGAGTGAGATAAACACCTCCCGTAATTAGATAAAGCTATTCTTGATCCTCTGTTAACTATTCCTCCTTAGATTAAATTGCTTGACCTTAGACGCAAGAGTCTGTTCTCTGCATGGATTTACCATTCTAACACTCGAAGCAGTAGGGCAAGGACGTTACGGGCCCTCTTGGGGGCTTCTTCCTTCTTGCCGGTGAGAACAGGTACTGGAAGTCTGGAGGGTCCGTAAAGACCACTCATCACTGCTCCTACATCCCATGCTTGAATCTCCTTTTCCCACAAACCAAATGCCTACCTAAAAAAAATGGATCTCAGGACTTGGGACATCACCTTTGGAACAGGTACCTTGTCTCTGAAAGTCCCTTCTTTCATCTTGTCAAGGAAGAAACTGTCAAGGGAGATAAGGATCACCATTTTTCATTCCCTTCTCTGCTTTGCACTGTCTCCTCATGAGGGGATCAGTCTGAGCAGACATACTACCCAAGTGAGGATGGAGTTGTGTGACCCCCTCTTTTTTTTTGCCCCAATAATAGATGCTTTTTATAGCCATTTTGCCCAACTGACACCAAGCCTTGCCTCTGGTCTCCAATCAGAACCTTAGCAGGGTTTTACATAAACTGAAATTTACATTCAATCAGCACCATAGCAACCATCACACAGAATTAGATACAACTTTTCCTCCTCTAACATAATCTTTTTTTTTTTTTTTAAGAGCTGTATTCCTCTTTAGTTGCAATCCAAGCTATTCAGAAGATAACCATTACAAATCTATTTGGGAAAAGTCTACATTTAAACAGACTATAACAAGGTTCTAAAAACAGATATTCAAAGTGGTTTCCAGACACTTAGCAAATCACTTATTGCTTCAACTGGTGGCCATACATTGCCAAAGTTTCAAGGATTGGCCTAGCACTAAGAATTGTCCAAATCAAATAAGGCCTGGCTTCTCTGTGTGACAATCATCCCTTGATAGATGCCCCAATGATAATGACTCCAGGCTAGGGCAGAAAATTCTGCTAACTTCAAAAAGATATCTTTATTATGTTTAAAAAAAATAAAATATATCAATGTTCAGTTGGACTATTCAATGTCTAATAGGCAAAGCCCTTGAAATTTCTACAATTCACCTGCTGGCTAAAGAGGAGCTATTCAACAGTTGAAGTGGCCCAGGGGCTGGTGAGAATACATAAGGTAATGGAGAATAAGCCAGAGACAATCCCCTTCCCAGATCTCTAATTTTTTATCATTCTTTGAGTACAAGGGAAGCCTTGGGTATTTGCAGATTTGGATATGTGTGTTTTAGACTTAGAAAAAGGTCAGAAAAGATCTTTCAGAAATTTTACTATATTAATCAAAAATGTACTTAGGCAACACTAACCACACAGACAAAATAATGAGTACCCAACCATCTCATCACTCCTGTAGAGCTAGCTCATCCCCTCACGACTCATAACACCAGAAACTGGACAATCCCATCACACTGAAAATTGAGATAATGAAATTATCATTTTCTATAAACCAAGTAATTTAATCTTGTTTACTTAAAAGTCAGACTATCATGTACTGCATCCCAGCCATTCATGTATTTATTCATCAGGTATTTACAGAACACTGAATGCTACCAGATGCTGAGAGATTCATTTAATAAAAACAAGTGAGAGTTTATCCAAGACCTCGTTGCTTTTGCAATTCATAGTACAGTGGATGTTTTATACCAAACATAGGGAAATTTAAACCCATTTTCCAATTGTTCAAGGTTATGTCTACAGACAGGAGGTAATACCAGTCACGTGGCTGGTTGGGCCACTCATTTTAATGACCCCACTCTAGATACTAGAACAAGACTAATGGCAAATAATCACCACTGATATTATTAAGACTTAGACCTCACCAGAGGACACTTATTTTGAGATTTCCGAAAAGACCCTGACTTGTTCCCAGTGAGGCTCTGCCACTTAGGAGAAATGACTAATTTCCACTCTAGAGGCAAAGAAAGATCCTCCAAATGCTCCGAGGCATTACGAAAATCAAAGCAAGGAAGTTCATGCAGCTTCTCCTTACTTTTTCTACCTAAGACCACTGACATAACTAGTCAGACAATGTAAACAAAGCATTATTTCCAAATATCATCCAGTATGCCTAGAAGTGAAAAATGTCACACAGTAAGTGAAAAAATGTCTGTCAGAAATAGGAAAATGGTTTCCTCTTGGACACCATGCTTTAATCAGTTTTTGCATTGCTGTGACCAAAGTACCCAACAAGAACAATTTAGAGGAGAAAAAATTTATTTGGGGCTCACGATTTCAGAGGTCTCAGTGCATAGATGGATCTGGGCCTAACGTGAGGCAGCACATCATGTGGGAAGGGCCCAGTGGAGGAAAACTCCTCAGTTTGGCCTGTGGTGGGGTCAGGAAGCAGAGCAGGGTGGGAAGGGCTGAGCTAAAGACGCAACCTTCCCAGCCATGCCCCCAGTGACCCACTGCCTCCAGTGTGCCCCACCTGCCTAGTCAGTCCACTCAAACTAGGATGCACTGATTAGATTCCAGCCCTCATAATATCATTTCACCTCTGAATATTCCTGCATTAATAGGAGGTTTGGGGGACACTTCATATCCAATAGCCATCAATATCCATACTGTATTCTCTCCCTGGCCCCTAAGACCTCATGTCCATCTCACAATGCAAAATACATTTGGTTCCAACTCAGAGGAAAAAAATGTTGATCTGGGATCAGGGAGGCTGCATTTTACAATGTGCCTCACTACACAGGACAGTCTGGGCCATACTAGAGGGGCAGGGGGAAATACAAGCCACTGAGCTACCAGGGAGCACATACACAACTAATCAGAAAGAAAATCCAGGGCTGGGGCTGTAGCTCAGTGGCAGAGCGCTTGCCTAGCCCGAATGAGGCACTGGGTTCAATCCTTAGCACATCTTAAAATAAACAAATAAAATAAAGGCATTCAGCCCATCAACAACTACAAAATATTTTTAAAAAGAAAGAAAAAAAGAAAATCCCAGTGCATTCAAAGATCAATGAAATTGGGTCTTAAAGACAATCTTAAGAAAAACTTTGGGCACAATTGGCAGAATTCAAGATAGAACGAGTACTTTCCAAATTGCTAAGAGAAAAACAAGAGCCGATCAGACCCAGTCCATTCTGGAAAAAATGCACCAAGAAGCATAAAAATAAATGGAAAAAGTGGAAAAAAATCAGAGATGAGAGCATCTGGTGTAACACTTAGATATCCCATGTTGCCAGTTAAGAAGACAAGCTGTGGATAAGACACAACCCTTCTGGAAGAGTTGAAGAGCCCAACCAATACACACATTAAACCAACGCGCACCTTCAGCTTTTTGTTTGTTTGTGGTTCTGGGGATTGGAACCGAGGGCCTCGCACACACCAGGCAAGCACTCTACCACTGAAATACATCCCCAGATGCCTTTTCATGTATGTATGTATGTATGTATGTATGTATGTATGTATTTATTTATTTATTTTTATATTTTGAGATAGAACCTACTAAGTTGCCCAGGCTGACCCTGAACTTGTGATCTCCTGCCTCAGCCTCCTGAGTAGCTGGGACTACAGGTGTGCACCACCATACCTGGCTGGTTTTTTTTTTAAAAATAAAAATCGTGCTGGGGACATAGTGGTAGAGCACTTGCCTGGTATGTACAAGGCCCTGGGTTCCATCGCCAACACCAAAGGAAAAAAAAAAAAAAAAAGATCAATAGGAAGATCACAATCTCCCCATCACAGTCCCCTGGCAATGATGCAGACTTGTGGCTTTTGTGGTCAAAAAAAGCAAAGAATGTCATTTTGAGTATCTTAGGACTGCACAGACTTTCTACTTTAAAAAATACAAATATATCCACGAAAGCCACAAAATTCAGTTTGTGAGTTGTTTGTCTTTTTTTTTTTTTTTTGAGTTTCTTAGATGCTAGGTGTCAAATCTCAAATGACCTTCATGTGGATTGGGGGTGGTCATTCCAATGGTCACTAAGTGCAAGACACACAAACCTATCACTGAGGTGAGCCAAGCGAAGAGACAGCATTCCTATCTCTCCCATTCTGAGGGCTTGTTCAGGATCACGCAGCTCATAGAACAGGCAGTCAGGTATGTTTCAGCAAGAAAGGATGGTGACCATCTGCATCTGTCCACAGCTCCTGGGGCCATCTGGCCCATGTGCCACCTCCATAGCTGGGCTGGCAGCAGACAGTCAGCCTCAGGTCTCCTACAGTGAAAATCACAGAAGGAACTGCCACCTCACCTGCATTCCGGGGAGGAAGAGATTACTGAGCGTTTACATGTGTCAAGAGAAGGGCTAGATACTGGCAAGACCCAGCAGGATAGGTTTTGTTCTGCAGCTTGCTTTTTACCTTGTTCATGGGCAATTGTCCTCTAACTGGTCTTCCTACTTCAGCCTTCAAGGACCTCACAGTCTTTGGGGTCATAGGGATTTAAACATCATAAAGTTTCAATGTAAAGAGAAAAAAAATCAACAAGGGAAGAATGCCTAACATGTTCAGAAGAGTGATGAGAGTGAGCTCTCCAAAACTGGTCCCCCCAGACTCCAGATTACAGAGAAGACACTGTGGAACCTGAGAGTAATGCTTCAGGACACATCACCAAAAAGTGAATAGACATGAAACTCATTTCCTCCAGGAAAAAAGAAGGTTAACAAAAAAACCTCTAATATTTTGTTTTTTTTTTTTAAAGTATGGGGAGCCAGGTGCAGTGGTGCACACCTATAATCCCAGTGGCCTGAGAGGCTGAGACAGGAGGATCGCATATTCAAAACCAGCCTCAGCAGCTTAGTGAGGCCCTAAGCAACTTAGCAAGACCCTGTTGCAAAATAAAAAATCAAAAGGGCTGGGGATGAGGCTCAGTGGGTAAGTATCCCTGGGTTCAATCCCTGGTACAAAAAAAAAAAAGTATTGGGTCACAGACCCATAATGAATAAAGAGAAATTGAGAAGATTTATGAAGTTTTTGACCTTTCCATTCCCTGAGTTGGGCCACCCCTCCTTAGGTAACCTGGTAGACCCCGCTCCTAAGAGGTCACCATACTGACATCACACTTAGTGGGGACACCCAATCAGCATAGCCCAGAACTCCTGGCCTCAAGTGCTCTTTATGACCCAGCCTCCCAGGGATTGAGGACTGCAGGCATGCGCCACTGAGACCGGCTCATCTGTGAAGTTCTGGAGGCTGATCTCCAGACGGACCAACATGCCCTACAATAGAATACACAGCAGGACAGGGTTAGGGTTTGGGGAATTGGGAAGCAGGACCTCCCGCAGGCTGGGATCCAGAGGCCACCTAAGATGCCCAGTTCCCCACAAGGATTCTATGTTTGCCTGTGTAATGCACTGGGGGTGTATATAGGTTCTGGGCAAAAAGCGCTCTGCTATTAACGAAAAAAAGCAGGGGACTAGACAGTACGGGGTGTTGAACTATCACATTAAGGAATCTGGACTTTATCCTATAAGTCAGTGGTTCCCCATCTGGGTTTTAGGAAGGTCATTCGGCAGCCTGGTAGAAGCTGGAGAGGTATGAGATAGAAATAGGACCACTTAGAAGATAGTCATCCACAAGCTGGGAGAGAAGCAGCTCGCTACAAAAGAAATCGTCTGCAATCATCCACCAAAACAATTCTGCACGTGTGTATGTTATAAACTCACAGGAGAGGACAGATCAGTTTTTTAGAAGTCAGGTTGCAGAATAATACATTCACAATGATTCTGGTTATAATGAAAAACACCTGTGCTGGTGTGTTTTATAAATTCTTAAGAAAAGACTGCAAAGACAAACACCAAACTGTTCATGGTCATTCTCTTTGCGGAGGGAATGAGGATTAGGGCATGCTGGTGAATATTTTCACTTTTTCCTCTATAGACTTCTGTTAGAAAATGGTTGGGGTTTTGTTGTTGTTGTTGTTACAAGCACATATTAACTTTATAATTGAATAAACAATTCTAAGACTTAAGAAATTGATTACCATAATAACAATATTTCTATGATAAAAAATGATTGGGGTCTACAACAAAACCAGTAGCTATGAGAATGGAATGGCAGAGGACAGGGCCCAGTGGACAGACACTGAGGAATGGTGAGCCCAGGGGGTGGAGGTGTGGCGGAGAAGGGAAGGGGACTATCTCAGCCACACTTCCCTGAGGCCCGGGAAGTGGGCATTTTTGCATTTTACAGATGACTAAAGAGGAGCTTCTGAGAGAGACTTGCCCCAGGATCCGGAGCCCTGGGCCTCCTGTTCTGAGCTGAATTCCTTCATATCCAGGGTTTTTGGTTGCCTTTTCTGTGCCCAGTCCTGATCCAAGGTAGCAGTAGGGCACTATCATGACAATATAGAGCAGCACCTGGGGACACCAGCAACGATACAACATGAACCCATCCCTCATGCTGAAACTGGCCGTTACCACACAGGCGCCCCATGCCAGTTCAGCTCCCCAGGATTCTTGACAGCAGGACCCGTGTCCACTCCAGAATCCGTAAGCCCTCAGCCACACAGAACTCCGCCCAGGCGCTCAGTGAAGCCTCTCAGTGGGTGTTGAATAAACACATATTCATGGGAGGGCTGCTGGATCGCCTGAAGCAAATGTGAATCTGCCTTTGGTTCTTTATTTAGATCATGAATGTTCTGAGACCTTTTTTTTTTTTTTTCAGGATGTAGGTTGTCAATGCACATTTGTGACAGATAATGACTGTGACCCTGATGAGATTAATGTACTCACTCTGTTCTAAAGCTGCTTCAGCTGAAAAATGATGGCAGTGTCTGTCCTCCAGGAGTTCAACCAGCCAGCCAACCAACCACACAGCAGAGACCTCGGAGTGCCCACGCTGGGCTGGGCACAGCGGATAGTCCCACCGAATAACATGTCTCCCTGCTCCGGAGGAGCACATGATCTAGCTGGGGAACCAACTGGAGTTCAGGAGATGAGTGAAAGGATGAGTGTACACTGCGGACACCCTGCCGATGAGGACGGGAGTCAGGGGAAGGAAGAGCCACACGTGCTGGAATTTAAGGGTTTGGGACCCTGTCGTAACCGACAGAGCCAGAAAAGATGAGGATCCCCCAGTCTCCAAAGAACATATGGCACCTTACGGTATTCAGAATGGCAGCCACAGCTTTCATGCCATTCACCCTGCGTGGCTGCTCAACCAGTGAGTGCACTGGACGGCCTGCCCACTCTCACACGGAGGTGGGGTGTGTGTCTGTGCTTCCTACCACTTCCACACGGCATCCGGAACACACACCTAAACCAACATGATTCATACACACTTAGCAAGTAAAAGGCCCACACGGATCCCAGATTGGCCCACTGTGCCCTGTGAAGGGTGAGGTGGACACGGCTGGGTGTGTTCACCATGGCGCGTGGAGAACCATCGCCTTGAACAATCCTCTCTCCCTCTGTGCTTTGGAAACTGATCTCTTAATCTCTATTTGAGCACTGCAAGATTCCCTCCTTTCAAGGAAGCGTCAGCACCTTCTTTAGTTTTTGTGTCCCTTACACAGAACTTGATCCACAATGGGTTTGATAAATAGTGAACACAGGGACAAATCCATCTGTCCAGGCCCATCCCCTGAGGGCTGGTCCCACAACTACAAATGAACACTCCACAGTGGCTTTGGCTTGTATCAGAAGAAGATCTGAGGGTCTGAGAGCACATGCTCCATCTTCCCCCAAACTGGCTTCCCCACTGTGATCTCTGGACATCCTTCTTCGAGCCACTCAGGCTCAAAATTTTGTCTCTTTGCCTGCTCTTTCTCTCTTTTTCTCATTCAACCTCACCCCTAAAGCTGGCACACACATCCCTCACTTAGGAATCCCATGGCCAACATCCATGTTTACAGCAGCTCAATTCACAATAGCTAAGCTATGGAACCAACCTAGGTGCCCTTCAACTGATGAATGGATAAAAAAAAATGGATAAAGAAAATTCCATATACACAATGGAATATTACTCAGCCATAAAAAGAATGAAATTATGACATTTGCTGGTAAACGGATGGAACTGGAAACTCTCACATGAAGTGAAATAAACCAGTCCCTAAAAACCAAAGGTGAAATGTTCTTTCTGAAATGTGGATGCTAACACAAAATAAGGAGCTGGGGGATAGAGGTTCACTGGATTAGACAAAGGGGAATGAAGGGAAGGGAGGGGAGATGGGAAAGACAGCAAAATTAATCCAATATAACTTTCCTATGTGTATATATGAATACACAACTAGGGTAATTCCATATTATGAACAACCACAAGAATGGGAAGTTATACTCCAGGTATGTATTATATGTCAAAATACACTCCACTAGAAAGCAATTATGAAATTCATTTGGAAAAATGAGAGACCCAGAATAGCCAAAGCAATCCTTAGCAAAAAGAGTGAAGCAGGAGGTATCATAGTACCAGGCCTTAAACTATACTAACAGAGCTATAGTAACAAAAACAGCATGGTATTGGCACCAAAATAGACATGTAGACCAATGGTACAAATTAGAAGACACATAGACAAACCCACATAAATACAGTCATCTCATACCAGACAAAGGTACCAAAAACTTACATTGGAGAAAATGTAGTCTCTTTGACAAATGATGCTGGGAAAACTGGAAATCCATATGCAGCAAAATGAAATTAAACCCCATCTCTTACCCTGCACAAAACTTAACTCAGAGTGGATCAAGGACCTAGGAATTAGACCAGAGACCCTGTACCTAATAGAAGATAAAGTAGGTCCAAATCTTCAGCATGTTGCTTAGGACTTGACTTCCTAAGGAAGTCCTAAGGAGGACTTGTTAAGTCTTGTTAACAGGACTCCTAAAGTGCAAGAAATAAAATCAAGAATCAAAAAATGGGATGGATTCAAACTAAAAATTTTCTTCTCAGCAAAGGAAATAATCAATAACCTGAAGAGAGAGCCTACAGAATGGGAGAAAATCTTTACCACATGCACTTCAGATAGAGCACTAACCTCCAGAATATACAAAGAACTCAAAAAACTTAAAAAAAAAAAAAAGATAATAATAACCCAATCAATAAATGGGCTAAGAAACTGAGCAGACACTTCATAGAAGAAGATCTACAACTGATCAACAAATATATGAAAAAATGTTCAACATCTCTAGTTATTAGAGAAATGCAAACAAAATTACTCTAAGATTTCATCTCACTCCAATTAAAATAGCAATTACCAAGAATACAAGCAACCATAAGTGTTGGCGAGGATGTGGGGGAAAAGGTACACTCATACATTGCTGGTAGGACTGCAAATTGGTGCAACCACTCTGGAAAGCAGTATGGAGATTCCTAAGAAAATTTGGTATGGAACCATCATTTGATCCAGCTATCCCACTCCTTGGTCTATACCCAAAGGTTTTATAATCAGTATACTACAGTGATGCAGCCACATCAATGTTTATAGCACCTCAATTAATAACAGTTAACTATAGAACCAACCTAGATGTCCTTCAATAGATGAATGGATAAAGAAACTGGTATAGAATATTATTCAGCCATAAAAAAGAATAAAATTATGGCATTTGCAGGTAAATGGAGGGGTTGGAGAATATCATGCTAAGTGAAATAAGCCAATCTCAAAAAACCAAAGGCCAAATGTTTTCTCTGATATGTAGATTATGATCCATAATGGGAGGTGGGGCAAGGGAAGAATGGAGGAACTTTGGATTGGGCAGAGGGGAGTGAGGGAAAGGGAGGGAGCATGGGGTGTGAAAGGTGGTGGAATGAGAGGGACATTACTGCCCTAGGTACATGTATGATGGCACGAATGGTGTGACTACATTATGTACAATCAGAGAAATGAGAAGTTGTGCTCCATTCGTGTACAATGAATCAAAATGCAGCTGGGCGCGGTGGCGCACGCCTGTAATCCAAGCCACCTGGGAGGCTGAGTCAGGAGGATCACGAGTTCAAAGCCAACCTCAGCAACTTAGGTAGGCCCCAAGCAACTCAGTGAGACCCTGTCTCTAAATAAAATACAAAATAGGGCTGGGGATGTGGCTCAGTGGCCGAGTGTACCTGAGTTCAATCCCTGGTTCCAAAAAAAAACCCAAAATGCATTCTGCTGTCATGTATAATTAATTAGAACAAATAAAAAAATATGCTCTGCTGTCATGTACATCTAAAAAGAATTTTAAAAAATCACAGAACATCAGTGGCCTACAACAATTAAAAAAAGAAATCCTGTGGCCACCATTCCTTCCGGCTCTAACCACGCTTGTGCCTACATCAAGACTTAGTGAGCCATCCCCCTCCACATCGAGCATGTGAAAACCAGAGCCAAGCTTCCTTGCATCCCTGGGCATCCTTCCTCCTCTGGAACGAGGCACCTTGTGCCTGCCCATCACCCCTCCCCTACCCTGTACCGCTTTATCCTAAGGCTAGCGCCTGGAGACAGGTGTTGTGTACGCAGTGGTTGGGAAGTTAGTGAGAGGTGCCTTGTTCACAGGGCTGGCTTGGAGCAGTCCTGATGGGGAGACAGGAGGGGATGGGGCATAGGGAATTGGTCTTGATAAAGCCTTTGCCGCGGAAGCACACTCTTCTCTCTTATATTGACCTGCAGCGGGGCGGGGACTTCTGCCGATTCAGGAACACACAACCCACCCACCCAGCCCCCAATGCTCTTTCATATTTCCACTGTTTATTCAACGGGGCAACATCGCCTGTCAGGGGCTTTTGCTCCTTCCAGTCAACCTCATTCCCCACCCACTGTTGAAGCATAAACACAAGATCTTAACCATATACAAACCCTGATGGTAAAGAGGGGTGGTGATAAGAATCACAGGGCAAGAATTAGAAGTCAGAGGAACTTAGCATTTGATGCTATCTCAACAAAATACTCATGAGCCTATGAAAATGTACTATAATATTTCATCAGAAAAGTCTGATATGAATTCCATTTCTTTTTAAAAATTTTTTTAATTTTGTTTAGTTGCAGATGGACCTAATACCTTTATTATTTTTTAAAAAATTTATTTATGTGGTGCTGAGGATGGAACCCAGTGCCTCAAGCATGTGAGGCAAACACTATAACCCCAGCCCCCCATTTCTTTTTAACTATTTTTAATTGACAAAAGCTGTATACAGTTATCACATACAACACAATGTTTTGAAATATGCACACATTGTACAATGGCTAAACCCAGCTGGTTACCATGCATTACCTCACCACTTCTCCTCTAACCTGGATCCGTATGCACAGTGAGCTTCTATATCCAACTGATCTTCAGGAAAAAGGCTTGAGACCTTGGGTCAGTCCTTTAGCTGAGCTGTTTCAATGATTTCTCCCAGTGCCATGTTATTTATATTGCTGCCTGAACCAAAGAAAGCCCTCTGAGATAGGGTAGGCAAGGCTCATCATCTCAATGTTCAAGGCCATCTCCCACAGACTCACTATGACCTTCAGAATCATTTTCCCCACCATCCCTCCCAGCCTACTTCT
Source organism: Glaucomys volans (assembly GCA_020662805.1). NCBI lineage: Eukaryota > Metazoa > Chordata > Mammalia > Rodentia > Sciuridae > Glaucomys > Glaucomys volans. Next base: position 202,166 of record JAJEJO010001185.1, read on the forward strand.
CAGCCCCAATTCAAATATGTCCTGTGCTTTTCTGCCCCTCTGCCCCGCCCACTGAGTTCCCTTGGCCCAGAATCCTTTGCCTCTCACACTGAACGACACCTCCTAAAATCCAACCCTCCATGAAGTTTCAACTGATCATCCAATCAAAAATGCCTTCTGGCCTCTTCAATTCTGTGCGCCTGCCAGTTCCCCAGCAGACAACTTCACTTTGATGAGCTGAACTCACCCACGCGGCTGCTTCCTCCTTTCACCCCAAACCACACACCAACTCCTGCTGGGCCTGCCTCCACCCCTCCACAGCATCCCTTCCTCTCCAGAGCTCCGCCTCTGCTCAGCTCAGGCCCACACTCCATGGAAGTGAAAGTCTCCTGTCCTATCTCTGGGCTCTAGCCCTGTACCCCACATAGCCACCAGACGACTTGAGTGAAAATCAGTTCTTGGGCTGGGGATATAGCTCAGTTGGAAGAGTGCTTGCCTTGCAAGCACAAGGCCCTGGGTTCAATCCCCAGCACCGCAGAAAAAAAGAAAAAAAAAAAATCAGTTCTTACCACGTCAGACCCGCCTTTAGGCCTGACTTTAGGCTGTTCGATGACTGTCAGGGGCATTCAAAGTGAAGTTCAAGCTGTTTGGAGAAACATGAGACTATTAAGCCCTAGGCCAGGGGTCCCCATCAAAATCATCCAAGATAATTGTTAAAAAATACGTACTCCCAGTCTACTCCATACAGATGTTCTGGCTCACTGGGAAACTGGTGGAGGCCAACATCATGAACATTAACAAAAATGCACGGTTCCAAACACTCAGCTTTACATCGAACTCAAAAATGCATGGTATCCCAGCAGCTCAGGAGGCTGAGGCAGGAGGATCGCCAATTCAAAGCCAGCTTCAGCAAAAGCTTCGGCAAAAGTGAGGCCCTAAGCAACTCAGTGAGACCCTGTTTCTAAATAAAATACAAGCTAGGGCTGGGGATGTGGCTCAGTGGTGGAGTGCCCCTGGGTTCAATCCCCAGTACCAAGAAAAAAAAAAATACATGGTTCTAAAGCAGGTATCCCAAGAATCACACTTTGAGACTACTTGATACAGACAATGTAAAAATGTGAGATGGGGTCTGGCCATGTTGCCCAGTCTGGCCTCAAACAAACCTCTTTGCCTCAGCCTCCCAATGGCCTCTGGAAATAATTTTTGAGAGTCCACTGAGTTTAGAGGATAAGACAAGGGCCTGAGGAGCAAACCCAGTGCCCACACACACCTTTGTGAAAGTAACTGTTTCCCTGCCTCATTTGCCAAATGGAGATAAACATAGAGCTGTCTTCTAAGTTAAGACTGAATGAGATAATCACTGGAAAATGGGTGGCCGGCAGTGAGCTCAGCAAACATTCCACAGCTGCCAGCAGCTCCTGCTGCTACCATTGTTATTAATATTATTGGGAAAGAAACGAAAAGAAAACAGCAAAAGCAACATGAGTCAGTCTTTAATGTACATTGTCTCTGCACTGGAAGGACATTAGGAACTCCTCCTTCAGCATCTTTGGCAGATGGTTACCCAACTTTAGCCTGCAGACTTCAGCTCACAGGGCTCTGGCTCTCCCCTCCTGAGACATCTGCCCCGTGGCTAAGCCATTCCAGGTGTAATGTTCTCTCTGAAATCTAGTAGAATTCTGCTTTCAGGTGCCACTGTCCGTGAATCCTAACCTGCCCTTCAGAGCATCATCAAACAGCACTGCACCTGTTTCCACATCGTAATCTTGCAAATGCTTGAAGGTAATTATCATGTCTCTTTCTTGTTTGTTTTTTTTTTTTTTTTTTTTTTTTTTCTCTTCTTTAGAAAGACATCAAAGTGCTGGGTACAGAAGCACACACCTGTAATCCCAGCAGCTTGGGAAGCTGAGGTATAAGGATTGCAAGTTCAAGGCCAACCTCAGCAACTTCATAAGAGTCAAAATAAAAAATATAAAGGGCTGGAGATGTTGCTCAGTGGTTAAGCACCCCTGGGTTCAATCCCTGGTACCAAAAAAGAAAGATTGTAAAGTATATAGAACTCTTGAGTTCAGTGTCAGAGGCCTAAGTTTCTGACCAGTCGAGCGTCTGCGGGCAAGCCATTTGACAATGCTGAGCTTTAGTTACATTCCAGCCCCAAAGTCCCTAATTCTGTGGTTCAGCAGCCCCAGTTCTTTCTTCTATCCTTGGTTCAGAACATGATCCCAGGTCCCTCAGGGTGGTGACATCTCTTGCATTGTTGATATGAACAGCCATCCCCCTGCAGGAAAATTCTTGATCCTTCTCCATTCACCAAGGGGCTTAAATGGATGGAGGCTCTGAAGTTTTTAGAGATCTCATGCTCCAGGTTCCCCAGACAAACCAATTGTAGTCCTCTAATCTCCTGGTCACTGTTAATCAGTCTAGAGACTGACCCAAGTCTCTTGGGTCAACCAATTAGGCCCTATCCTGAGATTTTAAATTTTTGAACCAGAAAACATGACTTTAGGTTCCTCTTAGGGCTGGAGTTGGAAGAAGTGAGGTGAAGGAACTCCTGGGGGTCCTGGCTCTGCCTGCAGATGATGCATCAGAGAGAAAGATGCCAATGTGTGGAGACACCGAAATGAGAAGCGGAGGGCTAACTCCATGGGGTTCAAGTGCTTGGTTTCAGGTATTTGCACCCCTGCCTTTCCAGGAGTTCAGTTAATTCTTCCATCCAAGTTGGGGGTTTCTCCTTATAAGCAAACAAGTAGAGAAGAACATATTCCCCTCCCAAAGCAGGTTCACACGGAGACAGGTAAGGCCTGTCTGTAACTCCCCAATCCTCCCAATCCAGCTCCCCACTATCCTCACCTCCCACCAACAGCTGTTCCAGGTGGGTAACTGGAATCTGTGTATAACACAGGAAAAAGTGTCACGTCTTACTGTCTGGTCATTAATCTGAAGGGCAGTTCAAGCCTGCATCTTACAACCTTTGCTGACTCATATTGATATTGTGGTCACTTTGAACCTCCAGATCTTATTCATCTAAAGCCATGCCTTTCTCTTTGCCATGCTAATAGTTTTACAGTTGGGTATGTTTTGATTTGGGGGTGAGGCAGGGATGAGGCTTGGAATCTGTTAGATTAGAGATTGTTATGATTCAGGATCCCATCACCAATGACAGAATTTTCCAACTTGTCTACCAAACGGCATGTTTACCAATGTGCTAGGATATTTGTACTCTCTGTTCTCTGCTTGGCAGAGTGAAGCTTGAGGCTCTCACCCAGGTCGTGGCTTCGAACTCGAGTAACCTCATCATTTCCTAAGTGTTCCTATTTTAAGTTCTCATGGTTATGGAAACATTGGGAAGCTGAATTTTTATAACATGAAAGTTTTTACTAACAAAAAATGCTCATTTACAAAATTGGTTCCCACTTAAATATCTCTGCTTGCCTAATCTTGGTGCATATCCTCATCTATCAAGTCATGCTTTTGTTGCTCGTTCACTCCCAGATTTAGGATTTCTTCACAATAAATGATAAATGCAATGTGATTTGATCTGGTGGGGTAATTCCAGATTTTGCAAAAGATGCAGAGCTCAAAAAATACCTGTTGGATATAAACATAAAATAATAGTCTCTTCTCTGCCACTGTCTCTAACATTGGGCAAGGCATTGTCTAGGTCCTACTTTGCTCATTTAAACTAAAAGGATTGGACCAGATGATCCCCAGATTTCCTTTTCTAATATTAATATTCTATATTTCCATCTCATTGACTAAGTGGCTCCCTGTCTTCCTTTTTCCATCAGAAACTCTAAAACTAAATTGTTTCCAAAATATCAGCAAGGGTTGGGGCATGAGAAGGACTGAGGCAAAACAACATTTAAGGATTCCTATAATGTATGAGGAGCCTGAATTCAAAATGACTTCAAAATAAAATCAACCTTTAGGCTGCCAAATTATTATTTTTTAATTATTATTTTATTTTTACAGACTGCATTTTGATTCTTTGTACACAAATGGAGTACAACTCTTCATTTCTATGGTTGTACACAATGTAGATTCGCACCATTCATGTAATCATACATGAACATAGGGTAATACTGTCCCGTCTCAGTCCACTATCTTTCTTTCCTCCATTATCTTTTCTTTCCCACCCCATTTCCCTCTACACCATCCGAAATTCCTCCATTCTTCTCTTACCCTCTCCCGGTTATGTATCATTATCCACTTATCAGAGAAAACATTCAGCCTTTGGTTTTTGGGGATTGGCTTATTTCACTTATAGGTTGCCAAATTATTGTACAATTATTTCATCATTGCCTCTCCCCTGAAAAAACACAAACACAAAAGTGCTTTACAATCCCATTTGGAGATCTTCTCTGGAACCAAACCAGGGCTTTGAGAAATGATATTCAGAAAGTATCAGAGCATTTGGAACGTTGGCCCAGAATAATAATGGGCTGGCTGGGTTTGGAATACTGACAACATGCCTGTAACAGAAATGTTTCCGCACATTTTACCTGCTCAAAAAACCAAGTCAGCGGCTCATGCAAATATTCTCTCTGCTCGTTTGACGAATGTCCTATTTTATTGCAAGCATTAACCGTAGCAGCAGCCTCAAGCATTGGCTCTATGTGTAAAAGGAAACTTATTTCAGTCTAATTTTAAAGTAGAGCACTTCATTTCATCATCGGCCTCCCCATTTCCTGTGTTATCAGATGTTAGAGAATGAGCCTGCAGGCTACTTGTGAAACGGCAACTTGGAAGCTGAAAGATGAATACTCAACCAGCACTTTTTAAAATCAAAACCTAGTGTAGTTCTGACCCTGCAAAGCTGATGGGGAAGATACACGTATTCAGAAAGCAAAAACTCAGAATGGTAGGGTGGAATTCCCAAAATGACTAAGCCAATTCTAGAGGTTTCCTCCAAACTCTAGATTTCTTCACTTTCAGAAGACACACTGAATTTAACCTCTGCCAGGACGTTTTGTTGCTGGAGGTAATTGAATAAGTCCTCACCTTCATGTTAGACCACAAATGCCCTAAGGAGCAACAAATGGCCTGCTCAAGTCTCTTGTGCTCAGGCTGCCACATCCAGTACATTTTAAATTATGGACATGGTAAAGACTGCACTCTAAAGACACTCTCTGGTTGTGAATGATCTTAAGAGGTTTGGGGGCTTTCCCCTGATCATAAACACCCTATGTGACCCAAGAAATCTGCTCCGTAGAAACAACTGACAATCAAAAGGGTACTAGCAGCACAGGCCCTGAAGTTGGATGCTTATGGGAAGCACAACTTTTTCACCAACTAGGATGTTCAGAATGGGTCCACAGGTAAGGAAAATGGACAGCAACCCATGGATATCCCCACCCATCCAGTCATCCAACCATTCACCAGTTACCAGGCACCCACCATATACAAAACATGTGGAGAACAGCATTAGAATCGTTTTTTTAAACACACACCAAAAAAAAAAAAAAAAAAAAAAAACAAAAAGTCACTGAATAACTCTTTTCCTCAAAAAACAAACAGTTTTTATTTATGACTGATTTTGTTCATTTTCTGGATCTTGGCAAAAAAAAAAAAAAAAACAAACAAAACTGTTCTCTATTTAAGTTTACCAAACTAGCTAAAATAGGAAATTTTCTGCCCACAGGTCCATGTAACAAGCCTACTGTGGTTTCAATCATTTCTCCAGTGGGCAGATCAGGAGTCATTTGCAACATTAAACCATCCTGTTTTCTGGCCTATCTCAAACGTACTCTCAGTCATGTGAATGGCTGGTGGAAACCAAAGTGAAAAGCTGTGAAAACAACCTGTAATAATAGGGAAATTAACAGACCCATCCTGCCATGCATATTTGCCCCTATTTCTCCCTCCCCCATTATCTTCTGTGAACCCACATGCATGAATCTGCATGTAGATCGTAATAAAATATATATAAAATGTTAGATACTTATATTCCACCATTCCCTACAAAGGTAATGATAGACTTTTACATTCTGCTAAGACAGAACTTGGGCCAATGTCCATGAACAGAAAGCTACTGTTGTGTTGTGAAGGATACTTTGTTAGCTAAAATAAATACACTGTAAATACACTTGATGGGATTTTTAAAAAAAAATCAGATTGAGACCCAGCAATGGAATGCAACATGTAAAATCACACAGGCTTGGAATCATGGATTCCAATAAATATCTGAGATATCACCCTGTATTCTCCCCACCATTTTAAAAAGAACAAGAATAGATCCAGAATGGCCAAGTGACTTGTCTAAAGTGACATAACCAGTTAGTGTCAGTCTGAAATACACACTCGTGTTCTCTTACTGATCCTCGTAAAGATTGCAGTAACCTAGGAAGACAACAATCCAAATTGAACAAGAAAGAAAACACGATCCAGTGATAAGTGGCTGTTCCCTTTACACAGGGCTCAGTCTACACCAAGTGAGTGACAGCGCAGACATCAGCAAACACAGGAACACATTCCCTTACCAGAAGTCAGTCTAAAAGGCCAAAGGTCAAGGTGCCTGCACAGGGAACTTAACCCAATCACAGCCTGCTTGGATTAGCTGGGCACAAGTCCAACACCTTCCTCAAAAGCCCTACAATCCCCATGGCACCATCATTTTTCTTTTTCCAACATTCCTGAGAGTAAACCATGAACATAGAAAAATTTAAACACTGGGGAAATGCCTAAAACAAAAAATGCCTAAAACAAAGATGACCACTATCAACAATTTCTTGTGTATCTTCCCCAGAAAAAAAAGAAAGAAAGAAAGTTGATTACCAGCACAGATACCTTCCTTTTAAAATATACCTAAATAACATTATACTATACACTCTTCTATATGTTGGGGTTTCCCCCTTAATAAATCTGGGCAGAGTTTTCGTAACAGTTCAAAGAGAACAAACTAAACCTCTGTGAAGCTGGTGTGGTATTCCATCACACTGACAGAACAATAACCTATCTAACCAGGCCCTAACCCAAATATGATTTTTTGAAGTACAAACAGGCAGCCTGGTTTGATTCTGTCTTCACAAGGGTTGCCAGGAGCTCCATCTCACTAGCTGAGAGTTAGGTAAACTGGCCTCTCAAGGACAGAAACCCTGTGACTAATCAAAGCTAACTTGCTTTCACTGACCATGTCTTTTGGAGCCTTGGAACATACCTAAACAGGTGGCAAAGCAGAGAGGGACAAAGACGAAAGAGATAGAAAGCAAAAGCAGAAGGAAGAGATCAGTGAGGGAAGGAGACCAAAAGATAAAGTGCCCACACCAGGCCAGCACCCACCAGATGTTCATTCAACACTTTTTTGAATGACTAACTGACCAAGAGATTGAATGAACAAAGAAACCCAGAGAGTCATATTCTTTAACACATATGACATGTGATTTATTTAAAAATATCATATATGATAGATGGCTCCAGGTCTGAAAAGTTAACATTCTTTTCAAACTTCACTGTCCAACAATAGTAGCCACTGGCCACACATGCCTATCAAACATTTGAAAAGGGTGCTCTGTAAAATGCATGCTAGTTTTCAAATATGAAAAGGGATATAAAATAGTTCTTATGCTGATTATATGATGGGATGAGAATATTTCAGACATAAGGTGTTAAGTAAACCATAACATTAAAATTAATGTTGTCTTATTTCATTTTATGTTTTTGAATTCTTTTAAACTGCAACTACTAGGAAATCTGTAACTGCACATGTGGCGTGTATTACTCATTTTTTAGATAGTACTAGAATACAGACACCACCATAGCAGTGACTGTGTCTGTTTTCTTGCTCTATCCCAATCAACAACACAGGGCCTTGAGAATAGTAGGTGCCTAATAAATGCCCATCAGATGAAGGCTGGCTCTGGTATCCAGATAAAGCAACATTTAAACCTGGGAGTCCAAGTCAGGAGGCCCTCACCCTGATGGAAAAGCAGCTGTGTGACCTTGGGTAAGTCACTGAGTCTGCTGGAGCCTTGTTTTTGTCATCTTTAAGAGGGAGGTAATATTAACATCTCCTTCAGAGAAACTGCACGGACCAAATGGAATGATGTTTATAAGAGGGATTTTAGCGGGTAAAACAGATGGGAGGTCCCTCCAGAGTTCTAGCATTCTCTTCGAGTAACAGTCCCAGCAGAAGTGAGGTACAAAACATTACTAAAACAAGGTTGGAAATTAATTGATAAAATCCCTACACCTGCTGTTTCCATTCTGGCACATGTTAGAACATTTAGAAGACAGGTGCAAACTTGAGATTCTCAGAGCGGCAGAAACTCGAGTGTGCACTCCCCCCTCCTCACTGCAGCTCACCAAGCACAGCTGGCAAAAGAATCGCAAGATACTTTCTTTGAGGGACCACAGAAAGTCTGAGGTGAACGTGAACAGGGAAGAGAAGCCCATCTCTGGGCAGCTGAGGAAGTAGCAGGGGTGGTCAAGTTCACTGCCCCACCTGGGGCTCACAGTTTTGCAGGAAATCTGTAATCCTGGGGTCTCAGAGGCCTCAGGGAAAACTTCCACTGGCACAAAAATCTATGAACAGCTTATGAACAGCTTCAGGTGTGATCAGCAGTGAACCCCTCGATCAGGAGCATGAGCAGTCCCCTGCACCACCCCCCATCCCCCGGCATCCTCCCCTCACCATTCAAAAAAGTGGTCAGGGTACCTGGAAGGGGAAACCCAAATGACTCTTGGACAGGCCAGAGCTGTTTAGTGACATCAGAAAGATTTCACCATCCCAGCTGGGCATCCTCTTCCCCAAATCAAAGATCATTTCACAAGGGGAGATATGAGGAAAGCACCCTGCAGAGGGGGGCATGGAGGGGGCCATGGGGAGCCAGCTGCAGAGTGGACTAACCCACAGCCAAGCAAGAACAAACAAGCAACCCACTGCCACAGGGCAGGGGAACAACAGAACAAAAGCAGTCCCTTTTCAAGGGGCCCAGCGCCAGATTCTCCCCTCGGTCTCTGCAAGGCACCCCAGAAGCCCGGAAGTCAATCATAACTCACCATCCACGAGGCCACCACACCAAGAGGAGCACAGCAACTTCCCCTTTGCTGAGAGGGTCTGACTCCCTTCCCTTCTCTATGGGCTGCTGCCTGTGACGTGCCACAATCACGCTCCAAGCCCTGGGGACACTGCCTTGTGACCGGCCTCAGGGCCTGAGTTACTGCTGGCTTCTCTGACCCACAAACCAAAGGACAGGACACCAGGCCTGGAGCAGAGCCCAAACCCCACTGCACAGCAGGACCAACAGGAAGGCTTTTTTGAAATTCATATTCCTATGACCAACCCCCAGGGACTTCGGTTCAGTAGGTCAGGGGTGGGGCCTAGGCACCTGCCCTGTAAACAAGGTACCAGGGCAACGCCAATGCCCAGCCCAGCTTGGGAGGCTGTGGGCTAGAGAACTCATTTTTCTCTGATCCTTTCTCTTCTGTGAGCCTACATATTCCTTGTCTCAACATGCAAGAGGAGGGTGGGAATGAAAAACAGAAGAAAGCCAGGCCCAAGGGAAAGCAGTCTAGAGTCGGAAGGCCCTAGGGTCCAAAGGGAGCTGCCCCAGGCTTACATGAGGCATTTAACCTCTCTAAGCCTCAGTTTTCACATCCACAAAATGGCAATACCTGCCCACACAGAATAATTACATGTAAAATACCTGCTTGCTTCACACAGTAACTACCATAAAAAGCATTCATCTAACATGGCTCCACAAGTAGAAGGAGGGTAGGGGGCAGCTCTCCACTTGAGCACGTTTGCAAGAGAAATTACAAATGTAAATAACGGACTGAACCAGGCATATGGGGAAAAAAATAAAATAAACTTCTATAAGGAAGTTGAAGGATTCAGGTTCATGGGGAGGATAGGGAGAGGCTCACAGCAGCCTCACAACCCTGTAAGATCCAATCAGGAAAAAATCAACAGATTCACAAAGATTTAGGCACGAAGCTACATGAAGATTTATTTCACCATTATTTTTAAAAAGGGAAAAAATCAGAAACTACAGGCATTTTTGTTTTCTTTTAGCAAGGAACACATATTACTGTATTTGGGAAAATGTCCCTTTTTAAATTTAAGAGAAGTTATATGAGGGAATATTATTTAATCATTAAAAAGTAGGACATCCTGCCATTTACAATAATGTGAATAAACCTGGAAGGCATTATGCCAAATGAAATAAGCCAGACATGGAGACAAATACTGCATGATCTCACTAATGACAGAACCTAAAAATGTTGAACTCAGAAGCAGAGAGTAAAACAGTGGCTTCTAGGGCCAGCCAGAGGAGGGAAAGAAGAGGAAAATGTCAGTCAAAGGGCTCAAACTTCCAGTTATAAAATGAATGAATTCTGGCAGATCTAATGAACCACATGGTAACTACAGTTAATAATAAGTTTCACTTAAAACTTGCTAAGAGTAGACTTTAAGGGTTCTACCCTCCCCCAACACACACACACACACACACACACACACACACACACACACACCATGTAAAATGGTAACTGTAGTGATGAATGTCAATCAATTTAATTGTAGTCATTATTTCATAATGTATACTTACTGCAAATTGTTGTACACCTTGAATATATTTGATTTTTGTTAATTATACCTTGAAGATATTCAATTTTTGTTAATTATACCTCAATAAAATTGTAAAAATATAAACATTAAGACATTTAGAGAAAGACTTTAGAATCCATTTGATTAGCCAAAAGCATTTTTAAATATCCCTATTGTTTTCTTTTAAATTTCAGTCTCATATGAAAATTGGAATGGTACCAACAAAGGAAGGCCAGATATGGACACATGCCTCCAAATTTTTTTCATGGGAACCAAAGGCGAAACACATTACAATTTCGGGTACCATCAGAGCTCTGAAACCCAAAGGTCAAGGAGCAGGGAGAACAAGCAGAAAATAATGCAAAGAAAAAAGCAGACAAGATCTCCCCTATAATACTAAATCAGAGCGGAAGAAGTAGGTTCGGTGCTTCCCACCATCCCCAGCGCACGGATGCACAGGACAGATGAGAACGTCTGAAATAAAGCTCAGCATCGCCCACTGAGTCCTTTCCCACACAGTCTCACAGAATCTATTTTTGTATTCCAGTGAGATTTGCAGCAAAGAATAGAGCTCCAGTAAAAGAGGAAATAATTGCTGTGCTGTACCTGGGGTTTTCTCACTTCCCTATTTGAAAATAATCACCCAACAAGTCCAAAAAATTCAGAACAATAGTGCAGTCTTCTACACACTGACATATATCACTGCAGACATTTTGGAACTAAACCAAGTCAGCTGAAAGGTTCTGGGTAATTTGCCATCTTCTTAGAAAACTTACAATGATATATTACAGCGCAAGGGGTTGGAAGAAACCTTCCCAATCATCTGGTGCAACCCCATCCTTTTACAAATGAAGAACATGGGAAATAAACTGGCTGTTCCAACACACTGAAGACCCTAATTAAAACATCTGCTCAATCTTAAGGTGGCTGCCAAATTTGGAGCGGGGGTGGGAATAAAGTTAAACTTCCAAAATATTTTTAGTGGAATAGTAATGACAATCAAGAGGCCTATTAAATGACAAAAGAGGAAGGTTTGAGGCAGCAGTAGTACACAGGCCACTTCCATCTGGAGAACTGAAAGATGAACAACTGTCAGAGTGAACGTGATAAATCTGGGAGGGAGGAAGAGAATGCAGAGGCTCCACCCTGAAGCCTGATGGCCTAACCATCACACACTGGCCTCATTTCAGACCTAAACCAGTGGGTGCCCAGGAGCTGCTCTGTCCTGATGGGATGCTGCCTCTTGTCCAGAAAGGTGAAGATTTGAGAAAATGGTTCATGCACAGCAGAGGTACATGACCGCTGGCCTGACAAGAGAGGGGTGGCTTAGACCTTGGCGGCCAAAAGCAGCAGCTCCTGGGAGCTTACTAGAAATGCAGAATCTTAAGCCCCACCCCATGTCAGAGTCAGACTATGCATATTGACAAGATCCCCAGGTCCTTCTGTGCACATAGAAGTTTGAGAAGCACTTCTTTACCTAACACAGTAGCAAACTACAGTGTAACTGACCACCTGTAACCACCTTTAACCTAAGTTTCCATCGCGTCTTCTCTTTCCTGTAATTTCATTTGTCCCTATAGCCATTGATTCTGAACTGCAGAGATTTTCCACTAAGCAGCTTATTTTAATCACCCATCAAAATAATCTTTCTGATGAGAGGTTATTTGTTCTCAGAACAGAAACACCACTGTGAAATATTTCATTCTTTCTGAAACACTTGATGTTAAAAGCTCACAGCATACTGAGCCAGTCTTTAGAATAAAGTAAAATATTAGAGGAGATCAAGTTATCCAGGTATTTAATAACTGGATGCTTCCAAACAATATTAAAAGAATTCTTTTTACTACATTGTGTGTGTGGGGGGGGTGTATGTGCACGTGCGTCCACACATGTGGGATTGAACTAAGGACCTCAAGCATCCTAAGCATGCACTGTACCACTGAGCTACATTCACAGCCCGTTGTTTTAAAAAATATCACCAGTGTGATTCTTTTCTTTTCTTGGAACTGGGGATTGAACTTAGGGGCACTCGGCCACTGAGCCACATCCCCAGCCCTACTGTGTATTTTATTTAGAGACAGGGTCTCACTGAGTTGCTTAGCACCTTGCCCATGCTGAGGCTGGCTTTGAACCCATGATCCTCCTGCCTCAGCTTCCCAAGCCGCCGGGATTACAGGTGTGCACCACCACGCCTGGCTACCACTGTGATGTGTTAAAGAACAATCTGTTAGAGGGAAATGAGAGGGGGAGGGGATGGGGGTATGAAAAATGGTGGAATGAGAGACATCATTACCTTATGTACATGTATGATTAACAATAATGATATGAAAGTACATCATACACAACCATAGAAATGAAAATTTGTACCCCATATGTATACAATGAATCAAAATGAAGTCTGTAAAACGATTTAAAAAAAAAGAACAATTTGTTAGAGTCCAGTATGAAGTGCCAATACGATGAGAATATATCCATGGAGCTCTGAATGAGAGGTAGGCAGGTCACATTCCCCCACGTGGTCATAATGGACTGCTACCATGACATAAACACATCTGCAGAAACAACCATCTGTGTCTCAGTTCTTTGTAAGTGTGGGCAGATCACAGCTCCCTCAAAGCAATGAAATGCAATAACGCGTATGTGAATTATGTGCTTTTTCTATCATTGTGTCCTTCTAAAGTAAAGAGAAATGACCTCTAGGAAAACTACCAATCCAGATCCCAGACATTTCAGGTGAGACATCTTTTAAATTACCAATCATTTCTATTACAAAGTGAGCAGGGCTCTCACTATGTTAAGAGACCTGCTCGTGTTCATGGGTATAGAGTAAACTATTCCTGAGACAAGAGCACCTGGGAAGCTATGCTACCTTTTTAAGGTCCTTAGAATTCATAAATTCTCCATTTATTTCATCAGATGGGACAGGACTGGATGAGCCAAAGTAAGGTCAAACTCACACCAGGGATCACTGAGGCACAGCTAAATTGAGCCCATAATTTTCCAGGCTCCTGGACCAGTGTCAGGTATATAAGATCTCAAATGGCAAAAGAATAGATGATGCAGGCACGGCCCTCAGCAAGACAAAAACCAGAAAACCAAAAGAGGAAGAGAGGCTGTGACATGCATCCATCCCAGGCCTGTCTTCTGTTACTGTTAATCAGAGCACGGGTCACACTTCCCGGGGCCACTGAAGTCACAGATCTAGCAGAAAGGATGGGAATTTTCCCTCTTTAAAAGGAAAAGCAGGTCAAGGGATAGGAGCTAGACTAACAGGAAGTAGAGAGGAGGGCTGTTTCTCTACAAGCATGTTATCCAAAAGTGACAACTTTCCATCAGAAATGTTAAGGTCATGTGACAATAACCTGGGAGTGACCAAGCAGGAGGGCTGGTGGCCAGTTCCTCACTCCCACACCAAACTGAGTCTCCACCTTCTACCCCTGCTGCTCTCTAGGCTGGAACCTGTCCTGTGTCTTGCAAGGCATAGAAAATTCCAGAAAGAAGCCTTTTGCCCTATCACAGAACACAAGAGAAAGGATCCTCTTCCTCTCTGGCAGTCCAGGAGATCTAGTCCATCCCAGGAACTGGTGGCTGTAAACCAAGAATATATCCAGTTCTTAGCATGGTGAGATCCCTGCTGGTTTTGTAATATAAAAGTGTGGAATGCCTGGCACCTGGCACCACGATTCTTCTAGAGCTTGCCTTACGGAAGAAATCCTCACCTTCAGAAATGGCCTTCCTCACAGCCGCCAAGTAGATCTCAGGTTCGTCGTCACAGGTGAGCTCCTGCCAGTGGGCCCAGTCAGGGAAGAAGTTGGAGAACTCCTCCTCGCTGCCCTGAACCCCGCACAGCAGCCTGACCACGCGGCGCGGCGGCTGGAAGGCCCTCTGCAGCACGGGCAGCAGGGCCGGCTGGTGGAAGTGCTGCACCAGCTCTGCGGACAGCAGCACCAGCACGCAGCGGGGGCGCAGGAAGAGGCGCAGGTCCTCCGCAGAGAAGGTGGTCTGCGGGCCCAGCCGATGCGTCAGCATCTTGTGGCTGCGGACCTGCCGACTGGACAGGAAAAGGTTCTGGAGGTACTGGCACCATTCCTCTGCATCCGGGCTGTAGATTATGAGGATGTCGCACCTTCTGGGCACCCCTGTGCAAGAAAGAGGCAGGGTAGCTGGTTAACACACCTGCTCCTTCTAGTAGGTTTCCCAGGACCTGTTAGGATATAGCATCCAGACAAGGGGCCTGGCACCCACAATCTTTCTTGGTCTGCCTCCAGCGTATCTGTCTCTCTCCGCACTATAAATGTGTGCCAGTCATGCATATTCCTGCCATGCAGCAGAGCTGCAGTCTAGGATAACAACTGTAACAATAGTAGCAAGATTAGCATTGTATAGAGCTCATGTGTCCCAGGCACTCATTTAAGCACATTGCCTAGTAAACTCATCTGTAAGGTGTCCCTCCCCATTCCTGGTGTGTGACATGAACTTTCTTCTTCCTCTATTAAAACACAAATGCCAGAAACAGAGGCAAAAAGGGCTTTGGGGATCACCTGGTCCAAACTCCTCATTTACACATGAAAGAAACACTTGTCTGGGATTAAGAAACTTGCTCAAATTCACATTCAGCAAATTAGTGGCAGTTAGGATGCACACTCAGGATGACCCTGGGCTCCCAGTCCAGGCCTTGCCCAGCCCCTGCTGCCTCCCATCAGGAACCCTGTCAAGAATCTTAGAAGAGACTTGTCAAGGAAAGAAAACTTCAGGCCAATGTCCCCTATGAATACTGACACAAAAATTCTCAATAAAATATTGGCAAACCACATACAAAAACATATTTAAAAGATAGTGAAGTGGGATGCATTTAAGGGAGGCAAGGTTTGTTCAACACACAGAAATCAATAAACATAATTCAGTACATCAATAGATTTTAAGACAAGCATCACGTGATTATCTCAATAGACTCCAAAAAAGCATTTGACAAAATTCATGCTCAAAACACTAGAAAAATTAAGGATAGTCGGAACATTTCTCAACATTGTAAAAGCTATATGCACTTGAACCAAGGCCAACATCATTCTAAATGGAGAAAAACTGAAAGCATTCACTATAAAAACTGGAAGATAGGGAAGTCCTCTTTCACCACTCCTATTTAACACAGTCCTCAAAACCCTAGCCAGAGCAATCAGATGAAGGAAATTAAAGGGATACAAATAGGAAAAGAAGAGCTCAAACTATTCCTATTTGCTGAGGACATGATTCTACATTTAGAAGACCCAAAAAACTCTACTAGAAAGCTCCTAGAACTCATAAACTAATTCAGCAAAATATCAGCATTTAAAATCAACACCACTAAATCAATTGCATTTCTATACATGAAGGATATATCAACTGAAAGAGAAATCAAGAAAACTATCCTGTTCATAATAGCCTCAAAAAAAATATTTGGGAATCAACCTAACAAAAGAGATGAAAGACCTCTATAATGAAAACTACAAAACACTAATGAAAGAAGTTGAAGAAGACCTCATAAAATTGAAAGATCTCCCATGTTCCTGGATAGGCAGAATCAAAATGGCCATATTGCCAAGAGCACTATACAGATTTAATGCAAGTCCCATAAAGATCCCAATGACATTCTTCACAGAAATAGAAAAAGCAGTGAAATTCATTTGGATAAATCAGAGGCCTAAAATAGTCAAGCAATCTTTAGTGCCAAAAATGATGCAGGAGGCATCACAATACCAGACCTTAAATTATACTACAGAAATATAGTAACAAAAACAGCATGGTATTGGCACCAAAACAGACATGAAGACCAATGGAACAGAATAGAGGACACAGAGGCACACCCACACAAATACAGTTATCTCATCCTAGACAAAGGCACCATAAACATACATTGAAGAAAAGATAACCTCTTCAACAAATGGTGCTGGGAAAACTGGAAATTCATATGTCATAGAATGAAATTGAACCCCTATATCTCACCATGCACAAAACTCTAAAGGGATCAAGGGCCTACTCATTAGACCAGAGACCCTGCACTTTTGGAAAAAAAAAAAAAAAAGTAGGCCCAACTCTCCAACATGTCAGCTTAGGAACCAAATTCCTCAACAAGATTCCTAAAGCACAAGAAGTAATATCAAGAATCAATAAATGGGATGGATTCAAATGGAAAAGCTTCTTCCAGCAAAAGAAACAAGAATGTGCACAGACAGAATGGGAGAAAATCTTTGCCACCTGCACCTAAAGGCATTAACTTCCAGGATATACAAAGAGTTCAGGTCCAAAAACTGAACACCAGAAAAATACATAATGTAATAAATAAATGGGCAAAGGAACTGAACGAACACTTCACAGAAGAAGAAATACAAATGGTCAAAAAAATATGAAGAAATGTTCAACATCTCTAGCAATCAGAGAAATGCAAATTAAAACTACACTGAGATTCCATCTCACTCCAGTCAGAATGACAATTATAAAGAATACAAGTAACAATAAATGTTGGTGAGGATGTGGAGAAAAAGATTCACTCATACATTGCTGGTGGGACTGAAAATTGGTACAACCACTATGGAAAGCAGTACGCAGATTCCTTAGAACACTTGGAATGGAACCACCATTTGACCCAATTATCCCACTCCTCAGTCTATACCCAGAGGACTTAAAAACAGCATACTACATACTACATATAGAGATGCAGCCACATCAATACTTATAGCAGTTCAACTCACAACAGCCAAGGTAAGGAAACAACCTAGGTGTCCCTCAATGGATAAATGAATAAAGAAAATATGGTATACATGCACAGTGGAATATTGCTCAACCATAAAGAAGAATGAAATAATGGCATTTGCCAGTAAATGGATGGAACTGAAGACTATCATTCTAAATGAAATAAACCAATACCAAAAAACCAAAGGCCAAATGTTCTCTCTGATTTGCAGATGCTAACCGAAAGCAAGAGAGGTCGAGGAGGGGAATAATAGAAATCCATTGGATTAGACAAAGGGAAATCTAGGGAAAGAGGAGGAGGAAGGGGAATAGGAAATACAATAGAGTTAATCAGCTATAACTTTCTTAGCCTTGTATTTGAATACACAACCAGGGTAACTCCACATCGTGTGCAACCACAAGAGTGGGATCCTAAATAGAATAAGCTATACTGTATGAATGTATAATCTGCCAAAATACATTCTACTGTCATGTGTAACTAAAAAGAATAAATAAATAGAAAAATAATCTTATAAGTAAGGCATATCTTCCAATGATGGAGGTTTAAAGAAGATAAACTCTTAACATAGGTTTGTACAGCTCTGGGTCCTTGTGGCCACTGTTTCAACCACTGTTTTGCAGGTGCTTGGGAAGAGATGAGCACAGTGTCCACACATCCTGTAATGAGGTTGGACCCCTTCTCATCTCAGAAGGAAGCTGGTACATTTTGTAAAACTGAGGAATCACATAAGTTGTGGATTTTCACTATTAAATGACATTCCTGTACCACAGATCATTGAGTAGGTTTGGGTAGGAAGGTCACCCTTAGACACTCGAACTCTGAAGAGATCATGGAAGGATCCTCTTCCCTGCCCCCATCCACCATTATATTCAAAGTTTTAAAATGATGAAAATATAAACCCCAATCAGGTCTGATTTCTCCTAAGATGATATTACCAAAAAATTTTAAATGGCGAATAAAACCAAAGTTTGGAGTTCTTTCTTTGAGGAGTCCTGCTCTGCTGGATCCCTAATCAAGTCCTACTGTAAAACCTAATTGGCTGATTAGCAGGAATAAGTTGATCAGCCTGGGAATACTTCCGAAAGGAACGTGCACAACTTTTTAAGTCATCAGTATTAGATAACGATAGGAAATGTGAGAAAAGTAGGGAGCGATTCTGATGATGGTGTAGATATGCATGGTTCCTCGGAGGACTCAATTCCAAGCATGCCCTGCTTCCTCGCTGTGGATAAAACCATCCTTTTAGGAATGCTCAGTGTGATTCCAAAATTTAAGCAGATGAAGGACAAAATTGAATGTGCCCTGTTGCAGACTTCCATAAAAAAATCTTTGCTGAGTGGGTTTTTTTTTTTTTCCTTTTCCTTCAGGGTAGAATATTTCTTGTTTCTCAACAGAAACATAATTTCAGGTCTATAGAAGGCATAAAATGAACAAAATTACGTAAGTATAGAACTCACACTAAGAAAAGCAGAGTTAAAGTGTCAGAATACATTTACATTCTTTCTGTCCCTCTTTCTTATGGCTGTTTTATCCTAAAAGGCAAATGTTCTAAATGGGAAGTACACATGAGCATGAGTCATCAGATAGGAAATGTACAAGACTTCACATTTCACTATAATGTTAAGGATGCAATGTTAGAGATGCTGTGCTCAGAATTCAGTTAAAAATGCAAAAACAAGAAAGGGTAGCCACTCCCTCTTTCCCCATACACACAATTCTGCAAAGTATCATGTCAGCAATTTGTGCAGATGAGCAGAAGATCTCAGAAAGGGACATCTGTGGCCCCACATGATAGTGATGAAGAACCAAAGGGTAATGCTTTTGACAGGGCTGACAAGTGATAGCAAAGAAGTGAAGCAGCAGGAAGAGGATTTCCTTGAACGTAAGAAGTGGAAGAAGGCAAGGGAGAGCCAGGCATGGTGGTGCACCCCTGTAATCCCAGCAGTTCCAGAGGCTGAGGCAATGTGCCAATGTTGTAGACTTCCATTTAAAAAAACTCATTGGCGACCGCTTCTGGACACCAGCCCTCCCGCACATGGACTTGGTGCCCATGCTGCAGCTCCCCATCTACCAACACATTTGCATTTTTTTTTAATTTTTGGTTTTTTATTTCTTCATTTTTCTCACTCTATTTTCCTTTTATTTACCTGATGGAGTCTCTTTCTCCCTTTTCTCATGCTAACAACCAACTTCTTTTAATCCTGCTCTCACTCTTCCCATGATCTAGTACCTCTATATACTCATTTCGTATCCCATTAACAGTTACATCCTCCACCGCTCTTCATCCTCTTTGTCCACCATTACAAAGGGTAGATCTCATTGAAAGCCTATTGGCTATATTGTAGATGATAATCAAACTCATCCTTTCTGTTTATTACAATACTGTTAACGTCTTCATAGGGGCTATCAAGTTTAGGGCTGCATATTGTTTTTATTGGGTGATGCTAATATTGATCTCTCTAAAAGGAAGAGGTATATAGAAACCTGCAGGGTCACCATAAGCCTACAGAGGGGAAACTGCAATGCCTCAGATCCTCACTGCTAGAGGGGAAGATACAGGAACAACATAAAAAAAAGGGAAGAAAGTGTCCCAAACAAACCAAGACGCTATTTTAATAAAATCCAATGACAGCATGGCAGTAGAAATGTCAGAAAAGGAGTTTAGAATGTACATAATTAAAATGATCCGTGAAACAAAGGATGAGATAAGAGACCAAATGCAAGCAATGTATGATCACTCCAATAAACAGTTAAAAGAGAAAATACAGGAAGCAAAAGAGCATTTCAATAAAGAGAGAGAGATTCTACAGCTGGGGATATAGCTCAGTTGATAGAGTGCTTGCCTGTTAAACACAAGGCCCTGGGTTCAAACCCCAGTACCACAAAAATAAATAAATAAATAAATAAATAAATAAATAAATAGATAGAAATTCTGAAAAAAAAAAAAAAAACAGAAATACCACAGACTAGATCACTTCAAAGACAGAATCTCAGACAATGAAGACAAAATATTTCATCTTGAAAATAAAGTTCACCAAAACTGAGAAGATGGTAAGAAATCATGAATGGAATATACAAGAATTTGGGATACCATGAATAGATCAAGTTTAAGAATTGTTGGGATTGAGGAAGGCACAGAGACACAAACCGAAGGATTGAACAACCTGTTCAATGAAATAATATCAGAAAATTTCCCAAACCTGAAGAATGAAATGGAAAAATCAAATAGAAGAGGCTTGCAGAACACCAAATGCACAAAATTACAACAGATCCACACCAAGGCAAATTATAATGAAAATGCCTAATATACAAAATAAAGATAGAATTTTAAAGGCTGTGAGAGAAAAGCATCATATTACATACAGGGGGAAACCAACACAGATATCAGTAGATTTCTCAGCCCAGACCCTAAAAGCTAGAAAGGCCTGGAATAATATGTTTCAAGCTCTGAAAGAACATGGATGCCAACCAAAAAACTAACCTTCAGATTTGATGATCAAATAAAATCCTTCCACAATAAACAAAAGTTAAAAGAATTTACAAATAGAAAGCCTACACTACAGAACATTCTCAGCAAAATAGTCCACGAGAAGGAAGTGAAAAACAACAATGCAAGTCAGCAAAGGGAGGAACTACCTTAAAGGAAAAGCCAATCAAATGAGAAAACAAGACAGGTTAAAAAACAAAAATAAGCCAAAATGACCAGGAATATAAATAATATCTCAATAATAACTCTGAATGTTAATGGCCTAAACTCATTAATCAAAAGACATAGACTGGCAGATTTAATTAAAAAGAAAGACCCAACAATATGTTGTCTCCAAGAGACTCATAGAAAAAGACATCCACAGACTAACAGTGAAGGGATGGGAAAAAACGTATCAGGCACATGGACTCAGTAAAAAAGCTGGGGTCTCCATTCTCATATCAGATAAAGCGGACTTTGAGCCTAAATTAGTCAGAAGGGATAAAGAAGGACATTTCATACTGCTTAAGGGAATCATAAACCAGCAAGACATAATGATTGTAAATATTTACGTCCCAAACAATGACGCATCCATGTATGTCAAACAAATCCTTCTCAATTCCAGGGAACAAATAGACCACAACACAATAATACTGGGTGACTTTAACACATTGTGCACTGCTCTCGCCACTGGATAGATCCTCCAAACAAAAACTGAACAAAGAAACTATATATATAAACAATCAATGATTTAGACTTAACAGAGATATATAGAGTATTTCATCCATCATTGAGCGAATATACTTTCTTCTCAGCAGCTCATGGATCCTTCTCTAAAATAGATCATATGCTATGCCACAAAGCAGCCATTAGCAAATACAAAAAAATAGAGCAATCAGACAGACCAAAAAATTAAAGGGATATGAATAGGAAAAGAAGAACTCAAGCTATCACTATTTGTCAATGACATGATTCCATATTTAGAGGATCCAAAAAAATCCACCAGAAAACTTCTAGAACTAATAAATGAGTTCAGCTAAGTAGCAGGATATAAAATCAATACACATAAATCTTATGCATTTCTATTCATAAATGACGAATCCTCCGAAAGAGAAATTAGGAAAACCACTCCATTCACAATAGCCTCAAAAAAAATAAAATAATTGGGAATTAATCTAACAAAAGAGGTGAAAGGCTTCTACAATGAAATCTACAGAATCCTAAAAAAAGAAATTAATGAAAACCTTAGAAAATGGAAAGATCTCCCATGTTTTTGGAGAGACAGAATCAATATTATCAAATGGCCATACTACCAAAGGCACTATACAGATTTAATGCAATTCTGATTAAAATCCCAATAATGTTCCTCACAGAAATAGAGAAAGCAATCATGAAATTCATCTGGAAGAATAAGAGACTTCAAATAGCCAAAGTAATCTTGAACAGAAAGAATGAAATAGGAGGTATCACAATACCAGACCTTAATCTATACTACAGAGCAATAGTAACAAAAACAGCATGGTACTGGCACCAAAATAGACAGGTAGACCAATGGTACAGAATAGAAGACACAGAGATAAACCCAGATAAATACAGTTACCTCTTACTAGACAAAGGTGCCAAAAACATACAATAGAGAAAAGATAGCCTGTTCAACAAATGGTGCTGAGAAAACTGCAAATTAAAATTAAATCCCTATCTCTTACCCTGCACAAAATTCAACTCAAAGTGATCTAAGAATTAGACCAGAGACTCTGCAACAAATAGAAAAAAAAGTAGGCCTAAATCTTCATCATGTTGGCTTAGGACCAGACTTCCTTAACATGATTCCTAAAGCGCAAGAAATGAAAACAAGGATCAATAAATGGAATAAATTCAAACTAAAAAGCTTTCTCTCAGCAAAGGATATAATCAGTAATGTGAAGAGAGAGCCTACAGAGTGGGAGAAAATCTTTTCCACATGCACTTCAGATAGAGCATTAATCTCCAAAATTTATAAAGAACTTACAAAACTTTACACCAAAAATACAAAGAATCCAATCAATAAATGGGCTAAGGAACTGAGCAGATACTTTACAGAAGAAGATATACAGCCCATTAACAAATATATGAAAAAGTGTTCAACATCTCTAGTAATTAGAGAAATGCAAATTAAAACCACCCTAAGATTTCATCTCACTCCAATTGGAATGGCTATTATTAAGAACACAAGCTATAACAGGTGTTTGTGAGGATGTGGGGAAAAAGGCACACTTGTTCATTGCTCCTGGACTTGCAAATTGGTGCAGCCACTCTGGAAAGCAGTATGGAGATTCTTCAGAAAATTTGGAATGGACCCACATTTTGACCCAGTTATCCCACTCCCAGTTTATACCCAAAGGACTTAAAATCAGCATACTACAGTAATGCAGCCACATCAATGTTTATAGCAGCTCAATTCACAATAGCTAGATTGTGGAATCAACCTGGATGCCCTTCAATAGATGAATGGATAAAGAAACTGTGGTATATATACACAATGGAATATTATTCAGTGATAAAG
>JAJEJO010001185.1:225525-238955 GCA_020662805.1 Glaucomys volans
ATTAATGCAGCCACATCAATGTTTATAGCAGCTCAATTCACAATAGCTAGATTGTGGAATCAACCTGGATGCCCTTCAATAGATGAATGGATAAAGAAACTGTGGTATATATACACAATGGAATATTATTCAGTCATAAAGAATAAAATTATGGCATTTGCAGGTAAATGGATGGAGTTGGAGAATATCATGCTAAGTGAAATAAGCCAATACCAAAAAACCAAAGGCCAAATGTTTTCTCTGATATGTAGATTATGATCCATAATGGGAGGTGGGGCAAGGGAAGAATGGAGGAACTTTGGATTACATAGAGGGAAATGAGAAGGGGGGGGAGAGTGGGGTAGGAAAGATGGTGGAATGAGACAGACATCATTACCGTATGTACGTGTATGATGACACAAATGGTGTGAATCTACACTGTGTACACCATATAAACCAAAAGTTGTACCCCATTTGTGTACAATGAATCAAAATGCAGCCTGTGAAAATAAAAGCAAAATGCAAAAAAAAAAAAAAATCTTATTATGGAAAAGGCAGGAGGATCACAAGCTGAAGGCCAGCCCAGGCAACTTAATGAGACCTTAAGCAATTTAGCAAGACTGTATCTCAAAAATAAAAGATAAAAAAGGCTGGATGTGGAGAGTTAAAGTGCCCCTGGTTTTAATCGCTGGTAACAACAACAACAACAAAAAAAAAATGGCAGGGTGTTTCAGCACTGACTAATTTAGCAGAAAAGAACAACTGTATGCTTCCCTGAAGACCATGTGGCCATGAGTCATTACTCCAATTTGATGAGGACTTAGTGACCCAAAAGCCAGGCAACATTTTTTTGGGGGGGGGAGGGGTGCTGGGGATTGAACCCAGGGCCTTGTGCTTGCAAGGCAGGCACTCTACCAACTGAGCTATTTCCCCCACGCCCAGGCAACATTTTTAAGATACCAGCACTGGAGTCACTCTGGATCCTGCTCGCTAGCTCCTGCTCCTCTGTAACAGCATGTCACAACACTTGCTGTTCATTAAAGATTTAAGTTCAAATTGTAATTCAGCACTGGACACTGACACGTGCCAGTCACCCTGCTAAGCTGCTCAAATGTATTCTCTCATTAAATCCTTGGAACAATCCTACAACGTGTGTGCTATCAAGCCCCACTTTAGAAACGCCGATATAAAAACTCACTGGAGATTAGCTACACACTGTTAGCACCAGATCAGGGATTTGAACCCAGATCCGACTGACTACAAAGCTCGTGCTTTTAATTTCTAAGATGTATCTGTTTTTAAAGTCAAGAAAATGCAGAATATAATTTAGAAAATATCATTAACAAACATCTAGTGCCATTGGTTTCAAATACTATCCTCCAATAAAAGAAACCAGGGCCTCTTAGGGAAATGACTGATTCTAGGAATGATTGCAGGATTATATGGGTGGGGGGTGGGCAGGAAATATACAAAATGAGCCTGGAGCATCCTGTAGTGCCAGAAAGTAAGAAAGAGCTCAAAGAAAAATATAATGACAGGCATATATCAAAGGGACACATGACTCAACTAGGTAAACTCCAACTAGCCAAAGCTGGACCAATGTGAGCAGCAACAAAATAAATAATATTGGATTATAATGCAAAATAGAAAATAAATATCCATAAATTCATGGTGATATCATTAAATGATTCAATAAATTGGGGAAAAGAGACAAATCTCCCAAGCACAAGAACTCCAAATAATTTATGTAGATAAGTCCACCCTCAGGGAGGAAGAGCATAACTTTTAAGTGTAGGCTGTGCAGAGTGAGCTCTATCCAAACAGCACAGTACGGAAGAGAGAAAGAGTAACTTCCCAGTGGAGAAAGCAAGCAGTTTAATGATCAAGGTCATTATCAACAACCATAGACCATGCTCTGTAGCCTTGATAGGATTTGATGAGAAGGGCACTTTACCTCTGTGATCTTCCTCCTCCAAAGCCATCATCTAAATCTAATTATGAGAAAAATATCAGACAAATGCCAACTGAGAGACATTCCACAAAATCACTGACCATTCCTCAAGATCACTAAGGCCATCAAAAAGAGGAAAATTCCAGACAGGAAGAGCACAAGGAAACATCACTACTGAATGTAACCTTGGATCTAAAGTGGGATCCTGGAACATCAAAAGGGCATTGTATAAAAGCTGAGGAAATGTGAACCACGTATAGACTAGTTAAAAATAAGTCATCAATCCTGGTTCATTGATTGTAGCAAATGCACCACAATGAGAGAAGATGCTAACAGATTCAGAGAAACTGTGTTTACAATATATGGGACCTCTCTGTACTATCCCTGCAGTTTTTCTGGAAATCAAAAACTGTTCTAAAAGAAAGTTAATTAAAAATACAATTGAAATAAAAAACACTTTGGAGGTCAGCCTCTTCTCTGTGGAGAACAGCTGTTTACAATGGCTCATTCCTGGAGTGCCAGTGTTTAATTCCTTCCCCTTTCGGTACGAGTATTTGAGAAGAGCTGGAAGAACTGATACACACCTGTAATTCTGGCAACTTGGGAAGCTGAGGCAGGTAGATCACAAGTTCCAGGCCAGCCTGGGCAACTTAGGGAGACCCTGTCTCAAAATAAAAACTAGAAAGGGCTGAGGGTGTTGCTCAGGATAGAGGACCCTGGGGTTCAAACTCCAGTAGTGTGAAGAACAAAATGTATTTGAGAAGGAAATGGCTATTGCCTCAGACTAGTTTATATCACAACCTATTTAGCCACTTGTAGTGTGACTTAGACCAATATACCAAATCTAGACAAATTTTGCCTCAGTGTCAATGAAGAGAATGAAATCTACCATCTTCCTGAATACCGCCATGCTACCGAAACTGAAAACTGGGGAAGTTGTAAAAAAATCCAAAGTGGAAGTTCCTCCCTGATGAGCCAAGTTACAACACAGGACTAACTCCTAGGTCAGCAGTTCTCCCTGTGTGGGAGACACATAGCTTTTTTTCAATTTTAAGTCCCTTCCTTTAACCATAAGTCATTTCCCCATATGTCCTGAATTACTTCTTTCATTTCTTGTTTATTAAGAGAAACCAAGAACCAGCAAGGAGTCTATAAACCCTGGACAGAACTAAGAAAATCTCTTTGTTCTTATAAAGCTTACAGAACAGGATTGGCTATAGAGGGAAAGGGGAATGGAGAGTCATGGGGGAAGGGACAACAGAGAGACACAATGATGGGAAGAAACACACGACTGAAAGAGAGATGTCATGAAATGTTTCAGAATCCCTTTGAGAAAAACCTAGAGAGGAGGTGCTAGAAAGTTTCTCAGACTACCCAGCCCACACCATGTCTTTAGCCTTCAGGTGACTGGCACCCTGTCCATCTGGCCTGGATTCCCCATGTTTGAATATGAGCAGCATATTTAAAGAGGATGTGAAATCAGGAAGGTGCCCATGATAGGAAGAGATCTGGAAATGAACCACATGAAGAGCTTCCTGTCTCTGAAAGCATTCAAATTTAGAAACTTGGCGAAAGTATGGAGAGACCTCAAGGGTCAGATGGAGGTAAAATAAGCAAAAAAAATTAAAAGTACCTTCCAGTCTGATGGTGCTGTAAGCCCAGGAATGACAGAAGGACCTGGAGATAAGAGAAGCCTTGGAGAGAACGGGCAGGACAAGGTGTGAGGGCTTTCCCCACAATTCAGAGGCAGACACATGGAGTAGAGGGCTCCAGTCTTCACCTGCCACAGACCTATCGCTTGGAAAATCACATCCTCTCTCCCCTCTCCCTGGTCAACACACAAGATGCCATCAGAGCCTAGAGATCAATTCCATTTAATCTGGTTCCCCAAGTTTCCTTCAGGGACAAGGAGCCAAGATTCTCCAGAATTGCAAAAAGCAAACATGTCTTTCAGGAAATAAAAGACCAGTGCTTACCCTTCAATAGAAGGGAATTTAAGAAGACCACAGGATTCAACCACAGAAAGGAATGAAGTACGACACAGTTGAGTGAACCTTGAAAACATGGTACCAGAAGGAAGCCGATCAAAGACCACACACGATGTGACCCCATGCATGTGAAAGCCCAAAGCAGGGAAACATACAAAGTAGATTTTCAGATGGAGAGGAGGGGAGAACAGGTGGGGGGAAAACTAGAGTACAGTTTCTTTTTCAAGGTGATGAAAATTCTCTAAAATTGACCATCATATGTGATGATGGCTTCACACCTCTGGGAAGACACTTAAAACCACCAAATCATACATTTTCAATGGATGAACTTTGTGGCATGTGAAAATATCCCAATAAAGCTGTTTTTAAAATTAGGTGACCATATGGAAAGGTGGCCTGGATGACTCTGAAGCTTACAGCATCCTGGCAAGAGGCATTGCTTTCCCACTGTGACCTGCTCCCATGAGTTCTTGTCCCCCAGACCTCAGATTTTCCCCAGGAACCCCAGGGGCCTAACTCCCACTTGCAGCACCTGGCTTGGTCTCACTACAGAGGATGCTGACAACAAGAGGATCTGACAGCTCATACCATTACAGATGTCTCTGACCTCTGGGCTTCCCATCTGAACTCCCCTTTCAAACCCTTCAGCTATGCCCACTGGAACCACACACACACACACACACACACACACACACACACACACAAGTTTCTGGATGAGTGAGAGCAGTTTACTTGGTCTCCTCTGCCTAAAGCCTCTCCTGATTTGCTGTTTCCTACACACACCAACCCAGGACCTGTTCCCAGACATGAAAGGAGGTGGGTGCCTCAGTAGTTTGCTTGTCTCCTCCCACA
The DNA here is from genome assembly GCA_020662805.1 of Glaucomys volans. Taxonomy (NCBI): domain Eukaryota; kingdom Metazoa; phylum Chordata; class Mammalia; order Rodentia; family Sciuridae; genus Glaucomys; species Glaucomys volans. The sequence continues at coordinate 230,296 of JAJEJO010001185.1, forward strand.
TCACCCACCCATCACCCCACCACCATGATCCACTCCCTATTTCTTCAACACATTCAGACCCCTTTCCAGGACCATTCTCCCTCATAGGGTACCCTCTCTTTCTTTTTCCAGGTGTGGGTTTCAATTTCCCTTTCTCCATGAGGTCTAACCTGGTCCCTTTACTTAAAATTCTAACCCATCCTCCTTACCCCTCTCTATTGTTTTTCCATAGTACATTTCATACCAAGCACTGATGAAGTGGGTTACCGCCTTCCCTGCTCAGTAAGCTCCATGGGGAGCATGGCTTTTCTCTGCTTTGTTCACTGAATGGACACCTGACACCTAGAACACTGCCAGGAAACAGTAAGCATTCAATACATGTCCAATGAACAAAGTCCCTTCCGAGAACTCTGCTTTCTCTTTCAAATGGAATGCCTGCACCATCAGTCTATTATTACCATGGGCTCCTTACTCACAGTACAGCTTCTTCTAACCTCCAGAGTCCAGCTAAAGAGCCACCTTCCCACCCCCTAAAATAATGAACCTGTATTACCAAAGCTAACAGAACTTTCACCCTTGGCCTTTTCTACCCTATCCCTGCTTCCAAAGCACCATGACCAGGCTAGACCTTGGCAGATCTGGAGAGAACTGACTCTTCATTCTAGCACCTGCTCACATCCTCCAAGAACAGTGCCTTCCACTGTTTTTGTTTGTTTATTTGTTTTTTTTTCCCATCCTTCATCCTGTTTTCACATGTTGTCTCTACTAAAACATCCTAAGGCGGGCTAGGAAAATAAAAGTAGACTTGCTTGCAAACAGGGTAACTCTATCTCTTCTCATCTAGTAATTCCTTGTTTACTTTCTTTTTCTCTCCACAATACCATAAACTCATGGAGAGGAGAAACTGGGTGGTCCCGCTCACCAGTGAGAAGACAGTAGGTGTGTGATATCCACTGGAGCACATAGTAAGGCTCATGACTTGTGTGCGATCATTATCACTATCGTGGCTTTTCCTGGGTCTCAGTGAGTGACTTGCCAAGTGTGTGAACCCAAGACCAGATAAAAAATACTCCTGTCACTTTCTGAAGGGAAGATTTACCCAGTAACTTCCAACTCTCCCCGATATCCAAAGTTTTGCAAAAGACACAGAAAAAGTAGTTAAAGAAATTGTGTTCCTAGATTCCTAATAAAATTCCAGGCCAAAAAAAAAAAAAAAAAAAAAAGCAAAACCTGGGATATTCTACAGGAAGGGGGCTTGGAAAACTGGTCCAAGGACTACCTCTAATCTCCCAGCATCGCTTAGGACTGTATGAGCGCCCCCTATTGGAAGGATGAGACCTTGAGAGACGCATTCGGCCGGTATAGAAAACTTAGTCCTCTACCTTCCTTTCACTCTTCTCTAGGTTCAGAGTTGGTGGGACGGGGGGAATGACCCTCAGAAGCTCAAGACTCTGAACTGGAGGGAGAAAAGGAGACTTAGAAGCCCAGCATCGCTAGGGTCTGGCAGAGGTTGAAGAGAATCGCGCACAGGCTGGGAAGGAGAATCTGGGAAAGTTAGGGTGGAAAGTTTCCAACTGGGAACAGAGAGAAAACCAGAAACAACAAAGATCCCGCAAATAGAAGCGAGAAGGAGTGCGCCCCGAAGGGTTCGGGTGGGCGCGAGAGGGCGGCACCGGAGGACGAGGTGCGCGAACCGGGCGGCTCCGGGAGCGCCCGCGCTCTTTCACCGACCCACCTGAGGCTGCCATGTCGCGGGGGGCAGCTCACATCCCCTGCTTACAGCGTGCCCGGTGTTCGGTACCGGTGCCTGGAAACCTGTCCGTGTGGTGTCCCTGGGCGCGGGGCGGGAGTGGCGCCCGGCTCTGCTCTGGACCAGCGGCTGCTCTGGCGCTTCCTCCAGGCAGGGAGCGAGGACTCGCGGCGAGGGCGTGTCCACAAGGCCCGCCCTCCCTGAGGACTCCGCCGTGGCACCTGCACCCGAGGCAGTTGGGGAGGGGAAGTGAGAACCCACGCGGACCCCGCGGCTGGCCCGCTCCCGGCACGGCCCACTATGCGGAGGTAGAGAGGAGGCAGGGGCTTCGCGCCACGTGAACCCCACTTTCGTGAAAACTGAAATGGTTCCTGATCAGCCACCAAAGGGCAGCCAGAGGCGGGACGTGTTGTGGGGGATAAAAGGAAAGATAGAGCTGTTCGGACTTAGGGACCTTGGGTGAGGTGCTAGGTATGAGCACCAGCTGTGCCAGCCACCCCCTCATCCCTTGGGGCTTGTCCCTGAGCCGCTGCCCCCGCAGGAAAGGGGAGGACTCAGGAAGGGGAAGAAGGGAAGGCGGGGCACCTGGCCCTGGGGACTTGGCGTTGCCCTTGGGTACTCTCCTGTGACCCTTCTGCAATTCCTTGGATCTGGTCTCCTGACAGCACACGAACGTTAGATATAATCTCATATGGTGAATATATGATACTTATCATTCCCAATTATTAAACTGTTCTAGGCACAGCGGAGTGCTAAAGTTCTAAAGCATGTTATTGCATTGCAACCTCAAACCCTTCCAGGTAGCATTTATTGCTCTTCGGCCCAATTCCTTGCTCAGGATTCCACAGAAAATAAATGCTCCCAGGCATTCAATTCCAGACCTGTTGATTCCAGAGATAGGGCTCCTGTATATCTCTTGCCGGCACCTGCTTCTTCTTCTTCTTGTCTTCTTCCCTTTGCCTTCTCCTACAACTGATCTGAATAACACATGACCATGAAGTCAACAATTCAGGGTCAGAGAGCAGAGATGAAGGTCAATCAAGGTTCAAGTCTAGGTAGGAATAAATGAAATTGATTTGATAATGGAAATAGCAGGACAAGGCTGTGTGTTAGCTTTCTGTTATATCCATAAAATACAAAATAATACTACAAATTTATAGGCTTAAAGCAACACAAATTTATTATCTTACAGCTCTGTGGTTCAGTAGTTCAACAGACTAGATCAAGGAGTTGGCGGGTTGAGCTCCTCCTTCTGCCAAATAGAAGAGGATCCATCTCTCTGGGTTTTTGAATTTGTGTGTGTGTGTACTTGCACTGGGGATTGAACCCAGGGACTCACATATACTAGGCAAGTGTTCTGCCACTAAGCTACAGCTACAGCCCCACATTTTCTACTTCAGAAAGACACCCACATTTCCTTGGTCATGGCTCCCTTCCTCCATCTTCAAAGCCAACAACGAAACATCTCTGACCCTGCTTCTGTCATCATATCTCTTCCTCTGGCTCTCTTCTATCTCCTTCTTCCACTTTTAAGGGCCTAGTGAGTAGATGAAACCAGAAAATTCTCCCTATTTTGAGGTTAGCTGATAGCCACCTCCATGCCATCTATAATTTTAACTCCTCGTTGCTCGGCAATGTAGCATCTTCAGAGGTTCTAGGGACAAGGACGTGGACATCTTTGGGTACTCTGCCTACCAGAGGCCTGGGATTCTAAAGCAGAGATGAGTTTACTGCCTTATCCCATTTCCCATGTTCAGGATGTCCCTGGCCTCCATCACTCCACTGCCACAGCCATCATATACTATTTTAGTTCTATACTATTCTTTAGTAGAAATTATATGGATATTTTTGCACAATTACTTATTTGAATTTGTATTTCTTTTATTTGACTAGAAGCCTATCAAAGGCAGGCTCCAACTCATCTTTTTCACCATGGAGCCTCCAGTACCTGTCACCAATTCTTGTCAGAGAATATGCTTGGAAAACATTTATGGAATGAGTGAATGATTGAATGGCTATGACCAGGAAATCCTTACATTTGAGATCAAGGGATAGAAAGGACTTTTCAGTTACAGAAAATTTTGGAAACCTAAGTCTGGAGGAGGAGAATATAAGTGTCAAAGATAGGCCACACAGATTGAAAGCCATGGGGTAAGGATACTGGTGAGCTTCAGTTTCAAAATGTTGAGTTGGATGTGCCATTGAGATGGCCTATGGAAAGTCTGTCATCACAGAAAATAGAGATGGGGGCTAGGGCCTGGCCAGGGATGTTATTCTTGGAGCTGAATCTGCTGAGTGGACAGGAAAAGGGAATAAAGATCAAGAGTCCAGCCTCAAGGGCAGAGCCATGGGGAAGGAACATGCTTAGGAACCAAAGACCAAAGAGGCTGCAAAGGAAAAGTAGGTTGAGAGGCAGGATCAGATGTCCAGGAAGCCCAGGAAGGAGGGCTTTGAGGAAGATTGCCAGTAATGGGGATTGATTGCCCATAAAAGCCTGGAACAATGCCATCAGATAGCAAAACCACAGGCCATTGAGTCACAGTAACCTTTAGCAGTGCAGGCTGGAGCAATGGAAGCCAGACGGCTAGGTGATAGAAAGAGGGACACACTCTGAGAAAGGCGACTTGGAGCAGGGTTGGAGATCTGGACACACCAGAGGACCAGAGTCTTATCTTAGCCCTCCACTAACCACAGTGGGGCCTTGGGCAAGCTGTAACTCCAGAAGCCCTGTTTCCTCATGTGCACAGTGAAAGGATCCCAGCTGAGGCAATGCCAGGGCTTGAACCTGGCCTTCCAGGCTCTCCCTCTCATTAGAACCTCCCTCACTCTTCACAAGCCTCCAGACCTGACCATCCTGCCATTCCTATTGAAGTCATTACTACTGAGGTGCATTTGAGGCCACTCCTCCAATGTCCCCAATGTTCAATTTCGTGGTCCTTTCTTCCAGCTCTAGATATTAGGGAGTAAGGGCCCCTTCCTGCCCCCTAACCAAGAGGATCTGAAGAACCTCTAACCTAAAGGATGCACATATACTTGCTCCAACTCTTAGAGGTCATCTGCCAATTGTGCATAAGGTCTTGGGTTCCGAGTCAGGAGTCCATACTGCTCTCACTACTGAGTAGCACTGACCTCTGGAATTTGGCTGGGAAGAGGACCCAGAAGCCAACACTCCCTGGATGGGAGACATTACTAGCTCCTGATACAATCTCCCATGATTCTTTGTATAGCAGGTGAGGAAAGTTGTGTCTGGGTCTGCACCTCTCTTTGACTTTGCAAAATGTGGGACTCAGGGTGCAGCTGCCCTCTGAAGAGCCCCATGGAATGGGCTTAAGGAGGGATGGAGAACCTGGACTTGGCTATTCCCCTGCAGTACTATCAGCATGGCAAACAATCCTCGAGGAGGCAGAGATGTGGACACGTGTCATCTAAGGATCAGGGAGGAAATCCCTGTTTTTTATATCTTCAGGTTATCTTTGTCATACACTCAAGACTGGGGACCAGAGTCTTTTCCCTGGGATAAAAGATGGAGGTAGAGGACAGTGCTGTAGTGAATGCTCTTAATCCATCCTAATTCTTTTAACTCTCCTATGAGAAAGCTTCTAATAGTCTACTCATCTTATGGATAAAGAGGGTAAATACCTTTTGCCCAAGGGCACACAGTTAGTGACTGCAGAGCTGAGTTTGAGCCCAGATGGTCTGGCTCCCATGCCCAAGTTGCTGCCTGCTGGATTAGGTAAAAATGAACAGCAGGCCCTGCTGTGACCTGAAGGGTGACATAAGTCACCTCTAGCCTGTGTTTGGCATCACTTCCATGGCAGGTAGGAAAGACGATAGTTCTTTGTCCCCCATGAGGTCCTCCTGCTCTTTCAGGATTGGCCTGCTCTCACAAAACACCCACATCAAGAAAGGGCCCTTCCTGGAAGGACCCCCCAGCCTGCTCTTCCTCCCTAACTCCCTGTCATCACTCCTACATAGGCAGCCCCTGAAGACAGAGCTATGTCTCTTTCATGATCCATCCCCAGTACCTGGCATGGGTCTTAGCACACGGTAGGAATTCATTAGTGTTAGCTGTTTGGATTTGTTTTGTTTGTTGTTGTTGCTTTGTTTTGGGTACCAGGAATTAAACACAGGGGTGCTGAATCACTAAGCCACATCCCAAACTCTTTTAACATTTTTTTTTTTTTTTTTGAAACTGGGGATTGAACTCAGGGGCACTTGGCCACTGAGCCACATCCCAAGCCCTATTTTGTATTTTATTTAGAGACAGGGTCTCACTGAGTTGCTTAGCACCTTGACCTTGCTGAGGCTTGCTTTGAACTCGTGATCCTCCTGCCTCAGCCTCCCAAGTGCTGGGATTACAGGCGTGCGCCACCACACCCGGCTTAACATTTTATTTTGAGACAAGGCTAAATTGCTTAGGGCATTGCTAAATTGCTGAGGCTGGCTTTGAACTCACAATTCTCTTGCCTCAGCCTCCCAAGTTGTTAGATTATAGGTACACTGTGCCTAGCCTAGCTGTTTGTTTTAAAATCAAGTCCAACCTTCTCACTATACAGATGAAGATGCTAATGTACAAGTAAAGTGAATGGTCACAGAACCCACCCCCTTCATTTGAAGGACTTGTTCTTCACTTTGTTCCAGAGACCAAGGAGACCCGCTCATGTTCATCTGAACCCAGTCATGTTCATGGTGTGGAGAGTGAAGACAGGACTACATAGGATGGGTAGGTGGACCGTCACTGGTGGGAACAGGGAAAAGGATCTGGGTACCCAGTGCCTGGTTTTGTCAGGATATAACCTTGGATTTATAAAGCACTTTCTACCTAATCCAGTTTTAGCTCAACCCACAGACATCACATTGAAACCCAATGTAGGGGCTGGGGTTGTGGCTCAGTGGTGGGGCACTTGCCTGATGTGTCACGCTCCGAGTTCAATCCTCAGTGCCAAATAAAAATAAATAAAACGATGGTACTCTGTCTATCTACAATTAAAACATTTTTTTAAAAAAAAACCAAATGCAATCCCAGCGGCTCAGGAGGCTGAGTCAGGAGGATGGCGAGTTCAAAGCCAGCCTCAGCAAGGGCAAGGCACTAAGCAACTCAGTGAAACCCCGTCTCTAAATAAAATACAAAATAGGACTGGGGATGTGGCTTAGTGACCCAGGGCCCCGAGTTCAATCCCCGGTTCCAAAAAATAAAATAAAATAATAAAATAATAAAATAAAATAAATAAAATAAAATAAAAATCAATGCAGGCAATTTGGGGGCATTTGTAGCTTTTCAGGAGCAAGTAGTTTTGCAAATAAAACCTCTAAGCCCAGCCCTCTTGCAAGAATGTGGCCAATTTTTCTATTGATGACTTATGTGGTCCTTCAGTCACAGCAGGGCCTGCTGCTCATGGAAACCAAACCTAGAAATAGCAATGTGTCCCTCTAATATTCCATTCTCCAACATCTCTTGCAAATTAGAGGCTAATAAGATATAATAGAAGTCATTCAGTGGGTATCGAGGAAAGTTCTTTATCAGATGCTTAGCTCTGCTGGCAGATACTTTTTGCCTTTCTCCCTTTCTACTAGCTTCTGCCTGGAATGTGAATGGAATAGATGGAGGTCCAGCAGCCTTCTTGGATTATGAGGTCACCATATGAATGGAAGCCTTATACTAAGGATGGTATAGTCAAAAAAGCCTAATTCCCTACTCACCACAAAGCTCCTAAACTAACTCCAGGTTTCAAACCTCTGGCTTCTTTTACATAAGCGAGAAGTAAATACTGATCTGTCTTTTTGGGTTATGATTATTGGGGTGTTCTATATGAAGTCACACCTATGTTTTTACTGATAAAGGAATGGGAGCTAACATTTATTGAATGCCAACAATAATCCACAACTTTTTAATGCTATCTCACTTAATTCTCATCATAATTCTGCATCATAGGTATTATTGCCACTTCACAGATGAAGACACTGAGAGCCAATGATGTTAGATAATTTTGACATTTTGTTAGGTCATTTGACAGGTGGTAGAACCATGACCCAAACCCAGATCAATCTGAGCCCAAAGCCCATGATCCTTCCTTAGTACAATAGCAAATTGGACACTCTCCAGAAAGTTAATTTAAAAGTTCTTCCTGAGGACACAGGGCGCTCTCAGGTGGGGCCACCCATGAACCCTCAGCACTTCAAGTCATGTGCAGGTGGTGAGTTTGGGCATGAGAGCGTAGCTTGCACATTCTCTACTTCTGTCTTTTGAGGTACTGAAGCAGAAAGTCTAGGCAGCTGTGACCAAAATGTCAGTCCGTGGCCTCAGATCTTAGAGTGTTCGAGTTGGAAAAGCCATTAGTTACATGTGTGGAAACTAAGGCCAGCGGGGCCAAAGTGACACCATACTTGGATTTGGGGGCAGAACCAGAACCAGAACCCTTCTCCTGACCCTTAGTCTGGTATCTGTTTGCTGTGTCCTACCACCTATTTTTTTTTTTCCTGACAGTAATTTCTTTTCTTCCCCTGATGCCTTGATTTTGTAGTTTTTTTCCCCATAAATCCATCGCCGTCTCTCAGAAGGTGAACTCAACCTTGAAACTCTGGGATGAACCTCACTCGGTCATGACTGACCATCCTTTCAATACATTGCTGATTTGCTAATATTTGGATAGGATTTTTGTACCTGTGTTCATGAGGGATATTGCTCAGTAATTTTGCTTTTTGTAATGCCTTTTTCTGTTTTAGTATCAGAGTTAATCTAGCCTTTAAAACCAGTTTGGAAGTATTCCTTCTCTTGTTTTCTTTAGCAAAAGACCAATGTGATTTTGTTTTTAAATTTTTTATAGAGTTTTCCAGTAAAACTATGCAGACCCAGATTTTACTTTGTGTGATTGTGCTAGAAATTTCAATTTTCCTGGTAGATATAAGGCTATTCATATTTTACATTTTATCT